>OY282559.1:211109054-211585927 GCA_958295665.1 Tipula vernalis | reverse complement strand
TTTAGGGATTGAAAAATGAGCCTCTCCAAAGATATAGATGAAAGCATTAAAAAAATTGATGATAAAAGCATTGGAACAACAAGAAATTTATCAAAATAAATCCCTACAATATGTAATATCAAACGGTAGCATCAGTTTCATAAAAAGAAATTTATTTGAAACCGAATCAACAAAAATAAGAATCGTTGTGGACGCCCACGACTTTTAACTAAGCCGACTGAACGGAAATTTGCACGAGTAGCAAAATCAGCTACCCCAAAATCAGCTCCAGTGATTAATCCCGGACGTCGTTCAAGTATTTATGTCTGATAGTGTACAATGTACATATTCAAATAATTTCCTTCACCTTAGTCATTTTCGCAACTCAAAAATAAAACTTATAAAATATTAGACTACCTAAATAAAAATCCAATTAGCATCATTCACCAATTGAAGAGATCTCCGCGACCAAAATCCTGCACCTAATCAATAATTCAGAAATTTGATCTCTTTATTAATAAATAAATATAAATATATCCAAAATTTTAACTCAGTTCACGGACCTCATTCCCTCCCAAATCAAGCAAGCAAAGTAAATAAAACAATAAATAAATGCAATGAAAATGAAACCTTAATTTCTTAAAAATGTATCGATGTGTCAGATAAGTAATTATGACGATTGTGTGTGCATCCCACCATCTAAAACTTCAATAAATCCATTAAGACAACCATTAAACTCAAAAACACTTAGCCTTCCAAAATGTTTTAACATAATTCCATTTTGTTCACATAAATGAACTCATCATATTGTGTTAAAAACCAAATCTCAACTCAACTTAAACCAACATTTCTAAATTCGCATTTTATTTATCTATTTATTTATTTAATTAGTCAATTTATAATTTATAATATTAATTAAATTAATTAGAAAACAATTTGATTCAGTTTGTAATAATACCCTGTAAAAAAAAATTATTAATCCTACCTCAATAAACCCTTCAAATGAATTGTATAAGACAGCCCCAATTCCAATTCGACTCAAACCAATTCGATTATACAAAGTATAAAAATCCTATTTGAGTCGAATATACAAAATCTCTTTGTGTTCACATAATGCATGATTTCAATAATATCGTAGTTGTTTATAGCATACAAGTAACAAAATCTTATATACTAAAACCACCAACACACATTGACGGTAAATATTTTCCACCATCTTTCATGTGCGTAGCAGTAGACCTTATAGTACAAATAAACACACCTAAACTACGTATCAAGATTATACAGTAAAATATTGTGACGACTGTATCAACACCAACGAAAAAAAATTCTCTTTTTGTTGTTGTGTGCACATTATAGTACAAAAACCAACAAAACATACTACATTTCCTTTACAGAATCCGTGCAAAGAGCGAACGAGACAGCTGTACAACCATATTGTTGATCCTGCCACATATAAATCAAGTTGTATGCATGTATTAATGCCCATTATACACAATAGTAAAATACTTGTGACAATTGTATCAAAACCAACGCAAATATTCTCATTCTCGTTGTTGTTTGTACCTTATATTAAAAAAACCAACAAAACCTCGCACACTTCCTTCACAGGAAGCTACACAAACATATTGTTGGCCCTTTTATATACCAAATTATAAGTATGTATTAGTGTCGATTGTATAATATACACAAAATCAAACACAAGAATACAAATAAGTAAGCGCAAAAACCAAATCTAATACCGAATTTACTGCGACTTATTTTAAATAAGGTCAAATTTATTTCAATTCTATCCAAATATTAGACTTTAGTAATCAAAAATTGAAATTTGATTTTATGTACAATTCACAAAATATCAAATCATGCACTTTTAATTTTTCTATCTACAAAAATAAAAACATTGCCTGACAAATGCATGCCTGACAAAATACACTTTAATTATTTTCACTACACCTAGATTATTATTACACTAAAATTTAATTTAATTAGAATTTAATTTAAAATTAATCTGTATATAAATAGTATACCTATGTATATAAAGTATATACATACATATTACTATGTATATAAATAAAACACAAAAATAAAATAAAACATAATAAAATTTAATTTTTGAAGAGGATAGAAAAAACACGACCATCCTCTTCGACGAACTCTCGCCAACCCCCACAGCATATATTTCTCTATTTGTATGTACAATTTTTTTTACTTCGTTGTTGTTCGTAAAATTATCTTTTTTCGATATTATTCGTATGTAACTGTTTACGTAAAGTATATGTGTATTATGTACTATGTACGAGTATACTTATAGAATGTGTATATAGCGTAATAAAGAAAAAGGTCGATGTTTAAATTCGATGTTTAAAAAGCATCGATTTATCATTGATGTATCAAAATATCACACATCGATGTAAAAATATCGTAACATCGACCTCACGGAAACATCGATGAATATTTTGCATCACTACTTCACACTAACAACACATAAATAAAAATTAAAAATAAAATTAAATTAAATTTTGAAGAGGAAAGACAAAATACGTCTATCCTCTTTGAATGTTCGCTCTCCACCCTCCTCAAATAGTTAACAACTTCTAATATAGATAAATTACCAGTTGAATTTGTATTTAGTTGTAATATTTGCTAAAAAAAAAATAATAATAATAATAATAATGTCCTCAGTTCTAATCAACACGGATTTACTGTCAGGAGAAGTACTGAATCATCGTTAATAGGCGTTTTAAAATACATTCATGATAATGAGAAGCATTCGATATGGTGCAACAAATAGTTGGTTTGAACCTTACCTTAGAAATAGATCCCTTAGAGTTAAAATAGGTAATTCTAATAGTGTTCTGTTTAAAATTGAGTACGGTGTTCTCAGAGTTCCACACTTGGTCCAACATTATTTTTACTTCATCTTAATCCGATATTTTCTTTGCACTTATGTACATCGTAAAATAACTGCATTTGTTATTTCGAATAAAAAATAAAATATTATTTAAAAATAAATTATTATTTCGAATACGACTCTTAAAAAGATCCCTTCATCGACCGGTTCATCAATTCCATAATTCGTACGATGAAAAGCAATACTCAGTCGTAACTGTTGTGGAAGAAGAATTCTTTTAGGAACGTAAAGTGAATATAAGTCAAGCAATATCGGGCAATCAATCTTAGCACAAATTACATCCCGAGCAAATAATGCATGAATCATCTCTCTTCTAAACTCAAGACTACGAATGTTCAAAAGTGTACAACGACCGGCTTAAGAAGGTAAACTAAATCCTGAAGTTGACCTTGGAAGTCTTCGGAGGGCAAATATTAAGAACTTTTTTTGAATCCGCTCAATACGATCACTAAATGTTTCGATAAATTTTTCGATTTCAAAAAATAATTTTTTGTGTTCCCTTCCAATGTTTCAACAAATTATAAATGTGGCGACTCACTCACAATTCAATTCAAATATTCAATCATACAATTAAATCCAATCATTCACATAAATATTCATCACTCGTTCTTCGCCACAATTCGCACATTCATATTCAAATCCATTTCATGAACACACCTACATTCATTTACATGAACGCACCTACAAATATTATGTTGGCATCACTGGATGTAAAAAAACGACTGTCAAAAATCTCACGCGCAATAATACGGTCTAAATATAGACACAGTAAGTGTTTCGAATTTTTGGAGATATACTCAAAAAAGAACAACTACACCGTCGGGTTGTCGATACATATAGAAGAACAACAAAATTAATAACGAGTTCGTGTGGTGGTGAAAACAAAAATAAAAAGCCATTTTGATGTACAAAAATTTATATTTGTGAAACCTAAAAATTTAACACAGAAAAAGAATAAATTAATTGTTAGATTAGTGTAAATTAGTATTTTAATTTAAGTGTGGAATTTAATATAAAAAAACGATAAATAAAGCGGTGTACCAACATATTTCAAATTTATATATACTGGTGGATACAGTGAACCAGTATATAAATGTTGCCAATTTATTATATTTTTTTCCCAAAAATTATTTTTTAAGATGCCAAGAAATTTTTGTTTGTTGCTCGTTAACATGGCTGAGGAACATTACAAAGAACTATGCTCAGCTTCTTATGGGAGAACAAGTAACATGCGTAAGCATTTATTGTCCGGTGAACTGCTGGCGTTTTTTAAACGCGAGCCTTGCACTTTCACCAGAGCCCTACCTAGTACATTTAAACGTGTATACCATTCTTGCGTGTCTCGATATTATAAAAACAACCATTATAAGACGAATGACAATGTCGGAACTATGAGTGTTGAGCCCAAAGCTCAAGTGCAAATCGAGTTGGACATTGGTGGAGCATCTTCCCCGGAAATATATTGTGTGTTTGGTTTTTCTACAGGCCGACATCATGTTTCGGAGAGCGATCGAGCTCAGGTTGCCAAAGATTTTAGATTTTATATTCCTGTTGAGACAGGTTCGTGCGAAAAGCACAAAAAGATGCTCTCTAAAAGGTGTAACTCTTTCACCGGTTCCTGAAAACTCAAAATTAGACATATTGGAAGGTGCAGATTGATGATTGCAAAAATAATTATTCAGATCATTAGCTGAAGCCTGTTATAGATTTAAGGTGTTTCCAAAATGCTTTAGGTGGGAGATTTTAATCCAAACCAAGTATTTGTTTAGCAAAATATTGAATGAAATTCAATTTTCTGTAATAAGGTTCCAAACTGTCTTTGTTACAAAGAAAAGTGAGACATTTGTTTACCTTGCATACTCAGAAAATGCTCCTAAACTAATTGACCAAATTAATTTATCAAACTTTAGCGCACATAGCATTTATTGTTTAAAATATGTAATCACAAATAATCCAGTCGTACTCTTAAATTATATATGCAGCGTCTTCTTTGGTAGCTGGAATAGAAATAGAAATGCAAATTTTTCTCGCATAACTTATATTTGTTAACAAATATAAAGGATAATTTATTTTGGTTTAGAAATATATAAACGACTTTTTAATTTTTTTCAAAATACCTTCAATACCTACTAATTAAATTTTGTCTACTAAATCGAGTTTTTTAATTTGATTTCATACAAGTCATAGTTTTGGTTGCATTCAATAAAAAAAAAAAAAAAAAAAACTCAGGTTATATCGAGTTTTTTTTTTCTCTAAAATGTACACTTGGTTCGTTGCAGAAATCTGATTCAGCAAACTAATAAATGTTATTTCAGAATGCAGTTTTAATTTTTAATAAATCATAAAAGTAGATTAGAAATGTGTTATTATTTTGTTGCTAACTATTGGCTTTCCTTAGGTGTCCTTAACCAGGTCAATTTCTGTTATTACTTACTAAACCTATCCAAATCCTCTTTATATTGTATATAACAGGGCCGGCCATTTCTGAGAGATCGTGCAATAGCTTGGTCGAATACTGCAATCAATCAATCAATCAATAGAAAGCTGTAAAGGACCTACGCGGATCGCTTAGATGTCATGTAATAAAGTTAACGAAAATAAAGCCACTTTACAACTTCCGGAGATCGGCAGTAGACCCTCAATGGAGAATGACGTTGTTTCTCCGTAAATTAAATTAAGATTTAGTTTATTTAATTTATTTTTGATTATACATTTTTAATTTATTTTAATTTGGCTTATTTCAATAAATAAAAATGTTGTTTTCTTTCTTCTCTTCCAAACTCGTAAACGCCGATCGTTAGAATGCAAATTGAATTTGGCTCCTCTGGTAAACAGAACATGGGTGTGTCAACTCCCAAGCTTGGTGTTCTTGGGCGAATAATCTCATACCTTGATTGTGTTTTACAGACAATTTAAGAACTTTTTAATTATTCTACCCTTCTGCGGTCCATTTTTTACAGTTGAATGCGAAATTCGTATACCAGTGGAACTGGAAAGATATTTTCGAAATTCATATGGAACTGGAAAAGGCTTTTATTCTGAAAATCCGGTCATTATGAGAATTGATGGATCTTCAACTCTCTGCCAGTTTATGCTCCATATGATAGCATGGGACACCCCAGGGCTTTGCCCGATATATCGTAAGGTCCGCTCTTCTTCAAACCAGGTCACGACTCGGGAAACATTAAAGAATAACTAATACGAAATGCTCTTTTAATGATAAGATTATTTGTTACCTTCAATAATTACTGCTGCTGTTTAGTACCAATGGTCTTTTCCCATTTCCATTTTCAATATTTTTGGTTTCCACGTTGCAGATATCCCTATCTAAAATTTCATTAAAATCTTTGAACTTATTATCTTTCAAAAATTAATACAAAACTTGATTCTGTAGACTTTTTGAAGAATGCATGTAAAATGAACTTTTACATTTTCCTGAATAACTGGTTTCTCCCGGAAGTTGGTTCTTAGACCATGAAGTAATAATTAATGAACTTACTAAGACCTTCCACATGGCATGGGTCTCATCAGTGTGCAGTAATTTTTCAAATTGCCTAGTCTTCTTTCAATTAGTGTGGAAATAGTGTATTACAATTGAAGACTCCGATTTATTTTAAATTGTTATTAAATAAGCAATCAAAGGGGTGTCAAAAAATCTGTCGTAAATAAAGCACTCTGTTCAAAGTGTTAATACATCGAATGAAAGTATTTTACCAACAGAATTATTTCACTTATTTTACAGGTAAACCACAATTTAGGAGGTAAATTATATTTCATATATATTTTTCATCAACCCAAACCACAACCTGTTAAACTCACTGTAATATTATTCTTGTAATATGATTTTCAATTTTTTATGCTTGTTGGATTTTAAGGAAAACATAAATATAACCGGAAATTTTGCAATACCGGAAATACAATACAAAAATAACAAAAACGATAGAATACATTTAGTATATTCTATAATAAAAGTCATACTGTGACAAAAACCATAAAAGTGTTCAATTTAAAGAGGGAGGAGAATATTCTAAACAACAGTTTCCACACTCGCCACATACAATAAGGACGAACAAAATACGAATGTACTGATAATTATTTGTTTAATTTAAGATCATAATGCAATATACTATAGCTGTAAATAATTTTGTTTTAACTCTCGTTTATTTGTTTTATTAATCAATGGGTCAATTTTCGCCCAGTATGAATTTTCTCGGCCATACGTATTATGTAGGTTTTATTATTATGGTTATTTATTATTATTATTGTGATTCTAGTTTCGCCAATATATGTACATGAGCAAAACAAAAAGAAAAGTTATTTATTTAATTTTGGTCCATTAATAAAATTATCCAAATCATTTAACTTTTCAGACCAAGCTAAACAACAACAAAAATACTATGATAAAACCGTACAATACATTGTAATTGATAGGGTAACATGTTGACCTGAAAACCAAAACTTGTTATAGATTAATTCATTTATTTGGCAGCAACTATCGGCAACAGCATTTATGTGAGTGTGCAGATGACGTGTGTCTAACATAAGTTAAATAATATATGATTCGCTGTAAAATAATTGATTGGAAGTCAATTACAGATAATCAAATATTCATTAACACTGTATTATATTCGTACATATCATTTTAAGATAAGTGACATCAATAATCATTATTCATTTAATAAAACCCCGTATATATTTTTTAACAAAACACTTCAACATAAATCATAAAAAATTCTTATATATGAGACTTTTTAAAAAAAATATTTCTTTTCATTTGGCCTGCGGCAAAAATATCATCGTAAACATCTCAATGCATCATTAGACCTTAAGAAAGAAAATTTATCACATACAAGAGAAAAATCTTTTCAATACTTTCATTCTTTCCTTAAATTTCATGAGAAAAATAAACATAAAACGAAAATATTTTTTTGTGGAATGAATATCAAGTAAAAACATATACATAGTACTACATCTAAATATTATTATCCCGAGATAAGAATCTTTAAGAATATCAGTTATGTGTGGAAACAAACCAGGAACAAATAAATATTGGTTGTCTTAAAGAATGAAAATTTCATTTTGAACATAACGTAAATTAGGCTAGTTGTAGTAGAGAAGTTTCCATACCTTTAAACCCCTAAGGGTTGTCTACGTTACAATATATTTTCCTGAGATGCTCCAAGAAACCAATATAATAAACAAACATTTTTGCTAAGTTTTAATCGAAAATCAATATTTATGTATATATTAGATATGTTGTATATTGTTCTGGAACACAGCAATATCAGCGATGTGGGTTTCCTAAATGCCAAGTAGGCAGTTCTGTAAGGCTAATTTTCAATGCAAGCAACATTGAGATATATTTATCAGTGCTGGACTCTTAAAATTCTTTATAAGAAGCTTACCTTCTTTCGTTTTTAAACAGGTTTCAAATTCCAATCAACTCATCTACCAACATTTTCTTAAATCATAATTTTAACCTCCAGATTTCCTAGAGAAATTCAATTTTTGTCTTTGCGCCATATACCTTCTTCAAACTAAATATCCTCTCGCATTCGGTAACGAAATGAGGCATGGAGAAAGTATGTTGAATTATTTTTAGAAAATAGGCGATGAATATTTAAAAAAAAAATGAAATTAATTTTAACACTAGAACTACCAACCTGACAGATTTGTGTATTTTGTGTTAAATTTTTATTTTTGTTATGAAAGTACTATTTTGGAAATTTATAAGAATCTTAATTTGGCAAACAAAGTAATTATAAATTAACTATTTTTTACTTTTCCCACTATATCGAAGTTAGTTTTTTGTTCCAAAATTTCACCTTCCTCGACGAATTAGGTTACCAGGGGGGCTATTCTCGAATTCCACATCCATTTTCCACATGTGGACATCTGTCAAAATTCATAAAAATTGAATTTTTTCGGTACTAAGAAAATATTTCCGAATGGGTATTAGCAGGTGGAAGAAATTCCCCATATAGGAAAATGTCCATGCCGCATGTGTTTTATATACGAATTACAATTTCCGAACGTTTTGATGAATTTTGACAGATGTCCGCATGTGGAGAATGGATGTGGAATTCGAGAATAGGGCCCCAGAACTCCAAAACATGTTTTAAAATAATGACGTGTCGATCCTTCCGTCCCTCTAGTAAAAATTTTTTGTTAGTTTGTTTTGTCTACCATTCTGACAAATATTGATAGTTTTAATCGAAATTTTGTAAAAAAATAGATTTTAGTAATATGCAGTTTGTGTTAACTTTTAGTCATCGAGTCTAGTTGTGTGGAAGAAAAAACTCTCAAAAAGATTTTCTTAAAAACAGCGGGACACGATTTTTTTTAATGTTGATGATAAATAATCTACTGGTTTACCAAATTTGAAGTCAATTGCGTGGGGGTTTTAACAAAAAACAGCAAACAAAAATTTGTTGAACGGTTTTCCGCGAACTTTTCGAAGAAATATTTTTCTATAGTAAATACGCCTTCCAATAATTGTTCCTTTGGTATCTTTAAGACAAAAAAAAACCTTTCCGTATAATAAGAAATTTAAATTTCTAAATTTACCTAAAATACTTTGCTGGTGGCAAATAATATTGTCAATATTTAATTGATCGATACATTATTTATGAATTGCTTTATTAAAACCCACTTTAAAGGTGTTATTTCTGAGTAATAAATAAATCTTAATGGGAAATTACTATTTACTATCTAACACCCTTAAATAATATCATGCTATTATGGCGGAGCAGGTTTAAGATGCCTCTCTTGGAAAAAATAATACAAAAATTCACTAAAAAACAGTCATCAATTTCTAATTCCATGGGAAAACCAGAATAGTCCCACAGTTGTATGTGATCTAAGCAAATCCCTAAAAACAAATGCATACAAGTAAACACGTCACACTCACAACATTGGAAAAGCTTGAGTTGAAAGAGTTAAGGTTTTAGGGGAATCCTGCGATATTGAAAAGAAATCGAATTTATTTAGTTGCTGATGTGTGCATAACATTAGTAGCCTTATTTGTAAAGTTAAAAATAACCGTTTTTTAAAGTAAGAAAAACCGCATGTTGATAAAATGTTTGAAAGTTAGTTTTAGTGTTCCAATTTACATACGTGGAAAGTGGGCAAAAAAGATTAATTTTATTGTTCTTATTTCACCGTAATTCCAATTATTTAACAGTCAGTTTTAAAAAAATTGCCAACGTCATTTTGTTACCTTGCAACACATGTTGGTATATCTTTTTATTGTTAAGGGGGGCGGGGGAGGGGGGGGGGATAGAACCGTACAATTTTTTATTCCTCTCATTGCTTCTATAATCAGCCGTTGTAACCCCCATAATGTATATTACATTCGACAAGATTTCAGAAAAATTTATTTATATGATCTTTAACCTACATAAAATATATGAGAAGTTCGTAGCTGAAGTGTTAGTGTATTTGCATAAAGTACTGAAAGTATCATAAAATTTGCTTAAACTTGTAATAAAATAAACAAAATATGCCTAGTATACCTTATGCCGTAGTGAATCTTTTCCCCTTTTGAAATATGCCGTACTGAAACAGCCTTTGTGTATCTTATGCCGTAGTGGACCATAAGCTGTAATGAAATATGCCACTAAAACATACCGTTCTGTCATATTCTATAATGAAGTGACTATTCGACCCCCCATAAGACACGTTTCCCACATGGCGTCTACACGTCACCAAACCAACCATTTACATTTTACTAAAATGTTCCGTTATTTTGAACAGGGTCAGTCCTTGACACGAGTTTTTTAAAATTTGGAGAGCCTTTCCTAATATCACAATCGGCCATGATAATATTAATTCTCTACCCCAAGCCACCAAATTATAGACTAATAATAAATGTTAGATTATTTTAAACTGGCATTCGCCATTCTCTATCCTTGACCTTTAAGAATTAGCTCCAGTTATACCTCTCTAGAAATTTGTTGAAACTCCTTAAGAATTTAAATTACTCCGTTCAAAGCATCCATATTTTTCAAAACTTCTTTTATGAAGGTCTTTAACCGTTTCTTCAGATCGCAAGGCTGAGAATTGGCTGATATAATTCTTAACTTAGTGATTCAGTCTGAACGAAGCATCACTGTTTACCATTCGATTAATTTGTATTGTACAAATAAAATAGAAACAATACAAAATCAGAATTCAGTTAATTACCACCTCCATAACTCCATATCATTTAGTATGATATTTTCTATATCTCCTACCGCCGCTCTGCTCACCTCCTCCGCTCTAATAGCATCATATTATATAAGGGCGTCCCGTAGAAATTTGCCAATTATATTTATATATGACCGTTAATATCATCAGACCGGCCAAACGGCACAGTGGTTAAAGCTGCGGCGCTTGGATCGGGAGGTACCGGGTACGAATCCCGACAAGGGCGGGATGCAAAAGGGGTTTTTCATCATCTGATTACGATCGGTGATGAAGATGAACACATCTATAACCCTTACCTACTATTCACATAAGATGCTATCATCCATAATAATACTACTATTCACATGCGATGCCATCCTTCACATAATCTAGTGACCTAACGCCGACCCACTGGATTATGCATCACGTAGTGGCGTTTATCAGGGATATAAACCTATATTTCACGTAAGGAAATCTCTAGGGATGCACAATAGGCCTCAAATGCCGCAGTGCTCTGGGCAACGAACACCCGTATTTTAGGTAAATTCAGAAATTTAAATTCGATATTAAGTCCGGTACGTTGTAGAAGTGAAATGAAGTTTTTCATATAAAAATGACACAAGCGAAAACGAAAATGAAAATTTCAACGTTGAATTTCACTTTGTGGTAAGCAGTTTAGCTAGCGAAACGGGAGTTTTTGTATTACAATACAGATGTCTCCATTTACTTTCCGCGGCGATAAATGTCAACATAAATTTTGACAATTTCATTTGAGTTTTGGCGTTTTGAGGATAATCAACTATCGAAGTGAATTTTATTGTATTGTGAATTTAATTGTATTGTCAGAGACAACATCAAGTTATACGCACTAAAATACTTACGAAACTCTTTAAACTGAATTTTTACATCAGATCTATCTTCCCACTTTTGGAGACCAGTGAAAATTTAATTTCACTTGATCAGCGTACTACTCATACTTTACACGTTAACCTATTAATTTTGACTCAAAGACGCCTATGGAAGAATTATTGAAATTTTGAAGGTGGATTAAAATGTTTGTTTGGAAAGTTTGTTATTACCTAGGAAAACAGTTCAACGAAATTTGTTTACGGTTCTTCTTAAAATAACCATCACGCAATGCTTGCAGATGATGGATTGTCACATTTATCATCAACATTAAAAAGACATCGTCGGACGTGTTTTTTGGAAAGTCTGCTTGGTAGTTTTCTCTTCCATTGCAGCCCTCTCTATCTTAGACTCGAATGAACCCAAAAGTTAACAAAAACTGTTTATTACTAAAATCTATTTTTTGAACACCTACTTCTTTGAGAAAAGTGGAAATCTGGAATAATTTTTTTTCGCGATTACAATACTTACCCAATATTAAATTTTCGTTATAGTGGGCAATTATTTCAAAAAATTTATTGAGTTTTCTTCGAAATCGTTCACCACGCATAATATTTCATACTTTATTACGGTGATAAATAATTCGTATACCCCGAAAGTACCATTATAAGAAATATAAACCAACGCAACAAGCAAATTCCGTTGATATCTTCGACTTTGACAGCAACAAGACCTAGCCCAAAATTTTGCCAATGGTTTTCCATAAAGAACACATTGTAATAATTTGAAAACACATTGTAATAATTTGAGAGAAAATCGGCATTATTGATTGAAGAAACAAGGCATGTCATGGTGTTTAGCTATAAAAAAAGAACAAGACTCAGCAAATAAATAAATTATTAAATAAATCTGAGTTCATACTTCAATTTGTTCGTTCATTCATTCAAACATTTTTTTCGACCAATCATATTTCTCAAAAATGACAAAATTTTCTTCTTATTTTTTTTTTACAAGAGATAGTTTAACTTTAACTTTTCGACTGAACGAACAAAGAGTGAAAGAGACAACATGGTACAAAAATGAAAAATTTTCAAACAGAAAAAATCAAAAATAAAATATCATTGAATTTTCCATCAAACAAAAACAAAACAAAATTATCAAATAAAACTACAAAGAGTTCCTTCCGTGTGTGAATAATAAATACAGTGTGTGTTATTGAATTTAAATAAAAATAAAATTAATAAAATTTAAACCTTGAAGATGTCAAATTCAGGTAGATGACATAATTATATATATATATATATATATATATATATATATATATATATATATATATATATATATAATTATTTATATATATATATATATATATATATATATATATATATATATATATATATATATATATATATATATATATATATATATATATGTACATTATTCAAACCTCAAAATAAAAATTTATTTAAGAATTTGAGGCGGACAGCAAATTTAGTGAGCTTGTCAAGGGACAACCGATGCTTTACGACGTAAGTCACAAGCAATATAAAAATAATTTTATGTAAAAGATGATATGGGTGTAGTTGACCACATAAATGGGCTTATCCAGTAAGTATAAAAAAATAAAATTGTACTCCATAAATAATTAGTCTTGGTATGACGTGAAATGATGTGAAAATTACTATAATCCTTAAAGAAATTTATTTTGGTTTATTTCTCTTATTTTATCAGGTAAAGAATGTCAGGCAAGATGGCGCCTATTAAAAATACGGCATAGTACGGCATGCCGACAGCAAGAGGGAAAGAGTGGAGATTTTCCAATAAAAATAAATAAAAAAGCCAATTTCGTTCTTACCCAAATGGCATTTTTAAATAAATTTGATGACGGGTAACAATTTTATCAATGTATTTATTATAAATATTTTATTGTTTGTTTTTAAATTTTGAATATAGGCCAACGGTCTCCAACATAGAGCGCAGAGATTCACTTAGTGAATACCAGACTCCAATTCATTCCAGGAGCTGTTGGACTCAACGGCGGTGTAAATTCAAGAAGACGAGTTAACCAGAAACAGGTTTGTCGCTTCGGAGTCGCCAATGTACCAACAACATTCCGATTTCCGAAAAGAAAACGGTCCAGCCAACCAGAGCCCATATTACACGATCTCCTGGAAACAATGAAAGGGCACCAAAAAATAATGTCCGAGAGATCGGTTAAACCTCCCTGCAGGTGTGCTACCATCGACCCGTTTTTCTTAACGTTAAACGAGGAATTCGGCGAAGTTAAGAAAGAATATTCTTTAGATAGAGATGAAAATTGCCCTCTTCAATATTGTTCAATTTTATGTAGGTAAGAAAAATAGTGATGATACTAAAGATTAAAAAAATTGTTATTAATTTAAACCAATTTTTTTAACTAAAACGAAAGTTTTTTATTTAAAATTCGCTGGTTTTATTCCTTACACCTCAAGTAAAAATGTTTACTCAATTTTGCCATAATATTTCGAGAAATATAAATGAAACTAAAGATATTTTTTTTTTAATGTTATAGTCATTAGTTTCTATTTATTTTATTAGTTTTTGAATCAACTTTAAAAAATGTATTAATTTTTAAATTAAAACAAAATTTTTTCAACAATCAGTAAACAATCGTTGATTTTGCCAAGGCAAGGTGTTCAAATTTGTGAAATAATTTGCAAGATTGTTTCTAATCGAAATTGCTTGACTAGCTGGATTATTTGATCCCATACGTCCAATATCTAGCAACCCATTAATATGTAAATCTGATCACCATTCGCCCATGATTACCTCGCCGTTCGGAGAGTAGTGGTTTACAAACACATCACTAAAATATTGTAAGAATCACATTAACCATTTATTTAGACATATTGTTGCTTTAATGATGTTGACCACAGTAACCTTGCTTTTGATAATCGGTTTCCTGTAAATGCGCCATTTGGCACTGAGAATACCGACAGTGTTTTCAACTACCCTTCTGGCTCTCGATAATCTGTAGTTGAAAACATTTTTTCGAGGCTTAAAACAGTCGTTCTTCTTCCTGGATAGGGGCGCATGATATTTGTCAGCATTGGGAGCGCTTTATCTCCAACAAAACAAAACGTCAGTACGAAACCAACTACCAACAGAAAGAACTCATGGAGGGTTCTCAATTTTGCAGAGTGGTTACATTGGTATAACTCTTTGGGCCTTCAGCCAAAATTACGGGGAGGGGGGAAGATATTTCTACTTTTTTCAGTAGATATATTATGAGCGATTGGCCTCTGTATTTTCCTGATTTACCAAATCGAAAATATTGGGATTGCCATGAACAATTAATATATTTATTTGTCTATAAAAAATGCCGAAAAATCAACTTATCGTTATTTCGTCCAGACGCTCCGATATCTACAAAAATAAATGTATACTCAGCATCAGCCATTAAAGCTATGCTGTGTGAATTCTTATAGTTGTTGCATGAACTATTCGAATTCGCAAAAGCCTGAAAAATTTAAAAGAAATGTAAACATTATAAAGCACTTCTTATAATAAAATATGTAGTACGATTTACTTGAACAACAACATATTTGCCGTCAATAGCACCTAAACAATTAAGGAAATTCCAGGTTGAATTGAATTTTGATAATATGCTTTTCCATGTCGACGAAGACATGGAGATGTAGTTTCGCGAATAATGCCTGACGTTGTAGATTTCCCTATGCGATAACCATACGGTCCGAGAGACACCATACTCTCACCGCTTGCTAAATAACTAAAATAAAAGTGTTCGTTTTTTTCTAAGCTAAAATAGAAAAAAAAATATTTTTCTTTGTACGAGCACTCACCGCAAAGTTAACGATAGCCTTTTTCCCTGGAGTTATTGGATTGATAGCAGTACCATGTTTTTGTATGGAGGGTCCAACTAGATGAAGAAGCTCATCAAACATTTCTGATGTCATTGGAAGGAAATTTTGGAATCCTTCTAAATCGATTAATCTCATTTCAGCGATTAAATTTGTGTAATGTCCGTGATTACGCCTTTTTATGAGAATTTCTCTAGAATTACACCGTCTTCTTTTTTGAGAACTCCGATTTAAGACGTGCTGTATTATGACGCAACTTGCAATCGTCATGTACAATGACAGTAACTCAAAATCATTGTCATCCATCTCTATATGTAACACCAGAATATTTATATTTTATGCTTAATTTTTTTCTTAATTAATCACCACAATATTTAAACATTCACTTGGAAACAACTCGAATAATATCACAAATGTCAAAAAATTTCATGGCGACAAAATCGTTCTGTAGTTTTACCATAGTATGAATCGTCAAAACAAAATTACTGAACGAATTAATGAATGAATGAACGAACAAATTGAAGTATGAACTCAGCTTAAATACAACATAAATAATAAAAATGACACCATCGTCAGTTCCCAAATTAATTTATTGAACACATCACACCATTTTAAAAATGTAAATAATGTGCGATTAAAGCAATAACCAAAATTAAAAATGCGCTGAACCAAATAAAAAAATCCATCTATTATTAATTAAAATATAATTTTTCCAAATTTTTTCTCATTACAATCAACAATTTGGTTAAAAAATTACATTATAATAATAATGTTGAAAACCATTTATTATTAATTATTACTATTATTATTTTCGAAAACCAATAAATTTAGGTTTTACCAATATTATTTATGTAAATATGTTTTTCAGTAGAAAAACAAAATTTAATTTTGTAATTTTTTAGTTTCGTCATCAGCGCCATTTTATTTTCAAATTATTCTTGCAAAATCATTGAAACGACTAAAATCGATAAAAAAAACGGTTTTTTCCTAATTTGCATAAATTATTTTATTTTAATATTATAGTTAATACCTACATTTTTATTTTATTTTAGAGGCACAAACAGAAAAATTACACAAACACTAGAACGCTAGAGGTATGTTAATGTAATGGATTCGTATGTAATATTATTTGATTAGTTTACATAAATTAAAACTATTTTTCCTGTTTGGGAAAATTAAAATTACAGAAAAAATATTTTTCTTAAATAATATTGTATTTTTCAAAATTGGTTTAGATTATAATTTAAAATATTGCTATTATTATGATCACGATGTTATTTTGAAAAAATTCAATAAATAGTGTTTTCCGTATTATATAAAATACATTTAATAAAATATAATTTTTTATAATAATAAATGTACTATTTTTTTTTATTTAATTAACAAGGATTTTGCTAGAGCAGTTATTATTAACCTGCTAGCTACCTAGATTACAATGGTTTCATTGTACAGAATGATTTTGTTGCAACGCTGGTCAAAATCGACTATTTCAAATTTATTTGTATTTAGCTTTACTAGTTGCTGCATTCTAAATAAAATACATTTAAGGGCTTTTCAATATTGGACGCCTCGCCTGAAGATTTTTAGTTACCATAAATGTAAAGCTTTGACTTTTTCAAACAGTTGGTGCCAACTTTCAACATTTGATTGCTTTTAAATATTTTGTTTCGGTTCATTTTACATGTGAGAAATAACTAAAACATTCTGAATTTGTAACCCATTCATAACCACAAAACCAGATTGGGGAAACACCACCGTTATTATGTATTAACAACATTATCAACCTCATTATCGATCCAATAAGAACTAACTGAGCAGACATCAAACTCTTAGCAGGAAAATGTTGAAACAATCAGACCGCTCATCAAATTCACCACATTACCTAAAATCTTGAACAATATTGCTGAAGCATCATATCATTTTAAAGAACGACTTTTCAATAAAAAACCAACCTAGAACTAATTGATCCGATATATTTCCAATCCAATTGGCGAAAAACTTGCATCTTTTGATATCATAAATATGTACTATATATCAATATTCCTGTAACTCAAACATTTTAAATCAGACCAAATCTTCTAATTAAAAACCATATAGATTTAACAACGGTCACTGAAGCTTTACATTTATTAAAAACCATATCTTTTGCCAAAATTATTTTCAACCCAACAACAAATTATTCAGCCAAACTGACAGAATACCAATAGAGAGTCCGCTATCAGGAATCTTGTCCAAAATATACATAAACCATATAGAGAAGACAAATATTATGAATGACCAAAACAAACAGGGTTCACTAAGGCAATTGGATAATCTTCACAAACACACAAACAATATAAATAGAAACATAAAATCCATATTGGAAATAGTAGTGGACAAATCTATACATTTCCTAGATATTTTCACAACTGGAAACCAAAACCCAAAACCAGAATTTAAAATATTTAGAAAATTAACACAAACAGACCTAACAATAAACAAAACGTCATAAGATGCCCCATAGCATAAATATAACGAAACCTTAGAGCACACAAGTGCTATGTCTACGTTGACAATTTGTGCTAAATACAAAATTAAGATGGTAGAAAGATATTTTTTATCATTTATGGTTCAGTTTTAATCATCCAATTATGAATTAGCAAAGTGAATGCAGATCAATCAGGATGACAGCAGCCAAGTTAGTTGAATGATCATACTATATGCAGCGTATGTAAAGTAAGTGTAAATAGTAAATATTTAAATAATCATTTAAGATCTATTACTCATAAGCAAAATAATTTAAAGAAATAAATGAGGATGATTAAAACATCTAAATTATACCATCTGCCTTTAAATTCAGGATCATTAGCTACAGAGTTTCAGATATACTTAATGAGTATATTAGTTGTAATGATTTCCTGCTTGCAGTAAAACAGAAAATTATTACACTAATAAAGCTTCAAACAGAAGAACTTAATGCCGTTAAGGTGAATTTCGAATTGTTTGGAATATATTCTAAACCAGATCAAAAAGAAGTATAAATTATCACTTCTTTAAATTCATTTAACACCAAAAACCGGATAATAACAAAAAGTTGTGATGTAGATTAAGTATATTATGAAACTCTTAATGCATTGAGCGCTCAGTGTGAAGTGTTTCAAGAAAAAGAATCTAGACGGGAACTACGAAAGATGTTATATATAGAAATAAATTTAAATAAGTATAATCCGTTGAGAAGGTCATCATATATGACCCTACCACCATTCAGCAGAAATAAAAAGGCAATGCATGGTCAATCATGGCTTCTAAATACCCCTTTGTGAATAATTCGTATAGATGTAGTTCATATTCTCATTGTAGTTCATATTCCCATTATATCCAACGATTTGAAAATTTAAATAATATGAGTATAAATGTTTATGGTTTAGAAAATGAACAAATTGTAGGTCCATCACATTATACAAGATGTAAAAAACGAACATCATGTTAATTTATTATTTTTAGAAGATGGTGTTAAACACATTACTGCTGGATAAAAAATTTGAGTGCTTTAATTGGAAGTCAATTAGCAAAAAATAAAAATAAAAAATGGGTTTATTATGGTTGCTTAACATTTTATTGTAACGGAACAAATTTAAATCGCCATTTACAACATGGGCGCAATAAAATTAAATGTATTCTCCCTTTATTAATTTTTTGTTGAATGTTAATTAATTCATGTAATTTCTAATATGCTACCGGTGATTAAACATTTTTAAATGTGTTTTTATTAACACTAGAAGTATAATAGTATTTACGAACAGTAATTCAACGAAACCGACTAATCGACAGAATTCTATTTATTTAATTATATGATTTTAATATGTTCCGAAGATTGTAAGAGAATTCAATCCAGTTTCGAACTGATGAGCTTATGATTATGAAAAATCAATCTTCTCATCAGGCCGCGGCGACTGGTCTGATTATACTACAATTTAAATTCTATATATACAGAATGTGTTGTGCGTTAAGTACTAGCGAATCATACTAATACAGATGAACTCTCTTACAATTTTTCTTCTTCAAAATATTCACACAGCTCTGTTTCTGTGTACGCTAATTTTTACTTTATTAATTTTTTGTTGAATGTTATTTAATTCATGTAATTTCTAATATGCTATCGGTGATTAGACATTTTTAAATGTGTTTTTATTAACACTAGAAGTATATTAGTATTTACGAACAGTAATTCAACGAAACCGACTAATCGACAGATTTCTATTTATTTAATTATATGATTTTAATATGTTCCGAAGATTGTAAGAGAATACAATCCAGCCCATGCACATGCATGTAAGGTTTTGCTAATAAAAAATGTAGCTGCTTTTTGACAGACATTCTGTTAAATACGAAGTGTCTAATAGTAGAGTCGAGTTCGCAATATTTGGAATGAAAAGCTATAGACATCTATCAATGTCAATTCTGCGAGTAATTCAAAGAGAAAGAAGCGGAATATCCGAAAGTAGTTTACTTGTAAGTGGTGGTTTTATAATTAGCTATACAATAGAAAATATAATATTTTTATAGGCGCCATTCCATTTTCAAGTCGATCTGTAATTTAGCTGGCATTTCACATACAGCAAAATTGACGTATTCTCATTTTGTGAATAGTTCATTATCTTTGTGTGAAAGGCAACTGTCCGTCATTCGATCGGTGGCTTTAATCGTGGTCGCAAGTGTTTTTGATTGTGAACCCAAAAGAGGTGACAACATCAGAAATGATTACAAAATACGTCATGTTGTACTTACGATCGTAAAGTGAAGTTAAGTGAAATTGTTGACATCGTAAACATTTCAAAAGAACATATAGAAAATACCTTGCATGGACGTTTAAATGAAGTGTATTAAGTTAATTGGAGGCTTTATTAAAGATTAAATAAAAACATTACCAAAAATTGCGTTTTATTATCAATGCAGGAAATCACTTAGCCCATATATTACATTAAAGTCTTGGTAATCAATTGCAACAATAAAATAATCAAATTAATTTTATAATGAATACCAATTTTTATTTTAAAATTAAGGAAATAAATATTTGTATTACATCACCCTTAAATCTCGATAATATGGCCCAATTAGTTCCAATTCCAAACTTTTTTTCTATCGTGTTATTCGCCTATCGACCCAAATCTAATTCCTGCCACTATATGAAAGAAAAACCATCAAGATAGTCAAATAAACCTTTATTTTGTATCAATAAGGGGATTAAGTTTTTTTTAGGATTAAATTTAGATACAAAGCTATTTCCTACTTAAAGAAAACATCTCAAACAAGAAAAGTTAAATATAAAATAGAAATGCTATCGAAACAAAGAAACGCAAAATCAACAGCAGAAACCACTTTACTCTAAAAGAAATTTCTTTTCATTATTTTTCTTTGTTTTTTTTTGTTACAAAGAAGCGAAAGAAATGAGATAAGAACCAACCACAATATGAAAATAAAAGCAAGGCACAGGAAAATGAAATATTTGAAAATTCTTATTAATTTTCATTTAGAATGAAAGAAGCAAAAACAAAAAATAACGAAAATTAGAGCACCAAGCCAATGTTAAGAGGGAAAACACAATTTTACTTGTTGTTGGTGATGTCAATCAAATATGTTTTATTTAATTTAAACTCTCTAGGACGGATGAATGAAGTTTGAGGAAATAAGGTGAAAACTAAATTTTTCAGTCTAGAAAGGAATTTTGGTTTACATTTTTGATAATTTAATCTGTTTACCACATTCAATATTAATATCAGGTATACATTTGTTAAAAGATTGATATGTTCTTAAAAATTTATTAGGTAAAAAAGATGAATGGATTATTTCAGCAGATCAAACAAAACCAAAAAGTGTACTTTATAATATATACAGTCTTCTCACCTTAGTTAATTGTATGTAAAAAATAATAAATTAAAAAATTTGAAAACCGCATCGAACGCTGTTATTCCCATTTAGAAACAATAAAAATCATTTAATAATAAAACAAAAAAACTAAAACGAGACGAAAATAAAATTTTTATTCAATCATTGAAGCCATAAATGCTGCTGATGACCGACCTAATTTCCGTATTAATGCAAATGAAAAGTGAGGCAAAGGAATAGGATACTGTTTATTCCAAAGCTGTTGAAACTGCACTAAAGTATGATTTTCTTGTTGAGAAACCGAAATTGCGAAGCAGAAATATCTGACGAATACTATAGAAAAAGTGTACATTTACCTCTGTTAGAAACGTTTATTGTGAGTTTTCTATAAAAATGTTCGAAGCATAAAAATGTTATGCAGGGCTCTGATTATATTTTACCACAAGTTTTGAACATTTGTTTATAGTAGTCAGGAACTACACTTGGAAATTATTATGTGACATAAATTCTTGGTAAATAAATCAATGGTTGTATAATTTGTACTTATTGACTTTATTTCGGCTATGCTGTGCTTCGCCTCGCATGTAAACATTTCTCGTGAAACAAATTATCACTTGTAATCCTAATGACTACAACGTGCTATTAATCAAATGATGTCACAAATGAATTAATAGCACTTTTATTTTTTCAGTTTAGTTGTAAGTTGTTTAGTTTACCTCAGCTGTCCTCTTTTCATACTACTCAAAAATAATTTATTTTGTACATTTTCGTTTTTTCCTATTAAATCGAATATAATTATAATTTTAACAGTACACAGGAATACAAAAAAATTAATGTTAAAACATTAAAAGTTAACGTATAACACTAATACGGAAGTAATATGAAGTTACCAAAAATTGGAAATAATTTTAGTTAAATTCAAATTCAAATATAATTTATGTTAGTAATTAGTAATAATTTGTTGATGAAGATCCAATATTTCCGTTTCATGATTTGTGTCGATTGAGTCTTCCTTGTGTTTGATAACAAATGGATGACCTCTCATGGTTCACTTCTACCTGAATCATTTTCCAACTATATTTAAAGAAAATAATAATAATATTAATTAAGATTTGGATTGCTTGGCATTTACTCCGTAAGCAATTCTAATAGTGGTTATACCGCCACGACTCGGTTCAGAATACGGATGATGACATGGATGGTTTGTTTGCTGAAAGTGAATGTTTGCTTTAACGTTTAAAATTATTGTTCGTATATTGTGCTTCTATCGATTAGTTTGGTGGTTAATCAATTGAAAATACTCTTACCAAATTGTCATTACCTGGGTGCAACCCCGTTATTCTGCACATCAACAAATTAATAGGTGGTAACCTTTTATCCTTTACCGGTACAAGATTAACTTGTAGATTCGCTTTTGGCTATAATCACTTGGGTTGAGATTGCAGTTAGTTCAAATACTCTGCACTTCACCATCGCTAAACATTTTGTTTCATCCCTCGCGTAGCTAGGCATACAAATATGACCATATATCCTTTATATGTAGTTTTCCCACGACCTTAAGATGCTTTAACATTGATAGGAGCAGCGAAGTCAACCCCCATTAAATTGAACACAAAGGTGGGTTGAACTCGTGTGGCCGAAAGAACTCTCATTTGCTGCTCGGCGATTTTGGTTCGCATTCAATAGCATTTAAAGCATTTTTTCAATAAGAAATTAACTGTTTTTCTTGCATTGATAACCCAAAATTAAGCGAATTCCCATTAGTTGTTTTTCGGGATGCATTGAACACTATTCTCATCTTGCTTGTGGTGCTCGATTCCTTCGGAACAGCATGATGACGGAGGTTTGCCATTAACTATGATTATCTTCTCCTCTTCGGAAGTGTTAACCAGTTCAGCTAGTCCATTTTCAAAATATTCATTAAAACATTTATTGTATTCAGCATGAAAATTTGGATCTCTGACAGTTTGTCGTTCCAATTGACTAAATTGTTGAATTGCAATTTGACAAGATTTACCCACTGTAGCGCCTTGTGTTAAATATTCCATAAAAGGTAAACGAGCTCCATACCGACCCGATGGTTCCCGGAAATGAATTTCATTATAGAAATGTTCGCACCATTTATCTCCCGGCTTCATATTTCGTTTCATTGAAACCATATCAATCTCCCATAATTTCCAAATAGCAGAATCGATTTGTATCTTGGTAATTAACGTACTAATTTTCAGCTTACTTTCGTTTGAATTGTTGTTGGCACCAATTAACATCCAGCCAAGTTGCGTGTTCTGTGCTGTTGGTCGGCCTTCACTTTTTCTTAATCAGGCAATTATTATTTCAGCATAAATTTCACTTCCCAAAATTAGATCAATTTTAGCTGCTAAAGCGATAATCTGAATATGTGGAAATTCAACACCAGTGATTGCTTTACTAGTGGTAATCAGAGAGAGAGAGAGAGAGAGAGAGAGAGAGAGAGAGAGAGAATTAAAAATGTATTTTGTGGTTGAAGTTACTTTTATTAACATTTATTAACATTTATTTTATTTTGTATAATTTTTTATTTTGGGCGAGTCAACAAACTCTCAACTGGTGTATAGAAAACATTAAAATAAAAATATTATATCATATGTCATTGTTTGAGCATACAAATTAAATTAAATTTGGTTTATTTAAAAAGGCCGTATTATATTTTGCGTGTGTTGATTATTTCACGAGAAGGTTAGTGGTTCCCTATTAAAAACCAACATTGCTAGCAGAGCGTAGTTTGTTTTAAGAAATAAAATTGTGAAGTTATCGGGAAAAAACACTGTTAAATCTTGTGAATAAAAGGCGAAAAATAAGTTACGTAGCATAAAAAAATTTTTACCATGAAAAGTGTGATAACGGTATACCGTAGTTTGATCGAAAATTTATACGAGAGCAACACATTTTGGTTTGGTTTTCCTTTTTTTTTTTAAATTGTTTATTGTTCTCGCCTGTGTCTGTTTATAAAATCAGTCATCTATTGTAATTGAAGGCGCTCAAATAGCCGGAGGATAATTTAACAGAAACATTATTGTGTTCAATGTTCGAGCAATAATTTGTTACCGCTATACTCAAGGCTGTCGAGAAGCATATAAGGCTAACTGTTTATTCAGAAATCCGATTGCTTGTGTTTAAAGTACAATACCGTTATTGTAGTTGTTGTGCTGACCGTGAATCGTGTGGATACATCGATATTTATAAAAAAGGATTTTCGCCCAGGTGATATATAGTTTTTTGCTGGTACGAGGTACTACATCTCAATAGCAAGCGTTTATTAATCATTTCTTTTGTTATTTATTTTTCGGAGTATCGCAAAGATGAGCAAGAAAAGACAAACGTTCGAAACAAATTATTAAAGATGCAAGAAAGTAGCCCGAAGAGTTTGAATAACATCAACGAATGGCTAACGGCATATTACAAATAATCGAGCGTCAACGTGTTGTCCGTTAATTTGGATTTAGTTGAGAGCCATTACAACAAATACATACAGTGAAGAAGAGGAGACTTATCAAGATATTTTATGGAAGTTTGAGTCTCAACATATATCCATCAAGACAACATTGATTGGGTATATCGAGGGAAAAAAGCCTAATCCACGTCAACCTGTCGATCTTAACAACACGACAAATGTTATGACAAGCATACCCGTGAAACTTTCGAAGCACCCAAATTTACTGGAAATTACCACGACTGACTCGATTTTAAAAATGAGTTCCAATCTATGATAATTGAGGAGGGTGAACTTACTGATGTTGAACGTTTTCGCTTACTTAAATATCGCCTCGTTGATAACGCCAGGCAGACCGTAAGTAAGATGGAGGCCTCCAAGGAGAATTTTCAAAGTGCGTGGAAAGCCCTCACTGTATGATATGAGAACAAAGCATTGATTTTCTAATCACATATCGATGAATTGTGGAGTACATTTGTGATAAACTGCAGGACTGTTCATCAGAGGACGTTGAATGTAAATTGTACTATCCAAGGATCGTGTTATCGATAACTCACTAGCATTCATCTCATTTAAATTCGGATTGAAGGAAACCCATTACAATATGCTCAATAATTCTGAGGCTTGGCCACTTGGGGTAATAATTCGGCCATTTACCAGCTATCCACGTGTGGCAAAAAACCGGACTGGGGTAGCATTCCCAACCAAACAATAACATCTGCGCCTGCCATCACACCATCTTTTAAGCCTCTCAACTGCGGAACAAATCCCCAACCTTATTCATTCTTAAATATATATTACCACAATTCGAGCGGCATTCGAACTAAACCTAAGTCTCTATATCTGTCAATTTTGAAGGAGTATTACGACGTTATTTGCATCACGGAAACGTGGTTGACCCATTACAGAACCGAGGAGTATTTTCCACCAACTTATGCAGTTTATCGGAGAGACAGACATCTACAGCAGGAACAGACCACCCCGTGGGGGGTGGTATTATAAGAGTTGTCTCTAACAAATACTCATCTATGCCGATAACGTTAACCAACTGTGGTACTGAAGTTGTTGCTGTGCGCTTACGGTTTCATTCATTCTCGATGATCATTTGTGTCACATACATATATACCATGTAATTCAAGCGTCGCGGTTTATGATATGTTTTTGAACACCGTGAAACTTAATATTACTGCACTTCTTCAACCTGAGGACCGCTTATTTATCTTTGGTGATTTTAACTTGCCAGGTATTATATCGGAGTATATGGATAACAATTTAACTCCCATAAACATGAACGATGATGTGGAAAAGTTCATATCTGAAATATTTTCGTTGCGACTGAAACAATGTATCAATGTGAAGAATTGCAGTAATAACGTGTTAGACCTAGCCTTTATGCCAATTGATCATGAGATGACCGTCACAACCTGTGATGATTTAGCTGGATTTTCAAGTATTCATCATTTGCCGCTGAATATTTCAGTCTTGTTTGAGTACAGTGAATTAATGAAAATAATACCGACTCTGTCATCTATAACTTTAAAATGGGTGATTATGTTTCTTTAAGTGCATTCCTTGATGGGTATAATTGGTCTTCATTTTATAATAGTAATAATATAGACGATATGTAGAACGAATTTTATAATATTGTTCAAATGGGCATTGAAACATTCATTCCTAGATTGGTAGTTTCAGGCGCCAAGAAGGGACCGTGGTATAACAATGAATTGATAAATTTAAAAAATACAAAGGATAAGGCTCATAAACTTTATAAACTATTTCCGAATACAGTAAATTACAACTCATTTAAGTTTTACGTAAAAAGTATATATTTCTTAACCGATTTATTTACAGTAATTATGTTTTGGAGGTGGAATCACAAATTAAATCGAAACCTAATCACTTTTGGCATTATGTTAACTATAAAAGAAAATCTGATGGTTACCCTTCCACAATGGATTTGAAAGACCGATTCTGTGATAACATTCTAGATAAGGTTAATTTGTTTGCTGATTTCTTTGAGAGCGTTTATAATCCAGATTCAGGTTCTAATCTCTGCAGCTTGAATAATGTCACGAGTAATAAGAAATTTTCAATGTTTCGTTTGGAAATTGATAAATTATTATCGGAACTGTCAAATCTTGACATTAACCATAGTGCCGGCTTTGATTCGTTACCGCCTTTATTTTTAAAATTGGCCGGTAACCCAATTGCCGCTCCGGTGTGCTTTCTATTTAATAGAAGTCTAAGAGAGGGATATTTCCCCACTCTTTGGAAGCGATTGCTTATTAAATCTATTTTTAAATCCGGGATTCGTGGTAATATTGAGAACTACATGGGTATTTATATAATTTCAGTCTTACCCAAGTTGTTTGAGAAACTTGTTAAATATCAATTATTCTTTCACGTAAAAACTTTTATTTCTCCTAAACAGCATGTTTTCTTTCCAGGCAGATCAACTGTTACTAATTTACTCTTGCTTACAAATTGTGTCTCTAATGCCTTACATAGAGGTCAAATTATGCAGGTTGTGTACACCGATTTCTGTAGGGCCTTTGACAAGATTGATCATGACTTGCTGTTGAAGAAACTTGATTCCTTGCATTGTAGTTTTCTCTTATCTTGATTCCAGAACTCAGATAGTTAAGATTGGTGGTTTCACATCCAGAGTTATTAATGTCACTTCGGATGTGCCTCAAGATAGTCATTTGGGTCCTATGCTTTTCATACTATTCATCAATGACGTAGTGAATTGTTTGAGTTATTCCGACATCCTCATTTATGCAGACGACATTAAAATTTGTAAAACCATTTCATGCACCAATGACGCAAGAGACTTCCAATCTGACTTAAATAATTTCAGTATGTGGTGCACAGCTCAGAATTTGACCCTAAACATTTCCAAATGTAAAACAATCCGTTTTACCCGTGAAGTCACGCCCGCTAATTTTGATTTTTTCCTTGATGGCTGTATTATTGATAATGTTGATACGTTTATGGATCTAGGTATAACAGTTACGTCGAACTTATCGTTCAATAAGCACATAGATATTTGCATTTCTAATGCGAATTCCATGCTTGGTTTTATTAAATGGTTTTCGAGGGATCTTCAAGATCCTTATTCTATTAAAATATAATATGTCTCGTTTGTGCGTTCGTTGTTGGAATATGGTGCAGCAATTTGGAATCCGTTTTATGGTAACTGTTCAGCCCGAATAGAAAGTGTTCAAAAGCGCTTTTTAAGGTTTTTTCTGCTAATGTTGCCTAGAGATGGGAATCTACCCGCTTTTATAGTCCCACCGTATCGAGGTAGATTTAAATTAATAAATATTGAGCCGCTCTTTATCCGGAGAATCGAAATTGGCGCGTTATTGGTTAGAGAGTAAGTCTTGTTCGTGTCTAAAATTGACTGTCCTGAGATTTTGGTGTTGTACGATATATATATATATATATATATATATATATATATATATATATATATATATATATATATATATATATATATATATATATATATATATATACTCCGTTAGGAACCCTTCGCGTTAGAGATTTCCAAATTAAGCTGCCTTATATTAGGCATAACTACGGTAAATATGAACCTGTTTATCAATCTACTGTTTCTTTTAATAAAGTTCGCTCGGCTTTCGACTTTAATCTATCTAGGGATGCATTTAAGAATTTATTGTTTAATGTTCTTTTAAATTATTGGTAATTTTTCATGTCTGTTTAATTTTATTTTTTTTTAAATTAAATTCTTAGTATATATTAATGTATTATTGAAACTGTAACCAGATTGTATATAAGTATAAAGTTGGTAATAAATAAATAAACAATGAAATTCTTCATGTGCAGGCGATTAAAAAGGAATCAACAACGGCTCTCTGAGATATGATGGATAAGGTTTCCGCCCATCATCGTGCCTTGTTGTCCTTGGGCAGAAAAGATGAACTCGCTGATAATATTTTGATCTGCTTGATATTATCAAAGCTTGATAATCAAATGGGAGGAGTCTACGACCAAAGCTATTTCGGGGTGGGAAGATTTCACATCATTTTTGGAAAAAGAGCGTCTGAACAAAAATCTGTCCAGTCGTCATCTCCGGCAATGCTTCGAGTAAATCAGCGTGACAAAAGTTCACATTCTTCGTTCATCGGATCCGGTTCGTCGCCAGTTTGTCCAAAATGCAAAGAAAAAAATCACACATTGCAATATTGCCCAAAATTTATTGTATTAAACCCGAAACAGAGATACGAAGAGGTAAAACAATACAATTTATGCATCGTGTGTCTCAAGACAAATCACGCAGAACGCGTTTCTGTAAAGCTCCTAGCTGTGAGAAATGCGGAAGAAGACATCATGTCTTAACTAATTTTGATATGCCAGATGTAAAGCTCGAGAACACTGCATCTTCGAGTGCGACGGCTACTCAACAGGCCCTTGTTGTTTCAAACGCTATAGGAGATTTATCAGCTATTTTAGCAACGGCAATAGTTAATGTTATAAGTAGCATTGGCGTAAGAATACCTTGTCGAGTATTATTGGATAGCTGCGCCACCACAAATTTTGTCACTGAGCGATTCTCGCAAATGTTGGGCGTTGTAAAGCAGAAGGCGTATAATCATGTCGGCGGGTTAGCGCCATATTAAAAGACACGGGTGGATTGTTAGTGGTCCATTGAACAGAAAATCGTCGGCTCGAGCGCTACTTTGCTCAAAAGTCGATAATGGGAATGATTTGGATCACAGTCTGAATGACATGGTAAACAAATTTTGGGAAATCGACTCATATCCAGATGGCGATCTCGAGCTTAATTCGCATGATCAAGAATGTGAAAAATACTATAATCTACACACTCCCCGTAGCCAGAATGGTAGTTACGTCGTACGGCTTCCGTTTTCTAATAATCCGTGCTGCCTTGGACAATCGTTACGAATTGCTATGCGTCGCTTCCTTAATCTTGAGAAGAAACTAGATCGGAATCTGGCAACTAAACAAATGTATAAAGAATTTATCGCCGAATATGGGCAACTGCAGCATTTAGAAGAGATGACGAACTATCTGACGAAACCATATAGCTCTAGTAAGAAGTTGAGGGTTGTCTTTGATGCTTCTCGGGCCAAAAATTATACTCGGGACCAAAATTACAGCATGATCTCCTTATCATTTTGCTGCGTTTCCGCCTTTTTCGATATGTACTGACGGCCGAAATACAAAAATGTACCGCCAGATTCGCATTGAGTCACCCGACAATAACTATCAACTAATTCTGTGGAGAACGAGAACGAACCTATCAGGATACTAAGATTGCGAACGGTGACATATGGTATAGCGGCTGGGTCTTATCTGGCCATCAGGACAGTATGTCGTTTTTTCGAAGATGAGGGCTGGAACTACCCTTGAGAAGGGCGGTTTTAAGTTGAGAAAATTCTGCTCGAATGATCAAAGGATATTGGATAAAATAGAGCAACAACATCGCGAACAGTTTGTGAATATGAGTTGAAAACGAGGTTTTAAAGACTTTAGGATTAATATGGCAACCCAATCTAGATGTTTTTCGATTCTCTTATTAGGCTGCGGATAAATATGACATAATAACCAAACGTACTATGCTGTCCAAATTGACTAGCCTTTTCGATCCTTTAGGGTTAGTATGTCCCGTGATCACATTGGCCAAGATGTTCTATCAGGATCTGTGAAAATTAAAACTTAATTGGGATGAGCCACTGGGTGATGAATTGTCTGCAAGGTGGCTCAAATTCAGATCTCAGAGCGCACTGAAGGAGATTTCTATTCAGCGTTATGCCATGGTAAGGTGTTCGTGTGTATTCATCGAGTTGGATGGATTCTACGATGCAAGCGAGATAGCTTATGGACCCTGCGTGTATGTAAGATGTGGTCACAAGGACAATTCGATTACAACCAGACTGCTTGGTGCAAAATCTAAAGTGGCCCCCACCAAAACATTAAGCATAGCACGACTTGAATTGCTGGCTGCAAAATTGCTATCGGATCTTGTTGCTTGGTTGAGAAGGAAGGTTCTTGACGAAATAAAGATTGATGCCAATTGAATGCAATTGAATTGGAATATTTCCGTAGCACACCGAGTATCCAAGAATCAGGAGGCCACTTCTGTTGAAGCGTGGAGACATGTACCAGGTGACCACAATTCTGCTGATTTAGTGAGTCACGGCATGCTACCAACAGAGATTGCTCGATCCGATCTTTGGTTTAGCGGCCCTGCCATTCTTAATTAGACATTCAACAATGGCTGCCATTCGCAATTTCAACTGAACCATTCGACGAAATTCCCGAGAAACGTGCAATAACATTTGCACTAATTGCAAACTCAGCGGATCAAAGGTGGAGTGATGATTTAACAAGCTCAACGCATTTTTCCGTTAACTTTCATGGCATGTGTCGATTTATTCCAAATTGCCGAGCATCAGTTTTGAATCACAAGCAGCAAAAAAGTTTACCGCTATCAAGTGATATATAGTATATGTTTGGAAAACCTGAAATAAAATTTGCATATCATTGTTGATTGGAGTCGTTATGCCTTGTAATTGCTATTGTCGTATAACCTAAAAGAAAAAGAAAATGTTAATAATAGATCGTAAAATGTTTAAAATCACTTATCTTGCACACTGTAATATGAATTCTTTATTCTTCAATTCACTTTGGTTAGTAATCTGTAATTATGTTGTAATTTATATTTATAATTTATAGAATATTTAAATTATATTTACCTACTGTAAATCTTAACTAATTTAGCGCCGAGATGACAATCAAAATGATTTATTTATTAGTTTGACATTTGATGTCATTCGTAAATTATTCCCAATCAACCAAGTGATGTCACTGCTGCCAGCTCTCGGATAGCACAATTATTACATTTGATTTGGAATGTTGCCGTATATTTTGATTATCAAATTTGGCGCTTGAGTAGTTTATTTTTTGTGAAGAAGAAAATAAAAACCATAATTGTTCATTGCATTTAAGTTAGTTGTCAAGTAATGAGAAAAATACGTGTAAAAAAAAAACATTTTGTTGACTTTCAAAAATAAATAATTATATTTTAAATTAGTAATAAAAAAAAACATTTGTTGGATTTCAAATAAAATTTTATACTTTAAATTTGTAACAGTATATGCAAGCATCTCGCTACCTACGTTAGCTAATGAGACAGACTCTGAAAATATATTTATCCGATCAATTCCAAAAGCCGAGTTTTCTGATTATAATGAACTTCTACAAAAAACAAACATGCTGTGGCCGGTAACAGTATTTTAAAGGATCTCGCGCCATTTCTAGACGAGAACGAGGTGATTAGAGTTGGTGGTCGTTTAAAACGAGCTCACATCGAATACGACTCGAAGCATCAACTTTTGCTTCCTAAAAAACATCCCTACAATAAATCACTAATCCATTTTATTCATTATTTTATGACTCTCCATGGTGGCCCTCATATTGTTTTGACCGCAGTTCGCGCAAGATAGTGGCCGATATATGGATTAGTCCAAGTAAGAAGTGTCGTGGTGTTACCGCATGAAGTGAAAATTAATGAAGCAGATAATGGGCGATATACCAGAGGATCGTTTGGAGTTTCGAAATACTCTTTTGCTATCATTGGAATGGATTTTGCGAGACCGTTGACTGTGCGTCATCATATCCGCTTTAGGGTCGAAAAGAAGGTTTATGTAGTATCTATTTGTGTACTATCGAACTAAGGCTGTGCACCTAGAATTAGTGGTTGACTTGTCAACAGAGTCGTTCATTCGGACATTGAAAAGATTCATCGCGGATCGAGGTAAGGTCATTAATATCTACTCAGATAAAGCTACTAATTTCCAAGGAACGGCCTACCAACTCCGAGTTTTATTCCACCGTGTACACCAAACTTCAGTGGGTTATGGGAAGCCTCAATTAAAATCGCTAAGCGACTCATTCGGAACGTAATAGGCTGTACTGAGGATACGAATGATGAATTACTCACAGTCATTAAGCAAGTTGCTGCTATTATCAATTCCAGGCCAATTACCCCTTTATCTTCTGATCCCAATGATCTAGAACCCCTGACGCCAGGGCATTTTCTATATGGCGGACCGTCATCAGCATTACCAGAGTTACCAAATAACGAGTTTAATGTTAATCGCGTTAAAATGTACCAAAGATTGGAATAGATAACCCAGCAATTTTGGAAGAGATTTCGCAAGGAATACGTTGTAGCACTGCAGCTATTTGACTGCAGCCTAGAACAAAATGGATTATGTAGAGCCACAACATCGCAGTTGGAACTTTGGTTCTTCTTAAAGATGACTTGCAGCCTCCGCTAAAATGGGGCCTGGGCAGAGTTATCAAGGTATATCCCGATAAAGACGGGAATGTTCGCGTGCTCAGGATTAAAACGACCAAGGGAGAATTTGACAGAACAGTTACCGGAGTAGCGGTTCTACCAATTGAATCAATTATTTCGTAATTGAATTTTGGCAGCTCAATGCGGGGGAGTGTTTTAATGAGAGAGAGAGAGAGAGAATTAAGAATGTATTTTTTGTTTACAGTTACTTTTATAAATATTTATTTTGTTTTGTATAATTTTTTTTTTGTCGAGTCAGCAAGCTCTCTTTAACTGTTGTATAGAAAACATTAAAATAAAAATATTATATCATATGTCATTTTTTGAGCATATAAATTAAATTGATTTTTTTTATTTAAAAAGGCCGTGTTTTTTTTTGCGTGTGTTGATAATTTCACGAGAAGGTTAGTGGGGTTAGTGGTTCCCTATTAAAAACCAACAACTTCGTAGAATATTTGTGAGCTTCTGTATTACAAATGCTGAAATATTAGTTTGATAATTAGTGAATTTAGAACATACTGTTAATGATTTCGTTACAAGAATCTGCTTTAATGTGACCAATTCCCATAATAAACGGTTTGATTGATTCCTTCGGAAGATTCAATAACTTTGCGGCTCGATTGCTTATTCCTTTATCTGTTAAGGCACGAAGTTCTATGAATTTATTATTGGACATTCTCACATTTACTATTGCGGTTGCTAATGAAACCGTCCTTTCATAAGATCGCGCAATGAGCGATTGTAATGATTGTTGTACTGGATCTGAATGTGACACATTAGATTGTGTTCAGACTGTTTCAACTTTTGGACGATAAAATAAATTTATGTTTTGGATATCCATTTTTATCACTTTTTTGTGTAGTTTTACCACGATTTTAATTTAAAATAAAAACATTAATGTTTTATATTATTATTTTTGAATTTTATTATTCTTCCTTATTGTGATAATATTTTAGTTTATTTTTAAAAAAATCGATTTCGGAAATAATTCCTTCATCAGTTTATATATAATACTATTACATTTTCTTAAAATTACATTTATATTTATACTATATCTAGGTGTTTATGTTAGGCTCCTCCTTTCTGTGTTTTGTATTACTAAGTCATAAATTCTATTTGTTTTTGTGTTAATTTTGTCGTTGAGTAAATTACTATTGTTTTTTTGTTTGTATATTTCTAGTTCTTCGAGTCTATCTAATTTCTGTCCTTTTTTAGCTCTATGCAGGATTGTCAAATTTGTATTAATGTCTGTGTATTTGTGGTTTTCTGTTTTTAAATGAAGTGCATAGTTTGATTTTGTTTCTTTTTTATTGATGTCGTTGATATGTTCTTTGTATCTTGTTTCAAATTTTCTACCTGTCTGGCCGATGTAATATTTGGGGCAGTTATCACATGACAGTTTGTATACACCTGTGTCGATTACTGGAGTATTGGTTAGATTTCTAAGTTTTTGTTCTAATTTATTGCTGTTTTTGTATGATGCTTTATATCCAAATTTGTTAAGTGTTTTCTGTATTGCTTTATGAGTTGTTCTATTATATTCTACGCTGATGTATTTTACGTCTTTATTATTGTTCTGTTTTTGCAAAGTGGTTAGTTGTTGTAAGTTGTTTCTTGCTAAGTTTCTTTTATTGAGTTGGTCTATTAATGATGGGTTGTATCCGTTTCTTCTAGCTATGTATTTTATTGTATTAAGTTCCTCTTCGTAATCTATTTGGCTCATTGGTATGTTATTCAGTCTGGTGATCATATGATTGTAACTTGATATTCTATGTTTATAAGGATGATGAGATTGTAAATGTATTGTTTGGTCAGTCTGTGTAGGTTTTCTATATATTTTAAATGTATGTTTTGAGTTATTATTTCTAATAGTTAAGTCCAAAAAATTGATCCTATTTTCTTTTTCTATTTCTAACGTGAATTTTATAGTGGTAAAAGTACACAAAAAAGTGATAAAAATGGATATCCAAAACATAAATTTAGATACACCAATTAATAATGTGAAAAATTACTATTACAAATTATTAAAACTACGCCAAAATAAAATGAACTTACATTTCAATAGAACGTGCAAAAGCCATAAAATCATCCCAAAATATATAAATGTAAAAATAGCAAACCTATCAAAACCAGCACAATTTGATAACTGCCCCAAATATTACATCGGCCAGACAGGTAGAAAATTTGAAACAAGATACAAAGAACATATCAACGACATCAATAAAAAAGAAACAAAATCAAACTATGCACTTCATTTAAAAACAGAAAACCACAAATACACAGACATTAATACAAATTTGACAATCCTGCATAGAGCTAAAAAAGGACAGAAATTAGATAGACTCGAAGAACTAGAAATATACAAACAAAAAAACAATAGTAATTTACTCAACGACAAAATTAACACAAAAACAAATAGAATTTATGACTTAGTAATACAAAACACAGAAAGGAGGAGCCTAACATAAACACCTAGATATAGTATAAATATAAATGTAATTTTAAGAAAATGTAATAGTATTATATATAAACTGATGAAGGAATTATTTCCGAAATCGATTTTTTTAAAAATAAACTAAAATATTATCACAATAAGGAAGAATAATAAAATTCAAAAATAATAATATAAAACATTAATGTTTTTATAAATTAAAGATAAAATAAACTAAAATTGGATCGCAGGGTTCCAATTCTAAATTAAAATTCTTCAGCGATTGTCGACACTCAAGCGACACGTTTAAAAGCGAACGAATTAAACTGGCATTTTCATCATTAATTTTCAGTTGGGATGAAAATAAATACATTTGAGATTTAATTTTCGTAATTATCGGTTAACAGTTTCCAAGCAGCGGTATAATTTTCTTATGTTATGACCATGTGTTTTATCATACCGTATCATTCACCACGTACACTATCTTTCAAATACCCAAATTTTTCGACTTTGGATAACTTTTTATCTGTATGAACCAACAAATATAACATGTCACGATAATGCGGCCATTCAGAAAATTTGCCCTCAAAAGCGGGAACTTGAATTTTTCGCAATCAAGAATGTGTATGCTGATTTGGAGTATTGTTTTGCAGACGTACATTAGAATTGTCCCTTTCCTCATTTTCAACTCGGATTGGGATTGCCGGATATAATTCGTCACGGTCGCCTTCGATTTTTGAAATGCTTTCAAGATACGTTTCTTCGAACTTATCTGACAAATCCTTTACTACGTAACCGGCGGATTTACTCAATTTATTCATGATTAAAACACGATCATTTTCCCGAAATTCATTATATATATTTTCCAGTTTTTCGATTCGCTTACGGAAATATACTTCTGATTTTCGCGTTTGAGCATCCTTTTATAGTTACTCAACGTTTTGACGACAGATGCATGTAAATTCTCTTGACGTACTAGTAAAGCATTCAAATCGACATCACCCATTTGGAAAAAGCACGTCGATGCACAAAAAATAAACAGAACAATAAATTAAAGCAAACTCACCAAGAAGTGCTGCAGTGGAGCATCCAAAATTTGGATTAAAGTTCGGATTTTTCTGGGTTTCGGCAGCAATGTTTTGTTATAAGTCGTCCACCGAAATTTTACCAATAAAAAATATAGAATCTATACGCTGTTAAATTTTTTTTTTTTTTTTAATTTAATTTTATTTTTATTTGTTGTTTTCTTCAGCTCTCCTCTTTTCATACTACTCAAAAAAATATTATTTTGTACATTTTCGTAATTCGTATTAAATCATATAGATAATTTTAACAGTATACAGGAATACCAAAAAGTAATGTGAAAACATTAAAAGTTAACGTAACACTAATACGAGTACGGAAGTAATATGAAGTTACCAAAAATTGGAAATAATTTTAGTTAAATTCAAATATAATTGATGTTAGTAAAATTAGTAATAATTTGTTGATGAAGATTCAACACGCCGTTTAATTTTTTGCCATTAAAATACGACCGATCTGCTACCCTAATTTTTGTTTATTTATATATTGGAGACGGTAATGAAGCCAACTAATTTATTAAAAATTACTCCCCATTAACAAAAAAACAAAACAAAATGTCATTTCACCAATTTTCATTTTCATGTAAAGCAAATTCGTTGTTTCGTTTTGTTCTCGGTAAACTAATAATACGTAACAATATCCTGTTAATAAACGAAAATTGCTAGCAGAACCAGTAAAGTTATTATGGAAAACCATGAAAGAGCTTAATAATATGAACAAAACACGCAAAAAGGAAACTTCTAAAAAATTTGCTGAAAAATGAATTTAGCTGGGTTGACCTAATCATCCATTTTGAGGGTAAATAATTTGATTAAGTATTGTATTTCATTTTAATTTATTTTTTGTTATTTAATTTAAATTAATTGTTTTTCATTAAGAAAATATTATTCAAACAAATTTGTTGTTTAAATTTATTTTTAGAAAAGATTGAAGTAGAGATATAATTTAATATTATAACAAGCAACCCAAAATAAAAAACAAAAATTTGGTAATTAAATTTAAACGCTAGAATATTTTCTCGTATATGTAATCGAAAAAAATCAATTGGTATAGCTTTGTGTAAAGCAAACATGAGTTTTTTAATGCACCTACAGCAAATTATATAAGGTTTTTATAAAAATAAAAACACTCGAAACGCTTTTAATTTAAAATGTGAAGCTTCTGTGTTATAGTACGTCTCTTAGGCTGTGTTTCTGGTAAAAAGTTAAATGTTTCGCACTTTATTCTCCACAAAAATTTTGACGACCAGAATCCTGATTCTCTAAAGTGTAAACGAGTAAACCTGTGAAAAGCAAAGCTTACTCTTATGAGTTAAGAATTTTTCGATATTATTTTAGTAGCAAGTCAAATCGAGAAATTTCAAACTCATAAAAGTAAGCTTTGCTTTTCGCAAATTTACCCGTTTACAAATTATTTTATTTTTTAGAGAATTAGGGTGCAGGGAAGCTATTCTTGAACTATTACGAAAACTTTCGTATTGCGAGTTAGTGTTAAAGTATTACGAAAACCCTAAAATTGTATTCTTGAAATTAAAAATAATTTAGTAACGGAACGTTAGGATATTCATAAAACTCAATATTTTCTGTTGATGTTTAAAAATAATATACTTTATTAATAAAAAACACCGAAAACAAAAGCGTACCTATTTTTTTATTTATTTATCGTGTGCTTAAAAATGTGTATTATTTATTTCGAGATAACAGTGTACAACATAACTAGCTACATACATAAATGCATTCGGTTTTTTTTTATTCTTTTACTACTTAACTAGAACAGAAGAATATTTTCTTTTAAATTTTTGTATTGACTGTCCCTAAAACTTGGGATATTTTCGTAATGCATCTCCACTTTCTAATTTTAAAGAATACGTGTAAAGGGTATGAGATTTTTTTTACAATTGGCCATAGATAGCGGACAAAAATGAATATGTGATTCCATACAACAAATGTTTTTTAGATAAAGCTAACTTGTTATAATTGCAATGATTGGAAAATAAATAATGCAATATGTGATTTAAAGTGTGATTTTTGTTTATATCATTAAGTTCATTTGGAACAGTTTTGTTTTACCACTTTAAATGGCCTGTCTTCAAACATTACGAAAATTTTTGTAATAGATTATTATTCTTGAAACCATTACGAAAATTACGAAGAGAGGAGGATTAAAAAAATAAGGAGATTTCGAAATAGATGATTAGATTTGTTATTGTTTAACTGAAAACATTAAGGGACGCTTTCTTTACCTAAAATTAATAATTATTGTTGTGAATTTTTGTGAGTATTATTATTATTATTATTGGGAGGGGCCATGCGGGCGATCAGCCACTCCTAAAAGATCTATTGTGCTGGCCCCTGCTTAATTATCCGTCCAGTCAATATTCAGGTTCTTAATGAACCTGACAATACTGCCTCCCGGTACGTGATACATACTATCTGGGCATATTGCTCTCCCTCCTAGATGTTTACTACAGCATGTAGTTCCGCTAGAAAGACGGTAGCATTGGAGCTCAAGGACCTCGAGAGGGTTGTGCCACTCCCGTATATTCCTACTCCTGCCCCGTATTCCGTTTGATTTTACTCTTACGAGTTGCTGGGAATTGCAAATCACCTGTAGGTCACCCAGCTTTACTACAGGAACGCTAAAAATAAAACTGGAGGGTGCCTGGTATCCAGAGTCCGCATATTTTGGGCTGATTAACCTATCAGCCATTCATCTTTCGGCATATGCTGTTCCACCTTAGATTAGGGTTTTTTGTCAAGGTTTTCTCCTTTAGCGCCGTACTTTGGCCTGTGCCAAATGGCCTAAAATGTGCCAAGTGGCCTTAGTTACCAGTGGTTGCCACGAGGAGGCAGTACGTACACTTGCGAATTGTGCACAGGTTACCCCTTACACAATTGTACCCATCACGCAGCTGCCTAATGACAAGACCAGAACAGCTCACGTGATGCTCACCCTACTGGAAGGTTACGGAGCTGGTAGAATTATCTACTCAACTTTGATCCCCCCCTCCAATAGACGCCAAACCAAGAGTATAGTGAGTATAGTTTGCTTATTAAATATTAAATTATATATATGTAAGGGTGTAAGCAAAACATACTCTTTCACCAAAAATTTTTTTTTTGACTTATAGATGTCGTTTGATTCGTTATGAAAAGGGGCACCTATGGAAATGACACATACCTTGCAAAACTCTTCTTATCCCGTTTTAAACATGTGAACAAAACTGGTACTACAATCAAAAACTTACCTTATCCATATGATTGTTTACTGCAAAACGTTACCTTATCCAAATAAAAAATATTTACAGCATAATACACCTTATCCCATATGCATATTGGTTTTAATAAAGCAAAATGTACCTTATCCCTTTTTATTCCGTTAGAACAAAATCAGGTGACCGGCAAATTTTTAATCGAATTGACAGGTGATCAGCAGTATTAATCGACATTTTAATGAGTGTAGTCAAGATTATTTTATAAAAAAAGACGTTAGAAATGGATAATTTCGCAAAAAATGTAGTGAACGGTGAAAAAGCCAGAAAATTGGTGTTAAATAAAAAAATGGAAACGGGAACAACAGAAAATAAAACGGTAACCGAATTTAATTATAATTGTTTTACTATTTATTTAAAATCTCGTAAATTTTAGGTATTCTCGCAAAAGTTTACCTAAACTGCCAAAGTGTACACATAAAGGTACCATTTTCAGTTGCAAAACAATTAGAGGGGTTGATGCGTTGAGTTTTTCGGACTCATTTTACAAATACAAAGATAAAATTTCGCAAGATTCTTTTATATTGTTGCATACTAAAATAAATATACCAAAGCGTCGTCGAGATATAGGTGGCCCTCCTAAAAAGTTCAGCATTGAATATTTGATGAGAAAAAACAACTCTAAGCTCGTCAGAATATGCCAAAATACTTTTGCGAACATTTTGGGTATAACAAAAATAAGAATAAAAGGGGTAACAAGAAGACATTTTGACCTCAAAACAGCACCAACAGAAAACGTGGGGGCGACCGTATATCAACCAAATTTAATGCCAAAAGGGAAGCTATAATCGATTTCGTCAAACGATTTCAGGTAATTATTATATATTATTTCATATTACTACGTCGTTTTTAATTTTGGTTTGTTTTAGGTTTTAGAGAAACACTACTGTCGATCTGTTATCGCAGAACGACAATACTTGTCTAGTGAACTCTCCATTAATAAGCTTTATAAGTTGTTTACCGTTGGCTCTCCAGCGATGGAAGTAAAGCGAAGCTATTACTTCCGCCACATATTTAATAGGAGCTTTAATATAGGTTTTAAAGCACCATCTTGCGATGTCTGCAGCACTTGTCTAGCTCTTAAGGAACATCTAAAATGCGAAACAGATCGACAGACACGGTCAGTTTAAATTACGACGTCGCGAGTGCATAAGTTAAGGGCAAAAGCCTTCTACACTTTGGGTAGGGAGGAAGACGAACATATGGAAACATTTTCTTTCGACTACCAGAAAAATATGTTGCTACCGAAAGTTGCAGATCAGGCAGCGTATTACAGCAGACAATTATATTTGTTTAATTTAGGAATCGTACAAGGGTCGTCACGGTCAAAGTTACAGAAAGATAATGTATTTCTGTACATTTGGACTGAAAACCATCGGCCAAAAGGATCAAATGAAAGTATCATCAGCAGTCCACCATCGACTGCAAAGCACAAATTTTAACTCTAAAATTAAAAAAATTAGATTTATATGTGATGGCTGTGGCGCATAGTGATGGGTTTAATCGATACTTTTAAGTATCAGTATCAATTGATACTTTTGAGTCAAGAACCTGATACTTTTAACCTGATACTTTCGAACCTGATACATTTTTCGATTTTTCCGCTCAATCTAATTTTTTCGAGTAAAATTATGTTAATTTTGTTTAATGTGACAAATTAAATCAAAATTATAACATAATAAATTATTTTTAACATCTTAATAATTTAATTATTGGGCAGGAATAAATATGGATAGATCATCATAATTATTTTGTTTGCATAATATACAAAATATTATGTACATCATTTTTAAATAATAAAAATTTAACGTGTGTTTATTATATAGTATCCCTACATACTTCTCATTCTCACAAACCAATATCAGCAATGCACTAAAAGAGGACAATCGTTTGAATATGGTTTTACTTTTACTCTTTTAACCAAATTCTGAATTGATACTTCCAAGTTCCAACCGAGTTGATACTTGTACCGAATTGATACTTTTGAACGAATTGATACTTTGAACCGAGTTGATACTTGTACCGAATTGATACTTTTGAACGAATTGATACTTTGAACCGAATTGATACTTGGGATTGAATTGATACTTTTGAATAATTTGATTCTTTTGAGTTATTTCCTTGATACTTTTAGATAATTTTTACGATGTAATTTTTTATAAATTTAACCAAACTTCTGTATTCCTATTTGCTTAAATCATTTAATGAAATTAATTTTCAATTAAAATGTTTATCGGTGGATATTTTTCAGATAAATTTTATTTTAGTAAATAAATCTTTATTTCGAAAATATGTATTTAAGTCCAATAAAATTTAAACAAATAGGAATCGAGAAGATTTTGTTAAATTTATCAAAAAATTATATCGTAAAAATTATCTAAAGTTTCACGCAAATGTAGCGCAAAAGGATCAATTGATTCTAAGTATCAATTCGGTACAAAGTATCAATTCGATGAAAAGTATCAATTCGGTACAAAGTATCAATTCGATCAAAAGTATCAATTTGGTACAAGTATCAGTTCAATGTGATAGGAAAACGTAAACATATGCATATATGTTTGATCTGTTTTGGTGCATTGATAATATTATTTGTGAGAATGAGATGCATTTACGTATATATTAAAATTGAGAGATGAATAGATTTATATGATATACATATTAAGTTGATATATGCATAGCTATCTGTCTCTATTTCTCAGTAAAAAACATCCCAAAATATCATAAGTTGATATACAATTCATTCTTTCTCGCATAACAAATTATATGAGAAAGTAAACCATACCAAAGCAACTGTTTGGTTGTATTTTGTTCGAGCGTCGAATGTATGAGTTGATACTTTTAACCTGATACTTTGAAAAGTACTCAATTGATACTTCGAACCTTTTGAGTATCAGGTTAAAAGTATTCGGTTCGACTCAGTTCGAACATCACTAGTGGCGCACAGAATAAAAATAGTGCCATGATGACTATGTGCTCATATTGGCTGATCATGGAAGCTCCGAATCACGTTGAAGAGATCGAAATTGTGTTTCCTGTACCAGGACATGGTCCTGGTCCCTCCCAACGCCGGACAGAGTTTTTGCTCAATTAGAGAAAAAAGTAAAACGCAGAGAAACAATCGTTAAACCGGAGGAAAATTGCCAATTATATGAAGATACTGGTACTATTGTCCATCTTGAGACTCCAAATTGTTTAGTCAGAAATTGGAAGAAGGCTGCGGCTGATTCAATTAAACCGCCTGGGCAGTGGCATTTTAAGTTCGATGCTTCAAAACGGTTTATGATTAGACGTTCACCAAACCGATCAATAACCATTCGTGGAGAGGTGGCTTTTAAATCCGATCTGGGGATAGCCAAATCTGTTCTTAAGAAAGGACAAAAGATTGAAAACATTGCAGTACGTGTACTGCCTCATAACGTATCAATAAAAGCTGAAAAGCTTAAAGACGTAACCGCTTTATTGGAAAAACACTATGGGGAAAATTGGCTGTTAAATGAGGAACTCGAATTCTATAGAAATATTCTACAGCCAACTGAACTAACGGAACAGATGATAGAAGAGGCAGGAGTAGAAAGTTGCGAACCAGTAGAAGAGGAGCTGCAACTCAGGATTTGAAAAATAATTATTTTTTTATTATAATCAGCAATGGAGAAGCTATATTTTTTGTTAATTTTATTTTAGTAAAGTTCCTAATGTGCAATGAGTTAACCATTTTAGAATGTAATGAAGTATTATATTTATTATTATTTTAATATTTTAAAAACTAAAGTTTGATTACAGAAATCAAAAATAATTTGTTCATTTTTAATTACACTAAAATATACCTTATCCAGATCGATTCATAGCAAAATCTACCTTATCCATTTGTGCATCGCAAAACTATCCTTATCCATTTTTGAATTTATTATATCTTGTATTTAATTATTTTTAAATATATGTAAAATACTTTATTAATGCTATCGTAATCGAATAATAAATAGTGTCGGAGATATCATTTTCTGTTTCCTTAATACACAAGAAGTTTTTTTTAAATTTTCTCAGAATGGCATTTGATGGACAAGATCACGTTTTGCTTTTAGACTACACATATAAAAACTGATTATGTACGCTATTTTTTTTTTTTAAACGGTCTAAAAAGACCAAAGTATTGAAATCCTGTCAAAAATAACCAAAAATTTGATTGGTCCAAAACAACTTTTCTCGACGGTTTGAAAGACCCCGAGTCCGAAAAAGCAAAAAAAAAAATAATAATAATATATCTGTCCGTCTGCCTGGACATCTGGATGTCTATACTAATGATTTCTCGAGAACCGCTTATTCGATTAAGAATTTTTTTTCTCCAATCTATTTCTATGGCACGACGGAACGTATGCTGATATGATGGTAAGATTGCACGATAATATAATGTTATATCGGGTATGATGGCATGGTGGTTTGATAGTATTATAGTACGAAGATAAGATCCTATGATTCTATGACGGTATGCGTATGATGTTTAATCACGAAGTATTTTTCACGAAGAACACTGGGTTAATCTGACCCTACAGACTTCTTGATCGTCTACCATTTTAAATTGTTGAGTGGGGTCAACTTGAAAAAATTCTCTGATTACTTGAAACATTGATAAATCAATTTATAAACATCATCATCATTCGAAAAAATTCATGAAATTTTTATTTTTGTTGAAAAAGGCGTAATTTACAAAAAAAATCGGATGGTTTTTATTTTTCAATATTTGTAACTAAAAAAACTTTACCCGTATATTCCTAAAATGTAGTAGAATGTATACTTTAGTGTTCCTTGTTCCTTTACAAAAAGGCATTTATTTGGCTAGGGTGACGAAGGTGGTTTTTAAGGTCAAGAAATGGAACATTTTTGTGAAACAATTAAATAAAAATTTATTTTTTAATAAACACACGTAACGATTCTATCAATTATAAAAATTGGGTTAATAATTAACTTATTTATTCACTTCCGGCGCAAATAGACACAATAGAACATCTTGCTCTGAACGCATCTCGCTCTGAACATATTTCTGAACGCAGCGTGCCATTTTTAGTTTTTCTTGCAGTTATGCAGCAAGTACATAGGTGAAAGACAGGTTTCATTATAGCAGCCATATCAGATAAAAGTTTTTCCGCTAGTTACATTATTGAAAATATATAAAATTCTTGCATTTACTTGCTCGATTAAGTATCACACAAAAGAAGCGGATTAGCCTTGCAATTGTAGCACGTGCTTTGATGTATGCATGACACAGCTATTCGAAAACGTTTGTACCACCTTTCGATTGTGAATCTTCTCCTTGTCTTTGCTTCTAATCTGCTATTATTTCTATGAAAACTCATAAATTTAGGAATTGTTTAAAAATCATATCTAGTTTTCATAGAATTAATAGGGATTACCCTCAATGTCTCGAATAAAAAAAATAGAAAAATCAATCCCAAAAAATTAAGTATTTTAGTTATAACAAATTTTTGTAATATTATTTTAATTCGTTGTATACCTTGGAGGATGGGAGCTGCCGCCCCAAACTCCAGCTTTGACAATTTATTAAAATTCTAATATGAATAAGAATTAGAACGTTTTTCAATAATTTATGCTTTTTAATTATTATTCACATAAATAGAGAACTCCTCAAGGCCGCTTAACATTGGAGCCTTTGCGCAAGGATGACAGGAAAACATGATAATTGCTTCAAAAATTTGTATATTTAATTAATATTTATGTACATTTATGTTGCACATACTAAAATAAAAAGCTCTTCAAAGCCGCTTTGCATTGGTCCTCTCCGCGCAAAGATGACAAGAAATTATGTAGCATCCATTTGTTATCAAATTGTAGAAGGTCGTATTTAGTAACAATCTAATCGGGTCTTCTGTTCGAAGGTTTCCCAAATAATAGCAAAACAGAAGAAAATAGAAATACAAGATTTACGCTGAATGTGTTAAATAAGTGCTAAATTAACTGCACTATAAGGCGTTTAATATGATCCTAATCAAACGTTTTATGAAATGATAAATGAGGTATAGAACTGCTTTTATGTTGGCCTGGCCGGTCATTCCAGATTCGGAACGAAAATTCCGATTTCAATATAACTGTCTTCACTGCAATCTATGTAGTGTTTATGGACTTAGTGACCACACGATTTGTAGGAAGATTTATTTCAATTTGACCAGAATGCTTTTGTTATGAAAATTTTAGCAATTTTGACTTAAATAAAGCTTGATTTCCATGAGAAAATCTTGACTTGTATATTTTACTGAAAAACACAGAGGAGTTAAGACAATCAAAAATTCCATTAGAGTGACAAAGATAGTAATTTTTTTTATAGCAAAATTTTATGGTTATATTTTGACAGATTTTTGTTAACATAACCAATAAATTTTGTAAAATTTTGTTCAATTACAATATAGCTAAGTAGGTATTTAATATAAATAATAATTTAATAATTAATAATTTACTTAATATATATGTATGTCACAAAACTTTCTGTATATATATTAAATTTATTTGGAGTGTTTTTATCAAAACGTCAGTTTATACCATAAAAATATCGAAATGGGGTTAACTTGATTTTTTTTATAGTATTTGCTTCAGTGTGCGAGAAACATTTTCTATCCTTACACAATCTGTATGTAGATGTATTGTAAAATAATGAAAAAATATACTTCGCTTCATCAGTAAGTTATGGTTATACACCAGTAAATTATGGTTACATAGTACAGTAAAAACAATTGTTTTCAGTACTGAAGAAAAATTTTCTCTCTCACATCTCAAGTAAATCTATATTTTTATCTCGCTTTATTTTTACTGATAAAAATACTTTCATAATGGAAATTAGGCTTAAATCGAATATTACAGGAAACTGAGAACGATTTTCTTAAACGATGTAAATATATGTTGAAATTCAAAGATTTATGAAAATATCTCAGAGATTTCTTTAAAAATTTGTCTTAGGAAGAAAAGTGATTTCAAATATGTTATATGTGTTTTACTATGGAAAGTTTGTTTTTTCTTCGTTTCTAATTCCATTATAAAAGCTTCGTTTTTTAGACTATAGCTTTGTTTAATCAGAACCATCTTGATGACAGAACCGGCATGTGACAAAAACTTGAAATAAGGGACATAGAAACAATAAAAAATAATTTATTTTCATAGAGTTGGCATGAAAAAACGCGATTTCGATTGACGATAAAACATGAATAAAAAGTTAAACCCAGTTAAATAATTTTTCTGAAATCGCTAAAAAAACAACTCAATGTCTTTCTCATTTAAAACACATGTTCTCAATTTACCCTATTTTCCAGCAATAATCAAAAGAAAATAAGGGAAATTAAATGTATATGAAGTTATACCAGGATTTCATCCCAGCAAATAAAAAAATTGAATTAGGCAACCGTCGTAAAATTTTATACATCAAGCATTCTTTTGTGAAGTTAGCCCAGCCCAGAATTTAATTATTTTTAAATTTAAAACTTAAACAAAAAAAAAAAATAGCTAAAACTATCTAAATTAAATAACTAACCAATAATTCCTACAAAAAAAGAATTGTCTAAAAAATATATATCGCTTTCAAAATATCTATACATAATATTGAAATATTTATTCGCTTTTTGAAATAATATATATTTTTCGTCTGTAATAAAAAAAGTTAAAATTTGTCGGATTGAGGCTCAATGGTTTTTAAATTGACAAACACATAGCTAACATTAGGCTAAATTTAAAGAAAATCGTACCGTTGCAACTTGCGTAATTTGGCCCTGGGCCAAAACAAACTCTACACCATTTTTGAAGTAATATTGGAGTTTTCAGCTGTAATAACAAAAATTAGCAAAATAAATTTTTGGGAAATTTTATTTTTTGTTATTACAGACGAAAAATCCAATTTTACTTCGAAAGTGGTATAGCAAACAGTAGAAAGATATTCGAATTCAAATTTGAATGGAGGTGATCAAAGAGATGATTATTGTATTGTTCATAAATTTCGAGTTATGAGTTTACGACGTATATTACAAAAACAGCAACAATCTAAAGTTCAAAAATACCTTATTTTTTCTAAAAAATAAACATTTTCATGACTCGATTTTTCAGTCAAATAAAATTACATGTTTCATGAACATTTTCGTATAGAAATAAAAACTCATAATTCTAACAAACTAAAATAGTATATGAAAATAATCGTTTTCCCATAAAGTTTCATAGTAAACAAAAAATTGTTTGTACCTTATATTAAGCTTAGTAATAAATACAGTCAATACTAGAGGCTCTTATTTATACAGTAGGCTCATACACAAACATATTGTACTAATATTCGAAACTTTCAAAAAATATTTGCGGAATCTTGGAACAAATCTTTTTAATTGGGAAAAACTTTTATTTCAAGGACAAAGTAGCAATAATATGTTTTTCATCATCCACTTCGTTTTTCTAAATTTTTTAAGTCGGTTGATTGTTAAACTTTGCTTTGGGAGGTTCTTTAATTGTTTTTTTGCCTACGATGGGAGGGGGGGGGAATCATAAGGACAACTGAGCAAATCTGAATAATTATAGTATATCATCTTATTGTAACAAATAAAACGCGTTTTTGTACCAAATGGATTCTTGCGACACTTCAGAGAATAAGTTTCGAATTTAAAAGCTATATCTAACCGAGATAATGTTAAGGTGATAATTTCTCAAATATTTCATCATTTTATCAAACTGTCCTATACCCAAAAAAGGTGAATGCAGTTCTGTTGGTAGAGGTAACAAAACTGTCTCTCCTGTCATGAAGTGTTTTGTCTTTAAAAAAAATTATATTTTATAGAACTCTCAGATTTACAGATAATATTGCAATATCTATGAATATTTAAGAAACAAAAAATATTGTATGGGTTTAAAATTTCAAAAAAAAAAAAAAAAAATTCACTGAAAATCAGAGATAAAAAATATACATTCCGTTGCAACTTCGTGAATGTATTTTCGTTTTTTTTCTCTTTAAAACTTTGCGTATTGTATTCTACTTTTTATAAAAACATCACAAATACTCAGGAATAATTTTTGAATTTCATTATACTGAATGTTCTTATTTGAGCTTCGTGTTTTTATTTCTTTTTAAATACAGTATTTCGTTTTTTCTATTCTTGTATTTCATTTTGCATTATACATGTATTATGAACAAAGACCAAAATTTAAATACTTTACAGAATGAATTAACAATTTACATATTCAAAAATTTTTGTATTATGATTTTACTTATTCGCCACGTGATGAATTTGGGATTTTTCGATACATGAATTTCAAAATCGTAAATACAGTATTTCTAAGAACGAATATTCAGTATAATAAACGTATGAAGAATGCAATGAAGCTAAAATAAAAGTACGAACTCCATCGTTATCTTAGTTATTTATATTTTATATTTTTATAATATTTAGGTACGTAAGTACACCTTTTGGGGTAAGGTTGGTTAAATGGCCAAAAATATAATTAAATGACTCAGTTCATTTATCTTCGCTCCCAAAACCATCTAATGTACAATATTAATTTGTTTTTACTGCCAAAACTTTAAATATGGCCGAGTATGATGAAATTTGACACGTGCGCTGGAAATGGGATTCTTTAATGATTTTTAGATGAAGTGATGATGGCCAATTAGGATGGAACTTATCTGTTTCTCAACGGATTTCAGTGGAATTTGGCATATGCGATAGAAATGGGATTCTAAAATGATTTTTAGATGAAGTTCTGGAATATGGCAAAATATGATGGAACTTGCCTATTCCATAACCGATTATGATGCATTTCGAAATGTGCGTTGGAAATGGGATTCTAAAATGATTTTAGATGAAGTTTTGGAATATGGCCAAATATGATGGGACTTGCCTATTCCTGAACCTATTATGATGAAATGCGACATGTGGGTTGAAAATGGGATTCTAAAATGATTTTAGATGAAGTTCTGAAATATGGTCAGGTATGAACTTACATTTTTATCAAACGATTATGATGAAATTCGATTTTTACGCTGGAAGTGGGATTCTATGATTATCTTTAGATGAAATTCTGGAATATGGCGAACTATGATGGAACTTTTTTTATTTCTCAACGGATTTCAGTGGAATTTGGCAATGTTATTCTAAAATGATTTTTAGATGAAGTTCTGGAATATCGCCAAATATGATGGAACTTCCCTATTCCTGAACCGATTATGATCAAACGCGACCTATGCTTTGAAAATGGGATTCTAAAATGATTTTTAGTTATGGAATATGGACAAATATGATTTAACTTGCCTATTCTTAAACCGATTATCGTGAAATTCGACATGTTGTTTGGAAATGGGGTTAAAAAATCATTTTTAGATGGAGTTCTGGAAAATGTTCAAATAGGATTTAACATGGATATTTTTTATCCGATTTTAGTGAAATTTGACATCCGCCATGGAAATGGAATTCTAAAATGATTTTTGTATGAAGCTCTGGAATATTGTGGAAACGGTATTCTTAAATGATTTTAAGATGAAATTCTGGAATATGGTCAATTAAGATACAACTTAGCTACATTTAACCTATATTGAGCTACATTTAACCTATGTTGAACGTTTCCGAACACAAGGAAATGTCCCCCAAAAATTTATTTTGGATGAGGTTCTGAGAAATAGGTCAAAATGACTTTTATAAGGTTGTCCATTGAGGTTTCGGTGAATGATGCAACCGTTAATGTTTCTTTGAGGCAGCCTAAGCATACTATTTCAATTGCTAAACGATCGATATTATCAGCATTATAACATTGAAGTAAAGTTAGGATCTTTTTTCGCCAAACTTTCGTGTAAACTTACGGTTATGTTTTCTGAGTATTGGCTGTCCGAGTGTATATTTTGCAATGTTTAAAAACATATTGTGTTGTAGTACACGCGCAGCAGAATTGGAACTACTAACGATAGTGTAGAGCCTCGGGTTAAAAATATCTCTTTAGAATCTCATTTCAATCGCAAATCTCGAATTTCATCAATATTCAAGTTCCACCCTAATTAGCCATATTCCAGAACTTTATATAAAAATTTTTTCAGAATCCCATTTCCATCGCAAATGTGAAATTCTACTAAATTCCGTTAAGATCTATAAGAAATAGATAAGTTCCATCATAATTGGCTATATTCCAGAATTTCATCTAAAGATAATCATAGAATCCCACTTCCAGCGTAAAAATTGAATTTCTTCATAACCGCTTGATAAAAATGTAAGCTCATACCTGACCATATTTCAGAACTTCATCTAGAAAGAATTTAAGAATACAATTTTCAATGCACATGTCAAATTTCATCGTAATCGGTTAAGGAATAGGCAAGTCCCATCATATTTGGCCATATTCCAGAACTTCATCTAAAAATCATTTTAGAATCCCATTTCCAACGCACATGTCGCATTTCATCATAATCGGTTAAGGAATAGGCAAGTTCCATCATAGTTCGCCATATTCCAGAACTTCATCTAAAATCATTTTAGAATCTCATTTCCAACGCACATGTCGCATTTCATCATAATAGGTTAAGGAATAGGCAAATTCCATCATATTTTGCCATATTCCAGAACTTCATCTAAAATCATTAAAGAATCTCATTTTCAAAGCACATGTCAAATTTCATCATAATCGGTTCAGGAATAAGGAAGTTCCATCATATTTGGCGATATTCCAGAACTTCATCTAAAATTATTTTAGAATCCCATTTCCAACGCACATGTCGCATTTCATCATAATCGGTTACGGAATAGGCAAGTTCCATCATATTTTGCCATATTCCAGAACTTCATCTAAAAATCATTTTAGAATCCCATTTCTATCGCATATGCCAAATTCCACTGAAATCCGTTGAGAAATAGATAAGTTCCGTCCTAATTGGCCATCATCACTTAATGTAAAAATCATTAAAGAATACCATTTCCAACGCACGTGTCAAATTTCATCATAGTCGGTTGAGAAATAGACCAGTTTCATCATACTCGGCCATATATAAAGTTTTGGCAGTAAAAACAAATTAATATTGTACATTAGATGGTTTTGGGAGCGAAAATAAATGAACTGAGTCATTTAATTATATTTTTGGCCATTTAACCAACCTCACCCCAAAAGGTGTACTTACGCACCTAAATATTATAAAAATATAAAATATAAATAACTAAGATAACGATGGAGTTCGTACTTTTATTTTAGCTTCATTGCATTCTTCATACGTGTATTATACTGAATATTCGTTCTTTGAAATACTGTATTTACGATTTTGAAATTCATGAATCGAAAAATTCCAAATTCATCACGTGGCGAATAAGTAAAATCATAATACAAAAATTTTTGAATATGTAAATTGTTAATTCATTCTGTAAAGTATTTAAATTTTGGTCTTTGTATAATGCAAAATGAAATACAAGAATAGAAAAAACGAAATACTGTATTTAAAAAGAAATAAAAACACGAAGCTCAAATAAGAACATTCAGTATAATGAAATTCAAAAATTATTCCTGAGTATTTGTGATGTTTTTATAAAAAGTAGAATACAATACGCAAAGTTTTAAAGAGAAAAAAAACGAAAATACATTCACGAAGTTGCAACGGAATGTATATTTTTTATCTCTGCATATGGTTCCTCTATGTATAAGCAAGTTTGATACAACACAAACTAGCGTAATTAGAATTATAACTTCATCTGGGAGTTGTCATTATAATTTTTAGTTGTTTTTAGAAGAAAATATATTCAAAGGAGGGATGCAGTTTTCTTAGTTTTTTTTTTGGGAAATTAGGTATATTTTGTTACGGGGATGACAAGCGCCCGTTACAATTTCGATATTCATAATTGTATAAACTTATTTCGGAATAAAGAAAACTCCAACATCATTGATTGCGAAAAGAGAGAAAAATAATCAAAATAGAATCGTCACTTACCGGATTTCTCAAATGATGCACACAATCCCGTATGTTTTTATTTTCCTCTTACAGGTTGGTTGAAAAATATTGAAAACAAAAATGAAAGAATGCGAATTTTTTAATTAAATTAGTTATTCAATATAATCTCCCTCAACTTCAATACACTTATTTCAATGGTCCTCCAATAATTGTACACCATCTCTGTAATGATTTTCCGGAAGCTCTGCAAAATACTGTTCCACGGCTGCAATAGCTTCTTCATTCGACGAAAAACGGTTTCCACGAAGAAATTGTTTCAGTTTTCTGAAGAGATAGTAATCGCTGGGAGCCAAATCTGGTACGGTGGATGTACAAGCAATTTGTACTTTAATTCGTTCAATTTAGCCCTCGTCAAATGACTCGTGTGAACACGTGCATTGGTCCTGATGAAAAATTATTTTTTCCTTCTGTAAAGCGGGTCTTCTTTCACGAATTTTTTTATCCAACTGGTCCAAAAGGTTGCAATAATATTCAGAATTAATTGTTTTACCTTTTTTAAGATAATCAATCAACAAAATCCCTTTTGCATCCCAAAAAACTGACGCCATGACCTTTTTTGCCGATCGTTCTGACTACCTGTTTTGGAGCCGAATAACCAGCTTCAGTCCACTGTAAACGTTATTGTTTCAGTTTAGGATCATGGTGGTAGATCCAAGTCTCATCCATAGTTATAAATCTTCGTACAAAATCGGTTTTATTCTGCTTAAAACGTTTCAAATTACGCTGAGAAATTTGTTTTCGATTCAGTTTTTGTTGAATTATTAACGAATGTGACACCAGTTTTCCAAACAGTTTTTTCATACGTAATTCTTCATGTAAAATATGGAGTACTCATTCATCCGAGATGCCTATGATATCAGCAATTTCACGCTTGACAGCAATTTCGCAAACAATATTATACACTTGCTCAATGATTTCTGCTATTGTTGCACTTTTTGAACGTCCACTAGGTGGTTCATCTTCAACGCTTGAACGACCACGTTTAAACTCTAAAACCAGATTCCTTAAAGACTTTTACCACTTTTGTATGAATTTCTGTTGCTGATAAACTTTCCAAAACAAAGAATTTTATCACTGCACGATATCCGGTTTTTTCCATTGTAAACGAATACACTGACACGTCAACTTCTAATAACTTGTAAATAAGGAATGAATTGCCAGATCAAAATAAAAATTTTTATGTGTTCAAATGAAAGATGAAATATTAAAATGGCCCTGACCTCCCCTTTGATTCCTCTACTGGTTAATAGGTGTCACTTTCAATACTTTTCAACCAACCTGTACAGCAACCACAAATTAATAAAATTAAATCAAAAGTAAAAGAAACACAAGAAATATTTACTCTTCGGATTACAAAAAGCAGTAAAATAGCTGCTAAAATAAATTACTCTAATTACTCTACAAAGAAAAATTAATATTACTGTAACACACATTCACAAAAAAAAAACTTCATAACACCTCTGAAACTTTACCGCCAAACGAAATCCAACACCGCCATAAAATTCCGCATACATAAGAAGACAGGTTTTCTTGATGAAAGCAATAGGGTATTATTTTTTTCCAAGCTTTTAAAAAAACTTTCGCTTGTACATACTACCTTGATCAACAAGTTCACGGAATAACCACCGTGTGGCGCTTCCATCGTTCCGATTTGAGTTCTGTTTTTTTGTTAAGTTGGTACATCTGTTGTTGATATTCCCTCTAAATCTTAGCGTCATTGCTTGACATTTGCAAAAGTTACGTAGTCAAGAGTACATCTTTCTCTGCGTGTGTTGGCGATTATTTACAATTTTAGACATGATTTGCGAGGCTGAATCCGATCCCACATTCATCAAAAGGATCATTACTGGAGACAAGACGTGGGTTTATGAGTACGACACGCAATCCAGACATCAGGCAAGTGAATGGCGTTCACAAAAAAAAAACACGTCGTTTTCAATCAAAAAAGAAGGCAATGCTCACGGTTTTCATGGATTACAACGGTGTAGTGCATCATGAATTTTTGCCAGAAGGCCAGACCGTAAACAAAGAGTATTATTTGGGCGTTATGAGACGTTTGCGTGAAGCAATTCGCCGAAAGAGACCAGAATTGTGGGCAGAAAACTAGTGGATTTTGCAACATGATAACGCACAGTGCCATCATTATTCCTAATTTTTTGACGTAAAATGCAACAAATACCATCCAACAGCTACCGAATTCACCTGATTTGGCTCCCTGTGACTTCTTTCTGTTCAATCGAGTTAAAAAACCATTACGGGGAGTGCGTTTCAGCAGCCGAGAGGAAATAATGGAAAAATCGCCAACACACACAGAGTAGATGTACTCTTGACTACGTAACTTTTGCAAATGTCAAGCTATGACGCTAAGATTTAGAGGGAATATCAATAACAGATGTACCAACTTAACAAAAAAAACATAACTCAAATCGGAACGATGGGAGCGCCATACGGTGGTTATTCCGGGAACTTGTTGATCATAGTATTTATTTTTGCTGTTATTATGTTATTTTTATTTTATTTTTGTTTCGTAATCTTATTTACAATTTTGGTTTTATGATGTACATATGTATATGTGTGTGTTCAATAATATTAGTTAATACATAGTTTGTATTTTAAATAAAGACAAAACAAACAAAACAAATAACACGACCGTAAAACCGACCGATAAAAACAAATATCACGACCGCATTGATAATGCAACGGTTTGATGTTTTTTATTTTTTTATCAGACTTTTCCTTCTTTTCACAAATGATTTCCAGTGAATACACATACGTACACATATGTAAAGTTTACAGTTAGATTAGGCTCACATAATCTGAGTTTTTATTATTAACAATAAACGTTTTTATTTTTTTATAAAAAACTTAACGCTTGCAAATCTTAGAAACCCTTTGCGCATGGAACAAAATTTGTTTTCGATTGTGCTTTTAAACACAAGTGCTTCACTTGAAATTATTTCCCTAAAATTGTTCTATATAAGTATGTACATGTAGATAGTTTTACGTATAAACTTATATTAGTTTTATAAAAAAACTTAAAGCTCAAATAAGGATTGAATTGATGATCACAGTATTTATAATTGATAAAAAAAAAGTTAATTTGGCTTACACGCCAATTACCATTTTCCACAATATTTTATTCTTGACTAGCACGTGCCTAGGCAAAATCAATCACATACAAAAAAAAAATCCTTTTTTTCTTCATCACGCATTTGCTATTTATTCCCGTGAAACGGGAATTGCAAAAAAAATTATTGGGATGGTCACAAATTGAATGGGGAAATAGAGAAAGAAACAACGCATTTTAAAATTTAAAATATTGGGAGAATACCATACCATATATTACAATCAGGAATTGTATTACGTATACATTATAACGATAACATTATAATAATGAAAATTTTGGTGATATTATTGATAGTGAATTCTATTTTTGCGAAACAGTACCACCCCCAGTAACAATTCCATGTGTAATTGTTAAAACCGACTCCAAGATCGTATTAGATTGGTTGGCAGCACACCCTCGATGATGGCCTACATTTGTCGCCAACCGAACGTCCGAAATATTAAACTCTTATAACCAAGAGAAATGAATGCATGTCCCCGACCATCCAGCTGATTGTGCCTCCAGAGGAATGGCTGCCACAGACTTGTTTAAATTCGAACTGTGGTGGCATGGACCCAAGTAGCTGCAGAATCGAAGACCAAGTGTCTAGTTCAAGCATCGTCATTTGGTACAAATAAAGACTCTTAGCATAAGGGAGTAATATTTAAAATCAGCGTTAGCAACGATTTGCTGAAGAATCTCGTTTCTAAATACTCCAACTTTTTCGCGATGAAGAAAAGTATGGCTTACGTCATCCGCTTCTTTAAAATTTACCGTTCACCACCAGAGGAACGTAAATTAAATAAATAAATAAATTAATAAATAAATAACTTAAAGCCTCTTAATCGAGATGATGTGAATTTGGCACCTATATATTTAATTCGGTATATTCAGCATCAACACTTTGTTGAAGAATTTCAATACCTGCAATCCAAAACAGTTTTGCCAAAAAACAGCCAGCTAAAAGCATTAAATCCCTTTATCGACAATGATGGAATAATTCGCATCGGCGGTAGATTAGAATACTCTACCTTAGCGACATCGATCAAACATCTCATACTAACGTATGGCTTAAAAAAATGGAACAACACACAAACCGATGATACAACAATATCACACATACAATCAAAAAATTAAAAATAAAAAAAAAATAACTGTTATCTATTTGTGTTAAAAGAGTGAAGAGAAAATTAATTATAACGCAGTTTAGTTATAATAATGTCGTTGTCTCAATTAGAACGCCGAAATATTTTAGTTAATTTTCGCAAACTAAATCCAACGAAGGCTAAAAATGAAGTTTTCCAACATTTTGCAAAAATGGGATTAAAAAAACGACGATATATAGCATACTTAGTACCATCGAGGTTGGGAAATCAGTAAAGCGGAAACCTGGTTCGGGCAAAAAAACCTTTTTATCGGATAGTCGAATGTGTCTTAGGCTGCTTTAGCCAGAAAATATGGAACCAACCATTCTACCATCAAAAAGTACTTGGAAAAGATGAACATCAGACGACCAGCAAAAAAACCGCTCCTAGTCAAACCGATCGGCAGAAAAAGTGTTAAAAAAGCGATTGAAGCTGCTTTCCCAAAATTTATTTGCTGAACAATCAAATTATAAGTGTGTCATGAACGACGAGTCATATTTCACTCTGGAAGGAAATGAATGGCAAGTAAAATAATATTACGAGTCTGCTGAACATCCTGCACCAGAAAGTGTCAAACTGATCAAAAAATTCAAGTTTCCTTCTAAGGTTTTAGTGTGGTTAGCCATTAGCGAAAAGGGAATAAGATAACCCATGTTTTTCAACAGCGGTTTGGCAGTTAACAAAGAGGTTTACGCCACAAAATGCTTACCAGTGTTTGACTCGTTTATAAAAAAACATCATCATTTTTTGCCAGATTTAGCGTCCGCACATTACGCCAAAGACACTTTGGCCAATTTACAAAAAAGGCAAATCGAATACGTGCCAAAGGATTTCAACCCGCCAAATGTTCCGCAACTCGACCGATCGAAAATTTTTGGGCTATGTTGAAGAGGAAAGTCTACCACAATAGCTACCAAGCCAAAATAACCAAAAACTTGATCGTAAAGATCAAAAAGGAACTAAAAGCAATTGCGCTGGATGGAATCCAAAGAGCCATGCGAGAAGTGCCCATGAAAGTCAGAAAGGCGAAAAACTCGGGGTGGACTATTTTTTAAAATAATGTACTGGTAATAAAGTTCTTAAAAAATAAAAGTGAAATTTAGAAAAAGATAACCTGTTTTTGAAATATGCTTGGATGCTCCAGTTCCATTTTTTTAAGCCATACGTTACTACCTCGCAAATCAGAAATTATAACCGCTGTTCTGAAAGACATACATCATCAATTTTATCACGCCGGAATTAGCTTCATGTTGAATTTCTTGCATCAGCAATTCTGGGTGATTCGTGCGAAAGACGTAATCCGTTATGTGGTCTGTAAATGTGTAAAATGTTTCAAGCAGAGACCATTAAGGCAGCAACAACTAATGGGCGATTTACCTCCCGTGAGAGTTGAATACGTGCACCCTTTCCACAAAGTAGGCTTGGATTACGCTGGGCCATTCAAGGTGCAAATCGCACAAAGAAGAGGGCAGATTCCAGTATCAATGTATGTATGTATATTCGTCTGCCTAGGCACAAAAGTGGTCCACATTGCATGTGTCAGCAATGTAGAAGAAAATAAGAAGATTTTAGAAAATTTTCTAGGTGCATTGTCTCGATTTACTGATCGGCGTGGGCTATGTTTTAGCGACAATGGCACCAACTTTCTCGGCGCCAATAGACATTTAATTGAGCATGTTCGATTTCCTGAAAACCGACACTAATAAATTATCTTGTTATCTTCTAGAAAAAAGCATAAACTGGCATTTCATTCCTGCTACGAGAGGCGGCTGTGAAGTCCTGCAAAAACGCACATGAAAAGAGTGGTCGGCGAAGCCATACTTACACAACAAGAATTCACAACGCTAATGACCGGTATTGAAGCAATTCTAAACTAGCGTTCACTATACGCGGCAACTTCCGAGGAAATTGAAGTGCTCACTCCAGGGCATTTTTTAATTGGACGACCACTGTCATCTCTACCCGAACGCTCCATACAAGATAACTATTGTTTATCAAAACGCTGGGATATGGTGAAGTGGATCAAGCAACATTTTTGGCATCATTAGCATCGCGATTATCTTACTACTATATAAGTTCGAAATAAATCGTTGAATCTACAGGTAAATGGCTTCGTGCTTATCCTAGATGAGCAGTTACCTCCGACTCAATGTTCTCTGGTCAGAGTAATTCAAACCGATCCGGGCAATGATGGATAAGAGCGAGTGGCGAGTATCAAAATTTCGTCTGGAAATACAAGGAAGCACATAAGCAAATTGTGTAAGCCGCCAATTAATTGAATCAAGTGATTGGGCGGGCGATATGTTATGACAGCGGAAAATAATTCATATTAATTATGTTAATTTAATTATTTTATTCTTACCTTTCCCATCCCAAAGGATTTATCTCGAGCAAGGCCCGAGTAATTGGCCTCTACCCACCTTAACACATAAAAATTGTCGACATCTATTTCACTGAATTTGAAACATAAAAATTAAGTTTGAATTAACTATGAAATTATTATTATTATTATTATTATAATAATTTCATAGTTAATTAAGGGTGTTATTCACTCATTTAAGGGTGTTATTCACTCATTAATAGTATATTATTCAACGAGCATATAATGATAGCTGTTATTCACGAAGATGAAGTTTATCGACACGAGCCGATAGGCGAGTGTCATAAATCATCTGAGTGAATAACAGCCATTATATGCGAGTAGAATACGATACTTTGTCCACGACCGATAAAAAATTGTGTTTTATTATCAAATCCTTTAAATAAACCTAAAATAACTTCCGTCGACATTTTGACATCTCAGTTTAATAATTGTAAACTTCGGATAAAATTGGTGTAGTTGCGATATCTCAAATATTTTTACCAACTGATGTCTTCAAATTCTTCTGTTGCTTCATTTTCTTTCTTCGGATGCAATTAAAATTTCTTCGGATCTTGAAACATCAATTTTATTTTATCTTTTATTTTATCTTATAATTTTTAATTAATCTTAAAAAATACTAATTTTAATTTTACTTTATGTACTTTATTTTAATATTTTGTTCTGTATTTGACAGCGGCTACTCAAAAACTGATCTTCTCAAAATCTTTAGGAATATAGCAATTTTCTATAATTTAAAGTACATGCATACAAGAATACAATACTAGTCAAATTTGCTAAATAATTAGTAGTTTTTAAATATTCTGCCAGATGACAGCGCTGAACGTTAAAGTGAATTTTAATGTTGACATATTATTTGACATAACAATTTTGGTAAGAGAATTATTACATTTTATTTAGATTTTTAATTAATTATTGATTTATACTAAATTATTCCTTTAGTTTTAGAACCGGTCATCTTTGGTTACAATAAGATAAGTATCTTTTTTGCTTAATATTACATTGATCAAATTGTTAATACATTTTTGTTTTCTTTCTTTTTCTTTAAGTTAAATTACAACTACAGGGTGCACCAGACTAATGCAATACGAAATTTTATGTTTAATAATAATAAGCTGGCGTAATTGAATAATTAAAATAATTTCTTAATTACTAATAATAATAATAACTAATATCTAGCGTTTGTTTTTATTACCCATATTTATGCTGCGACAACATTCCGCCCGCCCTGAATGATCTCAATTCACTTCAGTTTCTGACTGGTAAAATGCATAATTTATTTGTTGGTCGTTTGACTATACTTCCACCAGCTAGCTTAAGTGTGACTACACGAATTAATCCGTCCGAACCCGGATGTACTTCAAGAATTCGTGCCAGCGGCCAATGTAGCGATGGCGATTTATCGTCAGCTAGGATTACAACGTCATCGACTTTAACATTTTCCTTGGATTCTCGCCATTTGCAGCGATTTTGAAGAGCCGTGATGTAGTTGGTATGCCACTTTTTCCAAAAATGTTGATAAATTTGTTGCACTACGTGCCATCGAGATGCTTTGTTGACAAAAATTGGTTCTGGAACATCTACTAGTGAGCGTCCAATGACTAAGTGGGCTGGTGTTATTACATCGATTTCTTCTTGTTGGTCCTTGCATAGCGGACGTGAATTGATGGCGGCTTCAATTCGTACCATCAGCGTCGTAAATTCTTCTGGAGTGAGAATATTGCTACCAGCTACCTTAAATAAATTTGTTTTGAGAAGTTTGACTGAGGCTTCCCACAGACCTCCCATGTGTGGTGCTCCTGCTGGAATTAGATGCCAACTTATTTGATTCCTTAAAAGAAATTCATGGATATGATTATTATTGGTTTTCAAAAATTGATAGACTTCGTTTAAGTGATTTTTGGCGCCGATGAAATTCGTTCCGTTATCACTATAAATTGATTTACATAAACCACGACGACCGATAAATCTATGTAGAGCGCCCAGGAAACTTTCTGTGGTTAGATCGATGACGACTTCGATATGAACGGCCTTAGTAGCCATGCATACGAAGAGGCAAACATATGCTTTGTGTGGTGATGAACCTCGTTTTCTTAATAAGTGTATTTTGAATGGACCGCAGTAATCTATTCCCACATTCGCAAAGGCGTACTCATATTGGACTCTGGAGGTTGGTAGTGTACCCATCAATTGTTGCTCACATTTTGGATACATTCTTATACAGTTTATACATTTCCTGATTACAGCACGTACTACATCCTTACAGTTGATAATCCAAAATTTTCGCCTAACCATTGCCAAACATAACATAATCCCTGCGTGACTGAATGAACGATGATAATCTGATACTAAAGATTTGGATAATTGCGATTTTGGCAAAATGATTGGATGCTTTACTGTGAAGCTTGAGAGTGACTTCTCGATTCGACCACCAACTCTCATGAGCCCGTCTTGATGAATAAAAGGTAGAATCTTTGGGTTGGTAGAATCTTTGGGTTGTGTTGGTTACTCAGTTCTGGATGAATCCTTGCCTTTAATTTTTCGATATATTTAATTGCGTTGGCTAATGCTTGGCATGCTTTATAGAAACTGGAATGCCTTTCGATTAATGATTTAAGAACATCCGGGACTGCAGCACAGGTTAAACTTATTATGTCTTCTTCTTCTTGAGGTGGGATTTTTAGAGTTGATTCTTTTTTCCTCTGATAAATTTCTCCTGACGTTAACCAGTGTGGACCGGACCACCACAAATGATGATTTTCCAGTTGTTCCAAGAAAATCCCCCTCGATGCGCAATCTGCTGGGTTATGCTCGGATCTAACGTGGTTCCAACATTCTCGTTTGAATTTATATGTGTCCAAAATTTCTGATGTCCGATTAGCAATGAAAGTTTTCCAGCGTCGAGGATGTGATGATAACCAGTCTAGAACTATTTTGCTATCTGTCCATAATTCAACTTTCTTTACATTGATCGTTAGCGTGCGCTGAACCCATGACATTAGTTTGGCCAGTAACAATGCTGCTTGTAGCTCCAATCGTGGTAAGCTTACTTGTTTAATAGGAGCAACCCTTGCCTTGGCTACAATCAATCTTGATACTGCAATGCCTTCCTCATCTGTTACCGCATAGATACACGCGCCATAAGCTGCCTCACTTGCATCACTGAACCCTTGTAATGTGCACTCACTGTTGGTTTTCAGCCACCTCGGGATCTTAATTGAATTTATATTATTGAAGCTATTTCTGATTTTTAGCCATTCTGATTTAACCTCGTCTTGCAGTTCATCATCCCACTTCATTGGTGAAAGCCAACGTTTTTGAAATAAAATCTTGATTTTTATAGTTATTGGGGTGAGCAAGCCTAACGGATCGAAGACTTTGCTGGATTCTGAAAGCAGACTTCTCTTGGTATGCACCGACAAATCATTGGGATGAAACTGATAGCTGAATATATCTGTTACTGAGTCCCACATCATACCAAGAACTTTATTTTCTTCACGTGATTCAGATATCTCCTTTTCTGCTCCCTCAACCACAGATTCTAAATTTGGATGATTTGAAATGATAATGTCACGTACATTCGAACGTAATTTGCGTAGGTTGAAGCCGAACATCTTTAAATTTGAGATGATTTCATTCTTCATTTTGAGCAAGTGATTAATGCTTGATGAACCGGTCATTACGTCATCTACATAGACGTCCTTTAACAGCACATTAGCCACGTCACCATTTGGATTCTCAAACCTTAGGGATACTTCCTTTAAACTTCTCGTAGCGAGATATGCCGCTGAGGCAGTTCCATAGGTCACGGTATTCAGACGATATTCCTTTGGTATCATTGTAGATTCTGTTCGCCATAAAATTCGTTGAACTCTCGCATCTTCTGGATGAATCCACACCATACGATACATTTTCTCGATGTCTCCCGTTAAAACATATTTATGTTGCCGAAACCTTAACAAAATGTCTGCTAATGACGACTGAAAATTTGGTCCAACCACTAACAATTCATTTAATGACGTGTTAGATGTAGATTTAGCACTGGCGTCGAACACCACACGTAATTTGGTTGTTGTACTTTCTTTTATTACTCCGTGATGTGGCATGTAATAATTTTGTGTATTCGACTCACCGATCAAAGTCATATGATCGAGTGCTTCGTACTCCTCCATGAAATTGTGATATAGTTGCTTGAAAAATTTGTCTTTGATGCATCGGTGTTCCACTGATTGCAGACGCTGCAACGCGATATTATAGGATGAACCCAAGTTTTCTAAACCTTCCTTGAAGGGAAGACGAACCACAAATTTACCATCCTTACTTCGAATAGTAGTATTTTGAAACAATCTTTCACATTCATCTTCTTCGGGCGTTGACTCGCTAGCATTAGGCACGTTCTCCAGCTCCCAAAATTGCCTCAATGTGGTGTCTACATCTACCATGGTGTTGAATGTCTCCGAACTTACTCTGTCATCTTCATTGGGTTTTCTAATTATTATCCATCCAAACTTGGTGTTATAAGCGGATAAATTCTCAAAGTCTATCTTCTTTGTGCAATCTAAATCTAAACAATCAAAAAATATATTTACTCCAAACAGCATATCAATATCTCCGGATTCAAATAGCCTTGGGTCAGCCAATAATTTTTGATTAATCTTATCAATATCATGTTGATTTGCATAATTCTTTGTTGAAATAGACGAAATTCTGGGTACCACATACGACCATGCTTTTGTTTTATACGTTTCTGCCAAGTTCGATACTTCAACTTCCACAGCTCCCTTCGTTCTACCAATATCTGATTGTCCAAGACCTTTAATAATTATTGAATTTTTGGTTCTAGATAGCTGCAGTTTGTTGATACATTTTTCAGTAATGAAGTTTGACTCTGATCCAGAATCTAATAAAGCTCGGAATGTATGTAAGTTGCCTTGCCGATCGCGATGTTTTACAATGGCTGTGGGCAATATTGCATTTGGAATTTGACGTGCAACACTTAGACAATTTGATTTATATAGATTTGCTTCGGAACTCGTTGTCACATGCATATTAACAGAATTTGGAACGACTACATTTGACTTATTGGCTTCATTTTTGATTGTCTCGATTGATTCTTGTTTCGCCTCGGTTGTGGCAGTTGAACTTACATGCAACAATGTGTGATGCTTGCGGTGGCACGTCTGACATCTTGATTTAAATCTACATTCGTAGACCGAGTGATTGCTATTAAGACAATTGAAGCATCTATGCGATTCCTTTACATATTGTAACCGTTCGCTATGTTTCATTGCTTTGAATATTTTGCATTCATGCAATTTATGAGTTTCTTCTCCTTTGCATAATGAACATTTTGTATGAACGACAGCAGTGACAAGTGATTTTATTGCTTGTGGTTTAGATGAAACTGGCAACCTTTTGCTCATTCCAAATGTTTCGAGCGTATCAATTCTTTCTGCAAGAAATTCAAATAATCTGCTTATTGTTGGACACTCAATATTTTTGGTTTCTTGTGCCCAAAGAATTCTGGATTCGACGTCTAGCTTGTTTAGTAAGACATAAATCAGCCAGGGATCGCGGCTTTCTGCTTCTGTTCCCAATGACTTCATTCCTCTGATTACTCCATCTGAAACGTCATACAGTTTCTTTATTGAACTTACGTTAGATTGTTGAATGACTGGTTGATCCATGAATGTTTGAATGAATGCGTTTATGGTATAACGTCTTTTGTCGTAACGACCCTTTAATTTTGACAATGCCTCATGGTAATTTGCATCCGAGATTGACATATGCATGATTAGCGATTGTGCCTCACCCTTTAAATAACACTTAAGATATTGGAGCCTTTGTGCGTCCGATAGACCTTCCCGTTCATGGATTTGTTTATTGAATAATTCGATAAATGATTGCCATTCGGTGTAATTACCTGAGAATTGTGGCACTATAATTTTTGGTAATTTAATTTCACACGATTGACCCCGTTGGAACATGCCAGCATTGTGGTAATCTGAACTATCAAATGCCGTGTTAGTGGTATGAAATTGTACAGACTGGCGACCTTTTGGCACCATTTTGTTGAGACAACTCATTGCTAAATAATACAATTCTTCCATTTCTTGATATTTTGATGGTTGTGATGCGTCATACTGAAATAATTTATTTTCCATTTCCAAATATTTGCTTAGCATGCTTTCCAAGCGATTAATTCTTTGGTAGACGTCTTCAGGATTGATATCAGGTTTTGACGCATTTTTCTCGGCAAATTCCTTAATATTTACGATTGACTGCTGCACGCTTTCCAGTGTCTTCAGTAGTGATTTGGCTTCAGCCATATTGATGATGATTGAAAATACCACGTGAATGTTTTATGTCGACAGAACCTACAAATCAACTAAGGATACCAACCGGACGATAAATCTCGCTTGAATTCAAATTTATTATGTTAGTTTAATTAACACTAAACAACAGCTTGCACACTATCACAGCACTTAAGATTCACTTCTCAATAAATTTTAGATAAATATTAACCGCGTGGTGAAATTTTTATTTTTCAAAATGGCCGATAATAGTAAAAAAAAAAAAATAATTTTTTCTTTATACTTAGCTGTGTCTTCTAAGGTTGCGTAATTTAGTAGCTGCTGCCATCCGGCTCGAAGGACCATGTAAACTTCGGATAAAATTGGTGTAGTTGCGATATCTCAAATATTTTTACCAACTGATGTCTTCAAATTCTTCTGTTGCTTAATTTTCTTTCTTCGGATGCAATTAAAATTTCTTCGGATCTTGAAACATCAATTTTATTTTATCTTTTATTTTATCTTATAATTTTTAATTAATCTTAAAAAATACTAATTTTAATTTTACTTTATGTACTTTATTTTAATATTTTGTTCTGTATTTGACAGCGGCTACTCAAAAACTGATCTTCTCAAAATCTTTAGGAATATAGCAATTTTCTATAATTTAAAGTACATGCATACAAGAATACAATACTAGTCAAATTTGCTAAATAATTAGTAGTTTTTAAATATTCTGCCAGATGACAGCGCTGAACGTTAAAGCGAATTTTAATGTTGACATATTATTTGACATAACAATTTTGGTAAGAGAATTATTACATTTTATTTAGATTTTTAATTAATTATTGATTTATACTAAATTATTCCTTTAGTTTTAGAACCGGTCATCTTTGGTTACAATAAGATAAGTATCTTTTTTGCTTAATATTACATTGATCAAATTGTTAATACATTTTTGTTTTCTTTCTTTTTCTTTAAGTTAAATTACAACTACAGGGCGCACCAGACTAATGCAATACGAAATTTTATGTTTAATAATAATAAGCTGGCGTAATTGAATAATTAAAATAATTTCTTAATTACTAATAATAATAATAACTAATATCTAGCGTTTGTTTTTATTACCCATATTTATGCTGCGACAACAATAATAATGAAAATGGCAAGAGACTACTAGATAAAATTTCTAAAAATGAAATTTTTATTTGGTAGTAGTGAATAATAGAAGAAGGGACTACTAGATAAACTAGCAGTGAATAATGGATATCATTATAATTGAAGAAACACACGTATAATGAGTATATTATACTTTAGTCGTGGACAAATATTATTATTATGCACAAAACATCAATTTTATGGAAATGAACTTGTTTGTTTGTTTGTTATTAATTTGTTATGGTCAGCTGTAGTGTTAGCCTTATGACCTAATTGTCTTGTTCCATCGTAAGCTTCCGGTTCCTTTTTCTCCGAAGGGCTGTAGCAGTGGAATTGTGGGTTATAACTTGTTCCTTCTTTATCTCTAAAGAAGGTAAGTCTTGATGATTATTACTATTAAATATTTAATTGATTTTATATATTTATAATTTCCTTTGTCCACGGCTAACGTATAATATAGTCATTATACGTGTGTTTCTTCAATTATAATGATATCCATTATCACTGCTAGTTTATCTAGTAGTCCTTTCTTCCATTATTCACTACGACCAAGTAAAAATTTCATTTTTGAAATTTTATCTAGTAGTCTCTTGCTTTGTAACTTTCTATTAATTTACTTTATAAACTGACAAAATTTTAATTCATTTATTTATTATTGACTTTACTAATTAAATTGATCATATTTTTATTTTTTTTTTAATTTATTTGTATTCTGTTTCATTTTCTAGTTTTAGTATTTCATGTAATGATTTGTTTAATAGCGTTGAATATTTATTTCTAATATTTATGTATTTTGGACAGCCATTGATTATATGTACATATATTATCTTCCCTTATTCCGCATGTATCACAATTTGGGGAGTTTTCTAGCCCTATCATATTTTTGTAGTTTTTATTAACTGAATGATTTACTCTTATCCTATTTATTGTTTTAACTTCTTTGGTTTTAAATGTAATATTTTTAAACCATAACCCAGCTGGTGGAGTAATATGAGACTGTTTATACAATTTACATTTATTTTAGGTCATTCTGGTATATATGTTTTTCCATTCCGGACCAAAAGTTTGTTTGGTTAATTTTTTGATATCTTCAATTGTGTATTCGTTGCCTAGTGTATTTGTTGGATTAGTAAGGGCTACTTTTGCTATGTTATATGCAATGCTATTTCCTAAATTTCCCGCATGACCCGGGGAGAGGGATGAAATAATTGATTTACAGGCGCTTTGAGAGTCAGTTAGAATAATTATGTTAATATTATTACTAGCTAGTGACATGGTTATTGCTATATTGATTGCTATTGTCTCAATTATTTTTATATCCGTGTTGTTTTTTAATTTAATTGATATTTTTATTTTGATATATTCTACTCTACATATATTCCTATCACAGCCTTTCCATCTTTAAGGGTCCCGTTTGTACTCGTATATATTTTATTAAAATCTTTGAGTTCCGCTAATTCGCCTCGGATCATATTTTTAATTATCTCTGTGTTGGATTTTATTTATTTTTGATAAGAACGGGTATTTTACATATTATTTATTGTGTTTTATAAAGGATTTTAAAAGTAATATATCTTTTACGATTTTAGTATCATTGAATAAGTTCTTTGCAATATAATTCATAGATTTGATTTTCTTATCTAGTTCAACTGGTAATTTTATTGATTCTGCCAACAATGCCGGGATTGGAGTGGATCTCATAAAATGAGGGCAAATTCTTTTGCATATATTTCTGATACCTTGACAAATATTATTTATTGTTTTGATATCTTCATCGGTGATTGTACATGCATATTCCATTTTTGACTTGATCACTGCTTTGTAAATTTTCAGTAGTAATTCTGTTTGGGTGCCTCCTTCCTTATGTGTAAAAATTTTTAAGAGATTAATTGTTTTTTGAATTTTGTCTTTCATGGTTTTATAATGTTTTATTAATGACAGTCTGTTTGAAAAAGTGATTTCTAAAATCTTCGTATCAATTTGTTCTTTTATTATCTTGTTATCTAATTTAAATGTAATTATCTTTTTATTATTTTTATTTTTAAACATTCTACCCATAATGTATTTTTTCTGTATTAATATCTAGTTTTAGAGCTACTAATTTAACTTTTAGATCAAATAATGAAGAGTTAGCATTTCTTTCAAGCGATTCATCATCCATTCCACTTACTATTATACAAATATCATCTGTAAATTGATTTTATATTATATTTTCGTTGTTAAGTTCATGTACGCTTGAAGTATATACATACAATGAGTACAATCTTCATTATTTTAATTAAGATTTATTTATCCACATTATTAAATGCTTTCTGTATGTCAATTATGTGCATAAATTAGTATAACTTTTTTGTTTATTGATTTTTCTACCTATGTGTGCCTTATAAGCTTTTTTTTAAAACCATAGTTGTTAGCTTTTAATAGATTAGTTAATATCTTCTAGATGTTTATTTATTCTTGTTAGTATCATTTTGTTAAATATTTTGGAAAAAACCGGTAACAAGCATACATAGGTCTATAGTTTATTATTTCCCTTTCCTTTTTATTAGGTTTCAGTATGGCTATATTCTTAGCCAATTTTCAATTTATTAGATATCTATTAGATTTTCAAATTTTGTTAAGATGTTCTAATAGGGATGTTATGAATGAATCATTATGTTTTGTTACTTCTTTTATAATTTTGTAGCTGATTTTGTTAGTGCCTGGAGCTGAATTTTTTGCCTTTTACATTATGTGTTCTAATTCTTGTAATGTAAATTTCTCCTTTATACTAGATAAATGATTTGCCTCGAAAGGAGTTTATTCTTCTTCTATATAGTGTGGAAAATTAAGTCTAAGGAAATTCGTTGCATTAATTATATCCTTCATTATGTTGTATTGATATGTTTTTTTATTTTTGATGTTATTTATATTATTCCAGATTTCCTTATTAGGCGCATTTTTATCTATATCGTTTAGAAAGTTTTACCAACTTTTTTTCTTTTCTTTTTTGATTATTTGTTTTAGTCTTTGCACTGATTTCCTTAATTCCATGGCCGTGTATAATGTTCTATTTTGATTGTATGTGATTTGTTTTGTTTTTTGATGTTCCAGAATTTTTGTATTTTTTCATTCCACCATGGATTAGTTTTATAATTGTTATTGCATTTGATGTTGGATGTATTACCTCGGATAGTTTCTGCGAATAAAGATTCTAAGTTCACAACTTCATTATAGTTATGTTGTTATGCTCTGAGATAATTTTATTCCAATTAGTTAATTGTTTGTATATTATTATGTTTGTATAATGTTGATATCCAGTTTATTTTGCTTCTTATGTTAATGTTACAAATCATTATATCTGGTGCTGAGGTTCTATGCCTGTCTCGTTGGGTTTCCATTGTTAAGAATGATCATTTGGCTTTCTGTTATTATTTCTGCTTTTTTGACTCCTCAGTCTTTCTATTCTACTATTATTATCCCATAACATAATATGTTATGGGCATTTATGACTCCTATTATTATAATCTCTCCACTTGTGTTTTGTGACAGGATATTTGTAAATTCGATGTTATAATATTATGCTCATTTTTATTATTATTATACAATGCTAATAAATTTATATTTATATTTCTATATTTTATATTTATTTTTAATACTTCTAATTTGTTATATATGGTATGTATTTTGGATTTATGATTTTATAAGAAAAATTTTTATTAATCAGAAAACACACTCCCACGTATCCATCGCTTCTAGTTTTCGTAATAAGAGTATAATTACTAAATGAGATAATTTCATTTTGTATTGTCCAAGTTTCAGTTAATATGACAATTTGTATATTATTATTTAGTATATAGTATGTATATTATTCCAAAATATGTTTATTACTTTTTAGACTTCTTACTGGTCTGCTGCCTTATAATTGCCGTCGCCTCCGGGTCCACGCTCATTGAACGGGTGTTAATAAGTGACCTAGGTATAAGGCGGCCCACGCTAAATGATGGCAAATGGGTCGGATTAACGTGTAATGCGACCCGTGCTGAGGATCAACAAGGCTGGGCCCATTTAACAAAGCCCAGTCGTGAACGGCGCCCTCTGGATACCTGGCGACCTCCAGTTGTAATTAGCCTTACCTGCGTATACGGATCTCTGCGCAGGCGGACCTTTATTTCTCCGATACTCGTGGGAATAGGCTCTCCTCAAAAGCTGGTATCAGCGAAGAGAGGTACGTCGAACCAGACGGGTGGGGCCTCTAAAGTTGCAAAGGTGGTTGACTCTAGGGCACCTAGGGAGTGGGACGAGAGAAATTCCTCCGGCGAAAAGGCGGTACAGAAATCGCCGCTCGGCATTTCGAATTCTCGAGAAGTGGGCTGCGACCTCCGAGGGGCAGCTCATGGAAGAACAGAGAACATCAGTAGCTTGGGCAAGGAGCACTGTGGGCTGCGGAAGCTCGGAAAGGGACCAGGTTTCGAAAAGACAGCGGTCCCAAGACGAGGTGGAAGTAGTCGACAGCAAGCGGGCCAAGACACGGACTGACACGAATCCAAGCTCTAACTTAGGGGCAAAGCCGTTCAGCGATGTCCTGAGGGAGCATGTGTTGATGTTAGCCGTAATTGACGAAAGTCAAGAAGATGCGAGCATCACGGCGGAAAAATGGAGGTTTGTGTATAATGCACTCAACCTCGTCTTTTTAAAGGTCCTGGGAGAGAATCCAGGACCACCCCCATCCTGCAGGGATGCGGGATGGTATCAAGGGCGTGTGTAAATGACTGCATGCTCGGTAACCCAAATCTTTCAACCGGAAATTAGAAGATCGTCAAGCAGGAGGAGGCGAAGGGGGCTCGAAATTATCAGTTATGGTAATAAATAAGGAGTCCCTTGCCCTCCTGTACAATCCGAAGGTAGTAATTGACTTCGGATTCTGGTCAGGCCAACCGGGGGATGGTGGCAACCCGCCCAGGCCTGAACGGGATACCAGCAGCATGGGGGGAGAAGCTGACGGGAGGGGGAGAGTGAATCCGGCGACCTTGGGCACTGAGAAGTCCTCTACAGAGGGTATGAGGGTTAGCGAGACGGGCCAATCCGGCGCATCCCAAAATACCGAGAAATAATGTTCCTGCGGTACCAGGAATATACCATAGAGGTAGGTAAAGGTTAAAATGTTATTATGATTATATAACTCAAATTAACCTTCACCATTCTAAGGCTGCTTCGACAGCTCTACTCCTATTAAGATAACTCAAATTAACCTTCACCATTCTAAGGATGCTTCGGCAGCTCTACTCCTCAGGCTGGCTAGTTCGGGTGAGGATGTGATACTAATCCAAGAACCTTGGATTAACATCAACAGAATCTGTGGCTTCAGAACCTAGGAGTGCAATGTTATATCCTCTAGTATGTCTGGGAAAATCAGATTTTGTATTCTTAGGAAAAATAATATTAATCTTTTCCTTCTCTCTCAATACAGCAATGGTGACACTACTGCAGTTAGCCTGGAAGTAGGCACTTGTAGATTCTGGCTAGTTCCAGCCTACATGGACAGGGAGAAGGAGGTTCCTCCGGATAACATGAAGGAGCTGGTCCGTGAAGCAGAAGAATCAAAGGTAGGTGTGGTAGTAGGAGTTGATGCTAACGCGCATCACACTATCTGGGGAAGCACGGACATTAATGAAAGAGGTGAGTCACTTTTTGATTTTTTGATGAGTACTAACCTTTCAGTGTGTAATATTGGGCGCGAACCCACATTTATTACTAGTAACAGGCAGGAGGTTCTAGACGTGACCCTTGCCTCAAATAATATTCTTCAAATGGTTAAAAATTGGAGGGTGGATAAGGAACATTCCTTTTATGATCATCGATATTTAACCTATAGCCTTGATATTCACCCTGCTACCCGGGAAGCCTACAGGAACCCTAGAAGGACCAACTGGAGCAAATATGGGAAATTATTAAAGGATATAGTACCGTCGAGGGCTATGGAGCCCCCGACGACCGTTGGGGAGCTGGAGGACATGGTGGCTAGCGTTACTAGCGAATGCAACCGATCCTTTCGTGCTGCCAGCCTTCTGGCTAAGCCTAGGGGTAGGCAAAAACCAGTATGGTGGTCCAGGGAACTAGGAGCCTATCGTAAAGCTTGTAGGACAGCCTTTAAAAGAGCCAAAAAAACAAGGGAGGCTCGGGACTGGGACTCTATAAGGAGAAACTCGGAATTTATAGGAAAGAATTAAGAAAGGCACAAAGGAGGTCTTAGAGAATCTTCTGTGATAAAATGGAAGAGGTATCCGAAACCACCCGCCTTAGGAAGATTCTTTCCAAAAGTACAGCTAGTCCCAGTATTTTGATAAAACCGGACGGATCTTGGACAGCTTCTAGTTGAGAATCTCTGGAGTTTCTCTTCGGGACACACTTCCCAGGGAGCTTTGAAGACCTGTTGTTGCGTAGCAATCATCAGGAATCACTATCAGTGTTCACAGAGGATATCGTAACCAGGAAACGAATCCTATTGGCACTGAGGGGTTTTAAACCATTTAAATCGGCTGGTCCGGATCAAATTATACAAGCGGAACTTCAAAACAACTCAGTAATTATTCTTCCTTACCTGAAAGCTATATTCAAAGGGTGTTTGAAGCTCGGCTATATTCCTAGGTACTGGACGGAGGTCAATGTGGTGTTTATACCGAAAGCGGGGAAAAGCTCACATGTCTATCCTAAGGACCTAAGACCAATAACTCTATCATCCTTTCTTTTGAAAACCTGGGAAAGGCTGCTGGATGTATACATTAGAGATAAAATAGGTGCCAGGAAGTGGGCACCGTCTCAGCATGCGTACACAAAGGGTAGATCTGTGGACACTGCTCTGCACGCTTTGGTGTGTACGATTGAGAAATCGATTAATTCGAAAGAATTCTGTTTGGTGGCCTTCCTGGATATAGAGGGCGCTTTAATAATGTAAAAGCGGAGGCAATCAAGGAGGGATTGTCATTTTTGGAGGAGGAAGTTCCTCTGAGAAGGTTAATCAGTTATATGCTGGGAAGCAGGATTGTTAGCTCAAACTTGGGGGACTCCACCATCAAGAGGCGAGTAACTAGGGGGACCCCGCATGGGGGGAGGTTCTGTCCCTTCTTCTCTGGAACATAGCGGTAAACGGGTTACTACTATAATTGGAGAGAGAGGGTATTGAAGTTATCGCTTACGCAGACGACGTAGCTTTAGCTGTTAACGGGAAATTCCTGGGCACGATTGTAGACATAATGCAGAATGCGCTTACCATCGTTACGAAATAGGCTGGCAAATGTGGACTTGGTATTAACCCGTCCAAGACAGAGCTGGTACTCTTCACTAAGAAATACAAAATCCCGGTAGTTGTCCTTCCTACCTTAAATGGCACGAGACTAGCTTTTACTGATAGAGCTAGATATCTGGGCATTATCTTGGACAGTAAGCTTAGTTGGAGGCCCAATATGTTGGAGAGAATAAACAACGCTATTATAGCGTTTAGCGAGTTCATTTAATTTTGATTCTGTTATCATTAAATTTCTTTCGTCATACATTCTGTGATGTTTCTTTCTGCGCAATTCTTCCACAATATTTACACTTTTCTTTTTTGGCACATAAATTGTTGTTTTATCTCCTTGAACAAATTTCACAAGGTTTTAATTCTACCGATTTGCATCTAATGATCGTTTCCATATTTTTAACAGTTTTTCAGTTCATTGGACTGGGTATAAAGTGATTCACTCTCAGCAAAATGCTGTCGTACATAATTATGTTATTTAGGATTGTTTCCACCAAAAAATTAATTGTGACTATTTCCATTTCCTGTTTTTCTTGTGATATTTGATCCCATCTTGTCATTCTCTCTGCTTTTGATAATTTTATTGATGATTTTACATTATTTCTGTTATTGATAAATACAGTGGTATGTCTAATAATTCCGACTGTTTGGATGAGAATATTTGGTATAAAGAAATCGTACATGTCAAAATTCCTGAATTTCTAAGATTTCTTCTTTATAATTTTTAAATATTATTCTCGCTGTATTTTTACTAAATTGTTTGACCGTTTGAAAATTTCTGAATCCGTTTCATTTAATTACTTTTCCTAAATGAAGGATATTTAGATTTTCTTTATTGACTTGTATACTGTAAGTATTGACTAAATTTTTCTTTTTATTTTCTTCTAAAATCTCGCTGTTGCTATCATTTGTTGATTGTATAAATGGTTTGGTTATTCTGTTAACCTTTCTCGTTTCTGTATTATTGTAAATCTTATTGTATATCACTAACCACACTGTTTATTTGGCTATTTTCTAAATCATGAACTTCCGAATTTTCATTTTTATCCGTGATTAACACTTGGGATTTCCAATTAGAATATGAACCTTCTAGAATTTCTTCCATTTCTTGAATTAAATTTATATTTTTGTTTTGTGAATTCCTTTTAGAATTACTCAACATAGAGAAACTTTTAATGCAATATCCATATTCCGATTATAATCTATCATTTTTGTTATTCTATCATTATTATTTTTCTAACGCACGCGGAAATACCCGTCTGCCTCTGTATTAGGCATCTTATCGCCTGAAATAGTGTGGTTTATCTTATTTTTTGTTTAGATATTTTTCTTGTACTCATCTGTTTATTAGTTAGTTGATTACTTATTAACTTATTACTTTAAAGTAATTTTAGTTGTAGATTCAGAATTTTTCCACTTCTAATTACACTTTTTATTTTTCAAGATGGCTACTCTCTTAAAAATTTTATTTATTTTACACACCCTTTAAACTGAAATCATTAATAATAATAATCATTTTTGATGTCCTGATTTAGATTCAAAGAATCCTGAGTTCTGGCATTGGATTACAGAGGAACGAGCATCTAATCATGAGGCTGTAAACTGGTTGAATCTGTCCCAACTAATAATCATATCCTATCCATAGGTTTAGGGATGTGTAAATGGTTGTTCGTTGTGTACCCGGGAATACTGAAGATCCTATTATAATAAAAAATAATAAAATTTGTTATTAAATAATAAAATTTGGTATTATGGTGTTGTATTATTTAAATTTGGTTTTCAGAGTTGCCTGGGAATTTTTATATTAATTCTATTTGTCGATTCTTGATATACTTATAGTACCTAATTAAATTATTGATAAGTCTAGGTGTTGTGGTGCTGTAACATTATCATTTAAATCATTTTATAAAATTATTGTATCTATAATTATATATTTTCTTTTCTGGATTGGTAGGAAATTGATGAATAATTTTAAGTTAAATTTTATGCTTAAATAGTTTAATGTTTATGCTAATTCTTGTTACAGTAAGTAATAATTATTTAATTGGGTATAAAAGGACCATGAATAAGGAAATATAGGTTGTTATTTTAAATTTTTCTTAATTATTTTATTAGGTTAACTAATGAAATGCGGCCAGGAGTCAGGAGTGAAATTACAACAATAATAATAGCTTTTCTTTTAAGGCTTGTTGTAAATTTAGGGAGTCCTGAGTATCCGGCCCTGGATTCCAGAGAAAGGATTACCTAATAAAGTAGTTAGATTGTGCTGTCTTGTGCTAACCTATTTACTATATATTGTACTAATAACTTACTAACTATCGATCACATTGGTGTCTGTAACCGGGGCGTGTCGGTCCCAACTAATAATCCTGTTATATCCTTCGGTGTTGTTATATGTATATGGGTGTACAGTGTGGGCCTGGGAGTCCGGAAGATCCTGCTATAAAGTTTAGCCATATACTCATAATCAATCAATCATTAATTATGTCAACAAGATTAGTAATATGAAAACATTAATAATAATAATAATTTTTGATGTCCTAATTTAGATTTAAAGAATACTGAGTTCTGCCATTAGATTTCAGAGGAACGAGCATATAATCATGTAGTTAAAATATGCTATCTTGTGCTAACCTGTTTATAAGACCCTGTTATAATAATTACTGATTTAAGTAATAAAATTTGGTCTATGATGTTTTATTAATTAAATTTGGTTTTCAGAGGCGCCGGGGAATTTTTATGTTAATTTTATTTGTCGATTCTTGATACACTTATAGTACCTAATTGAGTTATTGATAAGTCTAGGTGTTGGGGTACTGTAACATTATCGTTTAAATCATTTTATATAAATTTTATTAAATAATTGAATCTATAATTATTTTTTTTTTTTCTGGATCGGTATGAAGTTGATGATTAGTTTTAAGTTGAATTAGATGTTTAAGTGGTTTTAAGGTTTATGTTAATTCTTGTTACATACGTAATAATTAATTGATTAGATATAAAAGGACCAGGAATAAGGAAGTAAGTGTTGTTATTTTAAATTTTTCTTAAATATTTTACCAGGTAAATTAATAAAAAGCGGGTAGGGAAACACTGTTCTCATGATCCGATTCAGCTTAAATTGGGTCAGCTTCGGATCCCGGGCAGCGATTAGCGCCGCCACATCAACCGCGTACCTAACCAAAAGTGTTTCATCTAGCATCTCGGTTCGTAGCAGACTGTCATACGAGGCGTTTCAGAGGTCAGGGGCCCTAGTACTGCTCCCTGGGCAACTCCGGCTGTAACTGTTATCTTTCACCTCCCCTCTTCAGTCTCATACATCAATGTTCGATCCTTCAAATAATCGGGCAGTTTCCTTACGAGGTACTCTGCTATATGAAAGAACTGCTCCAGCGCGCCAAGCATATCACCCCAATTCGCAGAATTAAACGCGTTCCTCACGTCAAGCGTCACTAGTACAACAATCCGCTTTGAAAACTCATTGTGTTGTTCCGCTCTCTTGACCGCCTCCACAACCTCCTGGATCGCATTAAACGTGGATCGAAGCACGCGAAACCCATACTACCATAATAAGTCTCTCGAAAATGCTGCCAGCGGTGTCAAGCATGCATAGACGGCGATAGGACGAAGGAACCCGGAATCGCCTTTGCCCTTGGAAATAAGCACAAGTTTCGCACAATTCCAGCGAGAACTAAAAACGCCTGCTATGAGGCACTAAAATTAATAATTAATATTAATTATTAATTATTCATTATTGATTATTAATTAATAATTATAATGATTAATAAATAATAATTATTAACTAATAATTAATATTTAATAATTAATAATAATAATTAATTATTAATAATTAATGATTAATAAATAATAATTAATAACTAATAATTAATTTTTAATAATTAATAATAATCAATTAAGAAGTAATATTTATGTGGTCAAAAGATAAAGCATCTTATCTCGATTTTATACAATTTTCAGGAGAACAAAAAAACGGTATATAAGCTAGTTTTTCCAGGGTTTTCGTAAGATGATGCAATGCATTTTTTTTAAAGTATTAGTTACTTTAGAATTTATTAGAGTAATTAAGAAAATTAAGAAAAATGCCAACAGGTTATTTTACGTTTACAATTTGGTTAAAATAGTTTATCTTATCTCACTTAAGCTATTTTTCCAAATTTTTATACGTATTCCAATAAATCTTAATAGGACATAAGATATTGAATAAGCATATAATTTCAACAAAAATAAAAGGGAAAAATATCTTGTTTATAGATAAGTTGTTTTTAATATTTTTTTTTTTTGATACACTTAAAATTATGTAGAAACAAGGTGTTTTACTAAAATTTTTTTTTAACAATTAATTAAATTTGTTGCAACTAAAATGTTTTGCTTCCGAATTTGTTTGATGACTTTATATTCATTTTTAAATAAGATGTTTTTCCTTTTGTTTTTATATTTTTTTTTTTTTTTAAATAAGTTATTTGGACATAGTAATAACTCGAATTCTGTAATAGACACAGGCAAACCGATTAACTGTAAAAATAGCTAATTTTTAAGAGATTGTTAAAATTTCAAAAATGTCTTATCTCGAGATAAGATACTTTACCTTTTCACCACAGATTTAATAATTAATCATTATAAGTATATTTTCATTAATGAAAACGAGATATTTTAAAACATTTTTAATAATTTATAATCAATAATTAATAATTAATTAGTATTTTTTTCATTAATGAAAGCGAGATATTTAAATACATTTAAAAAAAATATGAAATCAAAATTGCATATCAAAACGAAAGAAAAAAGGCTTTTATTATTTCATTTTTTAAACACATATATTAATTCAAATTTATAAATAATAAAATTGAAATTAATAATTTTTTTTAATTGATTTAATTAATTCAACAGAGTTTAGGTTGCAGTATTATAATTATGTATTATAATTATACTATTTATTTAGTACTATTAAAAATGATTTAGAATTTAATTATTCTAATTTTTTACCCATATTTATTTATTATAACTACATTTATTTATGGGCTTATGTTAAGGGTAGGGTTACCATCCGTCCTCTTTTTAGAGGACATGTTCTCTATTTTACGGTTGCACTTTGGTCGTCTTCTATTTTATTTAAAAAGTTATTTTGTCCTCTTTTTTTGCACCGTCCTCTTTCCTATTTTTCTTTCGATTAGTTTTTAAATTTCCAAAAATGCTATTTTTTCCTACATATTTTAAAATAAAATTAAAAATTCCCCATATTAATGAAATCTGGCAAGTCTCAATTAAAAAGAAAATTGGATAACCTTGCACAAAACGACAGAAGAAAAACAATTATGTACATATAAAGATTGAGGTTATTGTGTTGTGGTACGTATTGTACATCATTTAAATCTAGATAGTTAGTTTAATTTCAATTGTTTTAATTTTAAAGTTATTATAACAAATAAAATATTTAATATAAGTACGGTTACTTAAGCAATATAATCTATATTATTAAACGAGCAATAATTGCGGGTATGTATATATGTCCGCACGAAAAACTACTTCGAGACCGATTTCGTTGACGTAAAATGGCTATATGATGTCTTTTTGCATGAAAATGCGATTGAGTCTGGTCTCAAGTCTGGGAAAACTCTGTAAAGCCTTCAAATCTGGAAAAATTATCCAAATTTTACAGCGCCATCTCTAAAATGGTCAATTGTATATCGCTCATTTGCTACCACAATGGCATAACTCAAAATCCGTCGTTTTTGACTTATTTATAGAGAAATATCGGCTTTTTAATATAGTTAAAACTGATATAACGACACACCTAAAGCTATAAAGCTCACTACAGGACAAACGGAAATGTCTCTCAAATTATAACATTTGTTATTTTTAAATTGTGTCATTGTTGCAGCAAATGAGCGATATGTATTGTGTATTTTTTTTTATAGAAAAGAATGTTTGATGATTTTTTTAAATAGTACAGCTGCGTAGTTAGCAGCATACGGAGTTGGGATGTATTTAATTTTTTTTTATGATTTTTTTTTCATGGATGTCCATTTTCAAAAATCACGACAAAAAAAAAAAAATTTAAATTAATGTTGGATGATCAGCATATTTTTTTTAGTCTTTTCCCGACGAATTTTCCGAGTGAAAATTCGCGATTTTCTCGCATTTTCCGTGATTTTTCCGATATGATGTAAAAGGAAATTATTCTTAGAATATTTTTCTTCATCTGTATACCAAATTACAGAAAGATCTGACAAATTTTATCTTTCTCTATGTTGATACACATGTCACATTGTGTAAATCTATCTACATATTATATAATTTAGTAGAATGCTCAAAACTTTTTATAAAACCAAGTAATTTTTCGGCAAATTCCCGTGCCGCAGTAGTCTAGGTGTTAGCGTTGTGGATTTTAAAATTTTAGATCGTAGTTCGAACCTCGAAAATTACATTCTTGAGATAAATTTTTTTTTCGTTTTTTTTTTCAAATTTATATGGCATGTATGATTGAATAATAATAAAAGATGAATGTAAAAGTAGTAAGCTACATTTAGGCTATTATAGTAAATTATTTGTGTTGCAATGGCACAATTATGACATTTACGTTCACAAAAATCAAGAATTAACTACAAAAACTACATTTACATTTAAGTTACGGTAAATGTATGTATATCAGTACACGTAGGTATAATTTGGGAAACTACATATATATATGTATTTAGGTGAAGGATCATTAATTCGAGCGAGAATCTTGAAAATTTATATGAAATCGATATTGAAATAATTTTCTGGAAATATTGGATTCAATTTTCAATTGTAGGATTTAATTATTCCAGTGATTTTCTTGACCAAAAAATCACGAAAATGAGTGGAATAGAATAAATATATAAAAATAAAATATCACATAAAAAATCGTTCTTAAATCAAAATAAGGTACGAGTATCAAAACCAATGCGGCATAATCGATGGGATGTAACTCCTCAAATAAAATGCGATACTAATCCTTCGCTTGTGGATGCACAAAATTATGATAAATATCTGTTAGATATTGTGTTATTGAAAATTATAGAAACTATTTATGACCCTGAACTTAAGGAATATAAAGATTACGAGATAATATCAAAAATAGTAAATTCGACCGGTATAACAGCAATGATTTCTGCAATGCGTCCCGATATCGATAATATAGAGGCGTATATACGAAATACCATTGCACATGCTTTTGTGGTGGTCGCAATTGTTTTTGGCATTCCAACATTATTATCGTTCCTCAAGGTGGTCTGCCAGAGTACCAAATGGCAAGATCGTTATACTGGCATAAAAATCGTACAACAAATCGCTGTTCGAATAAACGCGATTTCATCTTGTATTATCAAGCTATTGATCGAAGTGATAATAAATGGTTTAATTGATGAACACCGAAATGTACGAAGTATTACCGCTTTAGCCATGTTAGCGTTGGCTGAAACAGCAACACGACATGATGATACAATAAATTGATTAATAAAAATAGTTTAAGTTTTGAAAATTATTTTAGTTTTTTCTTTTCAAGTGCCCATTGTCAACAGTATAAATGTTTGGATCAATGACTACCCCATAGGATACGTTGGGTGGTACTTTCACTTTTTTACTAAAGCGTTTTTCACGCAACTATAAAAAGAAGTTTTATTAAAACACCGTTGACTGGTGGATGCTTTTTGGTTTCAAGCGTCATCGGTGGTTGTTTAGTAGAGCAAATAAAATAATTGTCGTAATACTTCAAATGGTGGTAGCGTTAGGAGTAATGAAGCTAGCAACAGACTATAACTTTTATTCCTCCACCATCTCCGGTAAACAAGGTAAGAGTAGTAAGCATTGTGCTTTTATTTTAGCGCGCAATAGCACATCTGAATATGCAGGCAGTTTCAAGAATTATCCAATTGTGGCTAAAGAATGCGGTGGTACTGAAACAATATTTGATATTTTATCCGATATTTCCATCAAGGTACCATCAACGTCCTCGTATAAATCATAATTTGGTTCAACTTTAACCAATTCCCCGATTATTGAACTTCCCTTTTGATTTTTCCTATTCTGAATCACCAATAATTATCTTAGCACTCTCGGTATATACTATCGGAAGGAAATGTGCTAATAGAGATAATGCACCTCGACTCGAAAATATCTGTAGCGGGCTAGCGGTCATGATAATAGTACAAAATCATTTGTGAAAAATAATACAAATAAAAAATTTATTTATACAACTACTGTTGTTTATTTAAAAAACACTAGTTTTTTATTTTAATACAAAATCAGATGCTTGGAACGTCATTTCTTCGTCGAACTTCGAAGAACGTCGTCTTTTCGTGCCAGGAAGCGATTGCGACGAGTCTTGATAATTTAGAAGGTGTTCTCCATTTGTGCCCAGGCCTTTTTTTAATTTTTACGATTTTGGTAAAAATTGGTAAGCTGGGGTTTTCGTGTGCCAAGAATCAATTGTGACCGGTCTTGATTTCGAAAAAAATAGTTTAGGGGGTTCTTCAGTGGAACTCGGGCTCCTTTGTAATTTTCACGATGTTGGTAAATATTGGTAAGAAGTGTTTTTAAGTGGTATAAGGTGATCCCCATTGGTCTTGATTTCAGGAAAATTCAGACTCCATTTTTATAGTTTTAATGATTTTGTTGAAAATTGGTAAGTATGTTTACCAGTCCAGAGTGTCATCCATTGGAACTTGGGTTTTTTAAATTTTAACTATTTTGTTAAAAGTTGGTAAAGAGGGTTTTCGAGTGCCACGAAGCGATTGTGATGGGTCTAAATTTTTGGAAAATTCGTTTAGGGGGTTCTCCAGTTGAGCCCGGGCTTCTTTTTTTTAATTTTTACATTTTTGGTAAAAATTTGTGAGCGGGTGGGTGCCAGACAGAGATTGCAATGGGTCTTGGTTTAAAAAAATTAGCTTAGGGTCTTTCAGTGGTATCCGGGTTCCTTTTTTCATTTTAACAATTTTGGTAAACATTTGGTAATGAGAGATATTCGAGCGGCAGGAAGCGATCGCCATGGGTATTGATTGAAGTCAAATAGGGTTTTGAAAGGTCTGCAATGGGTGTTGATTTCGGGAAATATATGTTTAGAGGGTCCTCCGGATGGTCGAGGTCCATTTTTTAAGTTCAACGATTTTTGTAATAATTGGTGAGCAGGGATTTTCTAGTGTTAGGAAACATTTGCAGTGGACTTTGATTTCGGGAAATGTCGTTTAGTGGGTCCTCTAATAGGCCTGGGGTTCGTTTTTTTGAATATTTTTTTATTGATCATAATTGGTGAAAGAGAGTTTTCGAGTGCCAAAACGCGATAACACCGGGTATTGATTCTTAAAAAAAACGTTAAGGAAGTTCTCGTCCGGTGAGCCCCTGTTTGCTTGGTTTTATCTTACTTTTTAACTTACTACCGGTTTCTGAAACGGTTATTTGATTTTTATTAATGTTGGTTGGGGTGGTTTTATTTCAGTAAAATTCGTTTAAGAGGATCCTCCTATGGGAATTCATATTTTTATTATTTTCTTTTGTTAATAGTAATTGGTTAGATTGAAATTTTCTAGTGAAAGGAAGCAATTGTAATGGGTTTTGATTTCTTGGAAAAATATTTTAGTAGGCTTTCTGGAGAGGTTCGGGTTTCATTTTTATTTTATTTTCTAACAAAGGAAATCTAATTGTTGTTATTGCTATTGATATTGCATTGTGTTTTGTTTTTTTTATTTGTTCAATTGTGATTTTTGAGAATTATATAGAGATCATAAATTAGTTCCAAATATGGATCGTATAGGTTCTGTAAAATGGCCAATTCCAATGGACCAAAGCCATTTCTCAACCGATTTCGATAGAACTCGGTATGTACCATGAAAATGGGATTGTAAAATGGGAATTAGAATATTATTCTAGTTTCAATAGAATTAAACCATTTCCTTTCAATTGGGATGAATTGTATAGAATGGGATTTGTTTAGTATAGAATGGGATTCAAACATGAGTGTCGGAAATTTTTCTAGAAAATCGACAGTCTAAATGGAACTAACATATTGCTCAATTGAATGAGGTGAAACTCAGTGACATGAACGTGTAACAAACGCTAATGTAATTCGGAACGAGCATAGCTCGGTGCTCCTGGGACTTGTTATAAAACGCGAAATGGCTTGCTCTTCGTCAAAAAAGAAAATGTATTTTTAATCAAACACTAGAAAAGGAATTTCCTATGTTGAAGAAAACCGAGAATGAAAAAATATCAAAGGATGATTAGATTTAATACAGCATACCCAACCTGAAAAGCATAAAAAAAAATATTGGTTCGGCTGAAATGTCTAAACCATTGTCTAGATTTTTGTTAAAGGACCCATTAGATGATAAAATTTCAGCGGCTGAGGCTACTCTAGCTTACCATGTAGTCCATTATCAACAAAGCTGTCTATCAACTGATTGCACTACCAGATTGCTTGCTAATCTTTGCGCAGATTCAAAAATCGCTGTCCGTTTTGCCTCTGCACGGACAAAAACTGAAGCGATTGTTAACAATGTTTTAGCTCCACTGTCTCTACAATTTGGAACAAATTACCGAGTTTTTGAAAATATGTGAATTTTTCTTTTGTATTCCTGCACATAATGCTACAGTGGAGCGGATATTCAGCATGATTGAGCAACAATGGACTAATAATAGGAACCGTTTAACTGTCGGCGCTATTAAAAATATATTATTAGTACAATTTAATTTAAAATTAGAGTGTGCTGAGGCTGACTTCTATCATTCTATTAAAGAAAACAAAGAAGCACTTAACGCGGTTCGTTTGTCCTTAAAATACAAAGACATATGTGATGTTTAACCAAATAATAAATGCAGAACTGATATTAGTTACATTAAAATTGAAATTTGAATTTTGCACGTTGAGTAATTAAAAGATTTTTAAAATATAAAATTAATTATTAGTATTTTTTAATTTCTACTTCGTAAGAAAGACTACTTTATTTTTTACTCTAGAAAAATGTCCTCTTTTTTTTGAAATTACTCATTTGAAAGTCCTCTTTTTTAAATTTTAATGTCCTATATTTAATCTGTTAGCTTATGGTAACCCTAGTTAAGGGGGAAGATTAAGGGGATAATAATTATTGTTCCAGATTCGAATTAAATTGCTGATTAATTTAATTTTATTGTTAAACATTTATTTATAATTATTTTGTCTTATGTTTGCTTTTATTTTGATTTTTGTGCAACGTGCACTATCAAAACGCTTTTATTTAAAGAAAAATCATTTTAATTTTATATAATAAACAAAGGATTAATAATTTAATTGAAAATATAGTAAATTTATTGTTCTAATATTACTACCCTATTTGAAGCTGTCATACTTCGCGGTAATTTTTGCTTTTTATAAGATTGATAATTCTTTCATGCGTGTGATATTTTCCTCGTCAGTAGAAAACAACATTTTCTCAAATTAGATTAAAAAATAATTTTGTTTTGTACGATATACGATAATGTCAAAATAATATTTTGAAAGTTACAAAATTCCTTCCACAAGTTATATTTTGTGAATATTTTACAGTGTGAAAATTTAAGAAGCTTTCTTTCTTCGAATTGAATTAATTTATTGTGTTATTTAATGGTGATTGCCTTCCTAGAAATAGCAAATAACTGATTAATTTGTTTTAGATTTAATTTTCAGAGATATTAATCACTTATGGCTAATAATTGGAGTGGCTAATAATTGGAGGAGTGATTTTTCAAAAGGCCTTATTTCCATTTTTGGTCAAACGTGATATTATGATGGATTCCGGTTAAGAATCTTAAACTGCATTTCCCATAAGAAAGACAATGATCCAAAAAGCATTATGTACCCTTCAAAACAGCCACAAAACTTTGATGTTTTTTTTCAAAAGGAACTTATTTCCATAATTTTCACAACGTGCTTATTTCCAAACTTGTTTTAATAATTACAAGAGGGCGTTCGAAAATATGAAAATGATGAAAATTCCATTTGGTTCGAAAAATAATTAGATTTATTAATCAGAAGAAAAATTTTAATTATTTTAATATTTAAAAACACAGGATGTTTTTTCTCATTTCTGAAAAAAAGTTTTGTATGTAAATACGTCCTTTTGAAAAATCACTCCTCATTTTATTTTATTTGTGTTATATTTTTGAATTTATTTTTGTATTTGATTTTGTTTTGTATTAATTAGGTTTTGCAAATCCTATTTCAGTACAGGAAGTTTTCATTTTATTCCATTAATTCTAAATGTTAACTTATGATTCAATTTGTTTCGTTATAGTGAAATGACAACAATAATAATTATTTTAGTCCTGATTTATATTTAGAGATACCTGAGTGACCGGCCAAGGATTCCAGAGAAACGAACATCTAATCATGTAGTGAGATTATGCTACCTGGTGCTAATTTATTTACCATATATGCTACTAAACATTTACTAACGATTGATCGGATGTCTGTAGCCGGGTCGAGTCTGTCACAACTAACAATCCTATCCTCTCCTTCGGTTTCTGTTTTTGTTATTTATAAAACAGGTGTACGGTGTGTGTCCGGGTGTCCGCGAGTTCATGCTCATTGCTTGACCGTACATCCTAATCAATCAATCAGTTTGAATTAATAAACTTAGTTTTTAAATTATATAGCTACAGATTAAATTAAATGATAATTCAATAATTTAATTTAAGTAAAATCAGGAACGTATTGGTTGCATTGTGATTTCCAGAATAAGAAACCTATTTATTTATTAAATAAATTACTACTTAAATACTAATTATAATTTATTTCAGGAATTAAATTCTAAGTTAACTAAAATATTTTATCAGATTAATAGAAGGAAGGTGATGCTACACTATTAATCCTAAAATTCTAAAATTGAAGATGTAATTCAAATTGTTTGACTGTAGTGAAATGACAATAATAATAATTATTTAAGTCCTAATTTAGATTTAGAGATACCTGAGCAACCGGCCATGGAATTTAGAGACATGAGCATCTATTCATGTAGTTAGATTGTTCTGTCTTGTGCTAACTTATTTATCATATATGAAACGTAACATTTTACTATCGATCGCTTGGGTGTCTGTGGCCGGGTTGAGTCTGTCACAAGTAACAATCCTATCCTCTCCTTCGGTTTTGTTAAATGTAAAACGGGTGTACGGTGTATGCCCGGGAGTTCGGGAGTTCCTGCTCAATGCTTGGCCTACATCCTAATGAATCAAATCAATCAAATTTCCTTCTAGCTTACTCTCGAGCGATAATTCGTCCAAATTAAAATCGAAAATTCGCTTTTTCAAACTACACAATACCACCGGAATTGCTTCTTCAAAATTAAAATTAGTACTTCCCGTATCTGATATATCATTTCAAAGTTCAGACATGATTTTGTTCAAAAAGATGAAATTCCTCCCCTATTCATCCGAGAAAGTATATTTTTCGGTGTTGTGTCAGAAACACCCATTTCTTGGAAGGCCTAAAGAAGTTGGAAACCTGTTGAGCAAAGTGTTTCAAGCTATAAGAGGACTACAATACGAGTACTACATAATATGTCGAAAAATAAATCGAGTTTTGGAAAAAAATTGTTCATTTCAAAACTATTTTTATTGAAATCATACAATGTGTTACAATGAAATACTTAAAATATCAACACTAGACTATTTTTACCCAAATTTTTCCACATGGCCGTACAAATTCAAAGAGAACAAAGAAGAGAACGCAGCTGTAACAAAAATAAATTAAACAATAGGATTATTGACATGAATTTTTTGTAAATTTTGTCTGTATTGTTTATAGCACAAACAATACAAAAACTCCGAAAAATTCCAATTAAAGACAGAACCACATATTTTACTATTTTTTAAAAGAATTTCGTTTTCGCAAATTGCAGGCAAAACCATTAAATACAAATGGAAAAAATATCAACAAAGAGAGCATAAACCAAATCATGAAATGTCGGATAAAAAAATATAAAAATTTTCATTTCATAGGAGACAAGAAAAATAGATCTACACATAGAAAGAAAATGTTAATCAATCATTGGTTATTAAACAAAACAAAACGTTCTGTTGAATAAATCCGAATCGTTCAAACAAAGGCTGTCATCGTTTCGTTCAATAAAAATAAATAGGGTGAGCTATATTTTGCTTAATTCAACAAAACGCACACACACACACAAACGCGCACACACACACAAACGCACACACAAACACAAATGCGCAAACACACATCGCAGACACACATACACACACGCACACACACAGACACACACAAAGCAGATAGCCGCCGAAAATAGGGTCGAATTGCATGGTTAGGCCTCTGTACAATTAGTATATTTTTGTTGAATAATTGATTTACTAATTTCTGATTATGGAATATGTAGAATTCTGAATTATAGATGAAAAATGTATATGGTGTCAAAAATCCCACTATCGAACTATTGATTATTAATTTTAAAAAACCTTTGCAGCCAAACTGTTAACTGAATTTTTTTTTTATTAAAAAATGGATAATACACTGTACATATAGTACATAATTTAATAGACCTTTTTATTTATCTTTCGTTTTCGCCAGATTATGATTGAATAGAATCAATTTTGTAATTTTTTGTTTTACATTTCGACATTTTATATGTATAGGGATTTATTTAATTAAATGGTATATATATGAACATTAATTTCTTGGATTTTGTTGTAATTTTAGGTTGACGGGAGACAATTGGAAATTAGGAAATACCATTATCAAAAATTGGTTTTTAAATATATACATATATATATATATATATATATATATATATATATATATATATATATATATATATATATATATATAATTCTTAGAAAATTCATTCTGGGTCTCAAAGCTTCGTTTTTTGACGTCTTAAATGTTATTACTCGTGTATTACCATCACCACCGCGATGAAGTGCTGTGATTTTTCCAAGAATCCATTGGCTCGGATATAAATTGTCCTCTTTTATTAGAACAACATCGTTGACTTGAAGTTAAGTAGTTTTTGATTTCCACTTGTGCCTCTGCTGAAGTGATGTAAGATAGTCTCTGTGCGACCTATTCCAGAACCCTTGGGACTGTTGCAAATTCTGCCGTCTTGATAACATGTTTAGTGGAATATGTTCTAGAAGAAATGCATTCTAGGAAATGCGTTGGAGTTAGAATTTGTGCATCGGTAGCATCGTTGTTGATGCTACATAGCGGTCTTGAATTGAGCAGTGATTCAATTTGTGATATCAGCGTTGCCTTTTCCACAAAATGCATGTTGGTGTTCGCTACTCTTTTCAAGGGATACTTAAATAACTTTACCGATGACTCCCACAATCCGCAAAAATGTGGAGCGTGGGTTGGATTGAAATGGAAAACAATACATTTCTGCAAAAAAAATTCAAAGGATAATGAATTGTTTGACTGAGTTATTATCTGTTGTTTGAGTTGTGTCAATTCTCAGTTGGCTCCAATGAAGGGAGTGGGGTTCCGCGACGTGCAATAAAACGCCTGAGTGCTGCCAAGAATGTTTCGGTTTCCAAACTACTCACTACTTCTAAGTCTACGGCTTTTACCGCAAGACATATGGTACAAATACTGCCACATACGCCTTTCCCACCGGTGCAATTGTACGTTGGCTGGTTTTGATGTATAATGACCCGGGATAGCCTAGCATAGCCCTGTTCTTAAAAATGGTTGACTCTAGTTGCATCGAACTGTCGGTAAATCGGCCATCTTCTGTTCGCTTTTGGACACTCGGTAACGGATACAAACGGTGCATTCTTTGATACATCTGTTGGTCATGATGTACCTTGCTCTGATAATCCAATACCGGTTTCGTACGGCGCTTAATGTTAGTGAATTTCCTGCATGAGACAAACTCTGTGGTTTTTAGGCAGTATGATAGGGTGTTTCGCGGCATACGGTAAAGGATGATCTGCTTAGTCTCCCCCTCCCCCCCCCCCCCAAAAAAATCATTGACCATAATACAACAAGCGGGAAACCATAAATCGAACTAGAATTTGAGGGCGAGATAGAGGAAATCGTAGCCAAGGACGACTTACTTATTCCGGATTGCATCTTAACGTCGGGATCAATTATCGAGAAACGCGGGTCAGAAACAATAAATGCAATGGAGGCCCCTATTAATTATTCAACCACCGTTAATCTACAAAAAAACGGAAAATTCAGATCCAAAACCCCACAACCATCTACATCACATTCAGATTATTGTTCAGAATTGAGAACAATACCAATCCATGCAGAACCACCAGCAACACCAATAAATTCAGAACCTGATTTATCGACTGATTTGAATATTTTCACAGGCTCTAAAGAAACTTCCGCACCAAAACAACGTGTGAGAAAGTCGTTGCAGGAAATCTTTTGTGACAAATTTTTAGCCGAAAAGAAACCAAAAAATAACAAAATGGAGGAATTTTTAAACGAAATGGCAACTAAAAAGGAGCAAAGAAGTCAACGAAAGGAGGAGGCTTAAGAAAGGAGACACACAGAAAAACTCGAAATTCTGGGGGAAATTTTGAAAAATCGTCGGTAAAATTAGTATTATAATGTTTTATTTTTTATGTTATAAAACTTTTTTTTAATAAAAGTGAAATTTAATTTATAATCTAGAAACTTTCAGTTAATCGAATTCGTTTTATTTCTCCTCTGTGCTTTAATACAGCTTCAGACAGTGTCCCTACATTTTCATTTGATTGTGATGTCTGATTTTCTCCTTCAATATGAGGTTCGCTGTTAAATGATTCGTCCCCTTCCCATATATCCCTGTTTTCAATACAAAGATTGTGGAGGACACAACATCCTAAACCAAACTTGCACATCCTTTTGACTGAGAAGAAATCTAAGCGTATGTGCTGTCGAAAGCGTTGTTTAAGTAGACCAAACGTATTTTCCAAGGGGTTAACAAATAATCCCTTTTAGGATACGCAGCATCTCCTAAAATATGGTACTGTTACCCAAATATTTTAGGAAGTTTTGAAGAGATCGGTGATAATTTTAAAATTCTATAGTCATGAATTTTGCTGGGTGATTCAATACATCAAGGAATTTTTTATCCGCATCGCAGATTCCTTGCAATGTTCATGAAAATAACGGGTTTCGATTTACATAAGTTGACCTGATCTTTTTTACAGGTTTCCTTATGTATATATAACATCCATCAATACTGCCTATAACGTTCGGAAAACCAGCGAGCTGGAATTAGTAAATTTAATACAAGTTAAATATTCTATTGCATTACCTGAGCAAAGCCTCTGGATTTAGCTGCCTTTTCAGTATCCGTGGTTGAAAATTTTATGTGCTCTGTCGATATGTCGAACAAGAACTCCATAAAATGTATGAGATATGTGTAAACGGCTGATTTTGTTACATTAAATAAATTTCCAACTTCCCTGTAGCTTTGCTTGTTACCAGCAAACCTTAAAATAAAATCCAAGTTAATTATGCTTAAAATATTTTGAAGATAAAATAAACTATTACCACAAAAAATCCAAACATTGCTATTCTGCATTTACACCCTTTCGTCCACCACCAATCAATCTTGGTATAAAATGTCTCCAATTTTCATAATAATATGTTAAGTGGTCTGCAACTGTTACGGCTGTGTATTATTCCCAATATGATATCAAACGATAGCTTAACGATATGAGAACGATTTAAATAACAAAACAAAGTTATAATTTCCTTCAGTCATTGACCTTAAATTTTAATATTTATAGATCTCGTTGACTTCAGCTCTGCACAATGGAATTTTTAATTGTACATAGATACCTAGGTGTTGCGCAAACTGTATAAGCTATGAATATACTTTAAGCTATGTATTGTAAGCAAATACATTTTATAATACCTGTATATTGCTTAATATACAAATTAGGTAGCGGGGCATATTTAATGTACTTGTACATAATTGTTTATTGGATTTGTATTTATACATAGGTAGAATTTTTTTTTGTAAATTTCTTAACTAATATACCAATTTGAATTGAGAGGCCGAAGTAGAAGCATTTAAATTGTGTCCTAAATTTTGCTTGGTTTACATATTTGTACCACACCACATAGAGTCATTTTGGGAATATACCAAATAAGTTTTAAAATAAAATTTTGGTAAGTTATTCTGCCTTTTTAGCCATTGTAATATGATGAGCTTAGTGATTGATTTTTTTTAATATTTGTTTCTATCTATAATCTATCGTTAGATAAAAGTTAAAAGATAAGTGTCTGGTGTAAAGCTAAAAGCCCTAATAGGGGTAGAGGACAGGCCTCTCAGCTTTTATTCAATAAAATTTATAAAAATATAAATCGTCTTTAAAAAAAAATTGTTTGATGACGCTACACAACAGAAGTTGGTTCATTTATTAATGCTGTGTGCCTTAATCGACTAAACTAACTAACTAAAGTAGGACGAGTTAGTTAATGCAATATTTAAATAGATGGCGTTAGTATAAAAGTCTCTGCCTGTGCCTCAACTTACACTAAACTAAATTTAATCGCCAATAAACAAGGAAAATACCCAATGTAAAATTGTAAAAAAAGTGAAAATTTATTCATGATATTGCCGCATTTTTTATTTACCAATACACTTCTGATGTATTATAAACGTCTTTTAAGCAAATAAAATTCAAGAAAAAAACGGAAATATCGAACCAAAGTAATTTACAACACAATATATTTACGAGGTTATGTTATGTTGTTCAAAATTGTTTTGCTTTAAATTGCAGCTTCCACGAAACTTCTATTCTTCATATAATTCTACAATTTTCCAAGGAATTATGTCGAATAATAACCGATTTATAAGACACCACTTAAGAGTAACGGCTGACTCTTTAAATGCCATATGCAAACTATTGGTCGAACGAGAAACTCCCAACTTGATTTTACGTCGTAAAATTTCCCAGTAAATAAACCCTCTAGTTTAATACGGACTAAAATAAATCTCTCTGTTTCATCTTATGTCCCTGTACAAATACATAAAAAAAATTTATTAAATTTCATTTATTGAAATAAATTTGTAAATTATAACTTACAGCGAATTGAGTAATGGCGTTTCTTCATTTTTATTTTTATTTTTCTGTTACAGTATAAATGAAAAGTCATTGAAAAGTAAGCTCGTAAATTGACTTTTCGGTTGCCGCCTATGAAACAATAGCAGAAGCTTCAATTTTTTTTTAGTTTAGTTAGTTTAGTCAATTAAGGCACACAGCATAAATACAAAATAATAACACTGTGACAATGAGATATTCGGACTAGGGTGCCGCATCCTCAACAATATTGGATTATATAAATACAGTGGATCAGTGACAAACTATCATTATTAGAAATAGAGGATTGTTTTCATTTTTAATGAAAGTTAATTTAATGAAAGTTAATTGTTTAATAAAAAAATATATATTTGTATAAAAGAAAGAAAAGAGAAGAAAATAAGATTACCTTAAGAAATTTTAGTGCGTAAGGAAATGAAATTTTCATAAAAAAAATATAATAACGGTGTTTAGAACGGTGTCAGTTTTTATAAATTTTCAGCACGAGGACAGATGGTTGAGGAGTACTCTTCGAACACATTGTCTGGTGAGTTTTTTTGTTTACAAGAAACTAAATTATATTTTTTTTTGGAAATTTCATGAAAATGTTTAAAATTTAATCATTAAATTATAAAAAAAATTTTTTTTTGGCATATGTATAATTTTGAGCCGAATTTTTTTTTGTCAAAAAAATTTCCTTTAAATTATTAAAAATTGATTTTAAAGTGGAAATGAAGTGAATTAATTATTTATTGGTGATGATGATGTCTGAAGGGTGAAGCATTTGCAGCAATTTAAGCTTTCTTAAAAGCAAGTACTTTTTGGTTGGTTCTTCCACAAGAAAATATAAGTGACAAAAACCCCCCAGCCGTTGAGCCTACCCGATTACTCAGAAACGTGCATTCACTTATAATGGAAGGTTACACAACTGCCCTCGATACACGGAAATAACTTCGAAACTATGATTAAAAAATATTTACATTAATTAATACGGTTTATCACAGATCTTTTATAAAGTGTAGTTTCAACACTTACTTCTTTTTCTGAATAATTTTCAACCACAATTTTCCACAAAATTTTGAACACGATGCTGCGGTTCCCGTTTAAATAAATTTTTATCAATTTTTAAAAAGTCTTCTTCATCTGATGATGATATCATCATAAGCGATGTATTTGCTGATGACGACGACGAAGATGAAGATGACAATATCTCTGCTAATATTTCTTCCATTTTAATTAAAAATTGTTTAACATAAAATATTTGTACACTTATACACAGAATTTCTGTTTAATAAGTTTCCTTTTTGATTTTATAAAAATCACCTAACAACAATTAGAAGAAACAATCCACGAATGGTAAATTTAAAAATGGCGTCAAGCTTGTTATTGTTCCCCTTGTTGTGTTTCCCGAACTATCCGAGGAATATTTTAAGGAGGTCGCATCTGGTTTTGAGGACCGATGGAATTTTCCCAATTGCATAGGAGCAATTGACGGAAAACACGTCACAATGCAAGTAAGTTATTGGAACTTTTTAAAGATTTCATTTATCATTTAATATTTTATTTTAGGCACCATTTAAATCCGGCCCAGAGTTTTTTAATTATAAAAAACTCGTCCGTTGTGTTAATGGCAATTTGCGACCACGATTATAATTTTATAACGTGCGATATTGGTGCTGCAGGTCGCCAGAGTGACGGAGGCATATTTAGGGAAAGCAGTTTTGGAAAGCGATTTTATGCAAAAACACTTCCGTAAGTGGCGCTAGGTACTTTTATTTACCGCTTATAATATGTAATTTTTAAATTTGTAGCATTCCTCAACCAAGAAATGTCAACGAAGGTTTCATCGATGTTCCGTATGTTTTCGTTGCTGATGATGCGTTTGCACTGTCAGAAAACATGATGAAACCATACACAATAATACGGACCACAAAGCACAAAATTTATAATTATCGGCTAAGCAGGGCCCGTCGTATAATTGAAAATTGTTTTGGCATCCTTTCATCCAAATGGAGAATATTTCGCACTGCAATCATAGCGGATGTGACTTTAGTGGAGGACATTATCCAATGTTGTGTTTGCCTCCACAACTGGTTGAGGAAAAATAACAGCAATTATATCACTCCAGATCTTTTGAACCGCGAAGTAGGAGAAAACATCGTCCTAGGTAAAATTCTTAATTCCACATAAACATTGTAAAATTTATTTAAAACTACATTTCTTTGTTTTTTAAGGTTCTTGGAACGGCAAATCAACTTCGTTGTTGCCTCTTCGACCAATGAAGAAGAATTCAACCAATGCGGCAAAACAGGTTCGAGACAAATTTGCCGATTACTTTTCTGATGAGGGACAGATCGAATGGCAACTCAACAAAATTTAACTGTTAGATAAATATTGTTCCTGAAGTTTATTGATTTCTTTTAGGTGTTTGTTTTTTTTTTTTTTTGTTTTTTCAGGTTCACTCGTGGGACTATACACAGCGTTATATGTAATATTGTACCTAATATTTTTTTATGATTTAAGTGGTTTTTATGCCTAATCGAAGCGTTTTCAATTGTTTTTGTTTCATTTTTATTCATTTTTCAATATTTTTATGTTTAATTGAATAAATAAATAAATCAATCGCACAAGGATATTTTCCAGATAAACAGAAAATGGCAAGAGTTGTACCAGTCTACAAAGATGGGGATGTATTATTGCCGACTAATTATAGACCTATTTCTATTTTAAATTCCATATCCAAAGTATACGAAAAAATAGTGAAAGTTCGCCTTACACATTTTCTAAATACTAATAACATTATTGCTAAAGAACAGTATGGTTTTACTATAGCATCTAGTACTCAAGCGGCATGTCTCGAACTAACACATTTTATTTCGGAGAATATTGATAAAAAACAGATTGTAGCTTGTCTTTTTCTAGACCTAAGGAAGGCGTTTGACTCGATAGATCACGACATATTGCTCCTCAAGCTTCAGGCTTTGAAGCTTAAGCCGATGCAGTTGTCTTGGTTCCGGTCTTATCTTACTTCCCGTCCTCAAGTTGTAGCTGTAAACCAGATAGAAAGTGATTCGTTGCATATCACAAAGGGTGTACCACAGGGCTCCATACTTGATCCGGTTCTTTTTAACATCTACATTAATGATATCTGTAAACTAAATTTCAAGGGAACAATTCAATTATATGCTGACGATGCGGTTCTCAAGTATAGTAGCACAAATCTAGGAAATCTTTTTCATGAATTGCAAACGGATCTGAACTTGCTAAACCTGTGGCTCAACGAAAACAGACTTCAATTAAACGCTAAAAAGACTACATATATGGTTTTCCCAAATAAACATATCTCAGAATCTGCTAATGAATACAATATCTTTTATGATGGTGTTGTAATACAACGTGTTGAGGTTTTCAAATATTTGGGTTTAATCTTGGATACCAAACTAAAATGGAATCACCATATTGAGATGATCAAATCCTAGATTCGTCCGTATATATTTTTGATCAAAAAACTTAAGCAAATTTTGCCCAGAGCTTCTCTGTTACTTATCTATAATTCATACATCTTAACTCAATTAACATACCTTAACCCCGTATGGGGTAGTTGCGCTGGATTCCGGCGAGAAGAACTAGAGGTACTGAAAAAAAAATCACTAAAACACATATACCACCTGCCACTAAGGCATCCAACAAACGAACTTTTCCAAAAAATACCACAACTAAGATTCACGAAGATAGTAGAATACGAACTCATAATAATAATATTTAAAATTCTTAAAGGGTTAATAAAGTTTAATCGACCTCTTTTTCACACCTCTGATATGCATTCATATGGGACAAGACGGCGATCGCATTTCCATCTTGACTTCTTCAATACGAATTCGAGACAGAATAATATTCTATATAAAGGACTTAAAGCGTATAACGCATTGCCTAGAGAAAAAAAAGGAACTGAGAACATTAACTTATTTTAGAAATGTCTTAGAAACTACCTTAAAGGTTAATAAGAGTAATGTAATGATTTGCTGATGTGATTATGGTATTCCAAATTTTATCTTCTTTTTTAATGCACTATTTTACTATTGTCATATAAATTTCAACTTAAAGTTAGATTTTGTTTTATTCGTTTTTCATTGTTCAGTGCGCTTATTGTAAAAAACCGATAGTTACTTACAACACTATGTGTTATGTAACAAAATATTTTGTAACTAACTAGTTGTTAAATAAATAAATAAAATAAAATAGTTTTTCCAATGCTTCCATATGGCTTTTTCCCTCGAAACACAAAATTTTGTGTAAATAAATTTTTTTAAATTCAAATTATTTCATTTTATTTAATATAAACATTTTAATTTAAGATTTGTATTTATTGTAATAAATTTTTTTAAACGTACAAATTATAAATTTCGTTTTATTTCACTGAAACATTTTAATTTAAGATTTTTTTTTGTTGGAATAAATTTTTTTAAACATACAAATTTTAAATGTCGTTTTGAGATGATCGTTTTCGTTTGTTAAACATTTGTAAGGAGCTCTGTCTGTGTAAGGAGCTCTGTCATCCTATTCAACCACTTGGTATATGGGGTTCTTTTATAACAATCAACTTTGTTGACAAAATCATCGCTTTTCAGGAGAAGATTTTGAATATTGACTTAGTGTGATGATTCGATTAAGGGAACTGAGGTTGAAAATTAATAACTTAAAACAATATGATTTGTAGTTTTCAAAAACTTTATTTAGGTACACAAAATTTTGTGTTTTGAGGGAAAAAGCCGTATGGAAGCAGTCGAAAAAAATTATTACAAATAAAAATTATTGAAGATGCAAAAATAAAAAAAATTGGAAACACTTCCGTTAGGCATAAAAGCCTCTTAAATAATTATATTACATAAAATAACCAGTAATAATTTAAAATAAATAAATTTATAATATAAAACAAAATGCTCTATTAATAACTTATCATCATGATCCAGCCTTCGGATTCAGTCTTTTTGGATTATTGCACAACTAAAAAGAAACAAAAAAAAAAAGCTAAAGTAACTAAAATACAAAAATAAACTACCGGAACAATACTTATCTAATATAATTCAATATTCGTCCGCTTCAAGAATGGTCCCTCCATAGAAGTTAATTATCCGACTGAAAAGAAAAAAAAAATTAATAACACATTTAAACTAAAATAAAAATTAAACTCTCTTTTATTACTTGAGTTAGCAAGGCATCACTTAGAATTTTTAGCATAATCTGCTGCACTTAGCCAAAAATAATCTTTTTAGGTAGGAATTTACCATTGTGCAGTAAGCATCAACCTTCACATTGGCAGCAGTTGGAGGTATAGGTACACAGCTGGTGATGGTGCAGGCACAAACTGGAGGGGCGACCGACTTTGCCTTTATCGTACTTAAGTACTCCTGTTTCAGCTTTAAATTTTCTTCCAAATAAGACTGGTAGCATCCTTAATTTTTTTTTAAATATGTAAGTACATATATTCAATATGGATTTAATTTTACTCATAACTTGATAAAAATTGCTCAAATAACGTTTAACTTATTATTAGTAAATTATTTTTTAAATGGAACAATCATGATCAGTTTTAGTTTGGCTGCTATTAAGTTATGAGTAAAATTCAAAACAATTAATATCGGTGGTGTATATGCTATATAAATACGGATGGATTATGTAATTATGTTTATAAATATTGTATATCCTCTTATTTATAAAGCAATCCCTTATAAATTTTACTTTTTCTATTTCTCGGGATTGCTTCTTTCTCCTCCTCCATTCTGTTCGTGCCACAATTCGTGGTTTCCGCAGATAGTTCGATAGATCTAGAATATCAAATAAAAGGAAATTAGTAAATTAGAAAAAATAAAAGAAAATTATTAATTGTATTTACATATATACCTTCTTGGCTCTGCGGTGTCATCCAAAAATAGCAGGAGCTTAGCATGCCTGTAAGTCTTTGAGCCTCCTGGAGCGCCACTATTTGGTTTTTTTTTAGCCTTGATATAGCTTGTCTTTAAACAGTCCCAGTGTTTGCGCACTTTTAAGGTTGATGTTACACTGCTATCTAACACTGAATTAATTTAAATTTTACTAAGCATTTATTATCAAGAAAAAATTAAAGGCTTTCCTAAAAACCTAATACTTAGTCGGTTCCTTCGCCACTTCTTTCCACAAGCTGTTCCGAATTATGCGATTTTTGTAATTCGCGTCTCTAATATTCCAAAGGGCTGGTTTGGAACGAACAGCTTCTATTATTGATTCTAAAATATAAAATAAATTAATTAAAATTTCTAAAAAAAATTTCTTATTTCAAAATATTTATACCGGTATAGTTTTCTAGACTTTGGTCTGGTGTCGATGTCTCGCTTTGTTGTTCGATATCCAATCGTCGAGCGGCTCGAGTGAGGAGTTAGCCTGTTCACGTATTTCACTTGCTATTTGAAATAAATTTTTATTAGTTAATATGTCTATAAATAAATATTGTATTTGTATATTGTATATAAATAAATGTTCCTATAAAATATTGAATAAGATGAGTTCTTACTATCTTGACCATTGAATTCGTCACTGTTTGTATATTCGTAATAATTGTCATTATATCACGGGAAATACCTCTGCAGCGTGGTTCCATTTTCAGTTATACTGCTGTCAAACTGATAAGGGTCATCAAGGGTGATGTCTTACAGCACCATAATTCGTTTCACTGAAACTGGGCACAGAAATAAAATTTAAACTTTTTTCACATAATTAAATTTTAATGTTGATGGTTGTATAAGTACTCCATAAGACAAAAATTGTAAGTTACGATTCCACAAAACACATTAAATATCCAAACTATCGGAATTTACCAAGAAAGATTTACCAAAATAAATTTAAATTATTATTATAAATCCCAGAATATGTGTTTTAAGGAATCGCTCTCATTAGTGGATTTCCAATCGGCCACTGCAAATATATACCTAAGTGCGAAAAATATGTCTCGGCTAAATGGTCGATTGGAACATACAAAATGAGTAAAACATAACCTCAAAATTTTTACTTTATATACATAATTACAAAAAATAATGCTATTGTGGTTTAATTTTTTAAATTTATAAAACATATAATTTAGTATTATATTGTTGTAAATTAACTACTTGAAAAATAGGTAGAGCAAGTACATGTATGTAGTTAATTTAGCAAAGACATGAACCATAAGTGCTTATAGAAGTACTTGCGGTGGTCGATTGGAATGCCAATTATTTGAACGACCGTTCGCACTATTTTTTGTTATAACTGTCAACCATCACATTTAAAATAAACTTACCGTTATCCATTAGATTGGCGCTTTTTTTTTAACTTTCAAATTTAATTCAAATATGAAATTATTATTTTAACACCAATTTTATTTTAGCACCAATTATTATTTTATTTTTATTTATATAAGTAGCTAGCTATGTATATAATATTTCGCTTTTTTTAACCAGTTTCTAAGAAAAACAAAAAAAAAAACATTACACCAAAATAAAATCACTTATGAAAAATTTCAACAAAAAACATTTTAAAAATAATTAATCTTAAATAAGAATATAGATTTTATATTTTTATTTTTCAAATTATTAAACTTTTATTAAATTTAATAATTCGAAAAATATTCCTGCACGATTTTACCGCTTCAAAGATAAAATAGTTAATGATGATACTTTACCATAAAAATATCAAAATAGTAAAGTCAAACTAGTGTGCGAGAAATATCTTACGTTCGTATACAATTTGGATGAAGGTGTGTTAGAGCGTTGCTATAAAAAGTACTCCACTTGGTACTTTTTGTAAATAATTATGGCATCACATATTTTTGCTGATAAACATTTTTTCACAATGGAATGCCGGCTTTACAGTAATGACAATGAGATTGCTTCGATTGAAAGCGAAAAGCCAGGGGTGTATAGATTTTATATCTCTTGTTTCAAGAATAAAATTTTACTCTATTTCGTTTTTCAATTATGCATGTTTTGCTGCTATCTCAGCTTGATCGAATAAAACAACATTTTATTTCTACTTACTTTCACGATTTTTTATCACCCAATTTTTGTTTAGTGATACTTTATCGATGTGAAGGAAAGGAAAAGTAAGCAACAAAAAGGGATCGCAATAGGAAAAGCGTAATCAAAAAGCGAAATAGAGCACAATTTTATTCTTGAAACTAGCGACATAAACTTTATCGAATTCGAATCGAAAGTGATGTTACAACATCCCACCGCAGGTATTAAAAAAATATGAAATCGGTATACCGAGCGTAAGGTTTTGGTAACAATGTATTAACAACATACATTGGCATCTCAGCTTACCAAAATATCAACACAACACCTCACGCCGCTCAACGTTATCATCGTTTTGGGAACACACGCATGTACACAACACATTAGAACTTTGTTTCTTCTGTGACAAACACAAAATAAAATAAATTAACACTAGATATACCGTACCAGTCATTTTGACTGGATTTACTAATTTTCTTTAATAGTTTACTTTTTACTACGGATTCTTTTACTTTGAAACAAAAGTAGGACTTGACATTTAGGTTATCATAGAATATATTCTTCATTATACTTCAATAAAAATGCAACTATATTGTATAAAATTAAAAGAGATTAGTTATACGGTTTTAGTTCTGGTATATCTAGTGTTAACTTTATTTTTCAGTCTCGTCTCGATTTTCAAAGCGAAAACACGTCGCTTCTTGTGTTGGTCTTCAACCACACAAATTGTGTGTCAGAAATTGGTGGTGTTTATAAAAAAATGTTTGTGAAAAATATTAAATTATAAAAATAAATAAATTTATAAAAAATTAAATTACTAAATTACATGTTATTTATTTGTTTGTACGTAATTCCATCCGATAAGTGGTAACCACGACGTCCGTTTTTACGGATACACGCGGATGAAATAAAAGGCGCATAAATTAGAAAACGATCGAGTGTGAAATCGCACAGCAGCCACTTGGTAAGATCACCATTTATTTTTTTAAGTACATTAATAGTGAGTAAAATAACAAGAAAGCAGTACTTTCAAAACATTTTTTTTCTCTACTCGTTTCTTTGTACCTATCACAAATATTTGCAACGGCGAAGCTATCATTACACACCAATAGAGTCACACCATGTGATACACACAAAATTAAACATATATATGCAGACATTATAAGCATCTAATCATAAGGAGTTTCGCAAGGTATCTTACAGCCAGAAGCACACACAACACAAGTGAGGCCATATAACTCCGAATACAACAAGGCACAGTCACATACCGAGACTCACCTACGCCAATACATTGTACTGCGCGAATATATAGGGTGGGCCATCTAACTTTTTTTTTTTGAACTAGCGGTTATTTTGAGTATGGTAAGGGTTATGTCACTTTTGATTTGACAGAAAGTTAGTTTTATCCTTCCGCTGAACGAAATTGGTTATGTATTCGCTTGAACAACGCTGGGAAATATTGAAACATTACTTCGAAAATCATGGTAATGTTGCAGAATGTGTGCGAAAATTTCGTGCGGATTTCGGAAGAAACGAAGCGACGGGAGCTCCATATGTGCGTTATTTTGTGAAAAAAGTTAAAGAAACAGGCTTGCTAATTAATAAATCAACACGAACCAAGCAGCCTACCAAACGTACACCCGAAAATGTTGATGCTGTAGCCGAGAATATGCGTGAGTCGCCGGGAACGTCAACTCGTCATCGTGCTCAAGAATTGAACATTTCGCGTACAACATTGCGACGAATTCTGCATAAAGACCTTGGTATGTCACCGTAGAAAGTTCAATTGGTTCAGGAATTGAAGCAATGAGACCACTCATTTCGTTTTCGGTTCGCTGAGTGGGCTTGCGATCGACTTGAAGAAGATGCCGATTTTGGCAAAAAGATCATTTTTTCGGATGAGGCGCATTTCCATCTTGGCGGCTATGGAAACAAGCAGAATTGTCGCATTTGTTGCACGGAGAATCCGTACGTGGTCGTAGAGAAGCCGATGCATCCTCAACGAGTGACTGTTTGATGCGGATTTTGGTCCGGTGGCATCATTGGGCCATTTTTCTTTGGAAATGAGCAAGGAGCCGCCGTTACTGTCAATGGTGAGCGCTACCGCGCCATGATAAACGATTTTTCGTTCCCGGTACTTGAAGAGGAGGACATAGGCAACATTTGGTTTCAACAAGACGGCGCTCCGTGCCACACAGCACACGTTTCAATTGATCTTTTGCGCACTGTCTTCGAAGATCGAATTATCAGCCGAAATGCTAATGTGATTTGGCCGCCTCGGAGCTGTGATTTGACGCCGTTGGACTATTATCTTTGTGGTGCCGTCAAAGATAAGTGTTACGCCGATAAACCAGCAACGATTGACGCTCTCAAGAACAATATTCGCATTGCCATTGAAGACATACCATCGAAAATGTGCTCAAAAATTGGACCGACCGTATGGGGTACGTCAAGGCCAGCCGAGGCAGTCATATGAATCAAATAGTATTCCATAATTAATCGGAAGGATTGTTCTTTACAATAAAAAAATAAATTTGAAAAAATATTGAGAACTTTTTGTTTTATTGCATTTTTAAAAAAAAAAATAATTTGGCCCACCCTGTATAAGCAGTCAAGCTATGCACATATCTAAGTATGCACATATCTAACGTTCACATATTCATAAATAAACCGTGCACATTCGCTTAGTTAGAAATAAGTATCTACAAAAAAATGCAATACACACCAAACAAGAAACCTGCGCGACCAAAAACATCACCATCATCACCGCTATTGCTTGCCATCGTCATTGACAACGTCGTTATGACCACGAGCAACAGGGGAAACGTCATCACCATCGTCGCCTGTCATCACCTTCACTGAAGAAGCATCAATGAAGCGGCAACAACAACAACAGAAGCATCATTAATATCATAAGCGTCATCACCGTTATCATCGCCATCGCCATCATCACCAAAAATAGAGACGACAACAATATCACCTGATTTTATTTATTGTTATATGCTTTTTTCTGAGCAATAAAAATTTTATTGTGTTTCAATCAATTGCTCCGTAAAATGTCGCACGGCAAAGCGACCACCCAGCCATTCGCCACTGCACCCCGCACTGCCTTTTATACGGTGACAGTCGAGACTCACTTCGACTGCCGCTGTATAACTCTCCGTGTCACTGGGGCAGAGTCGAGACTCACACCCCAATTACCGAAGTTATGTCACGACACTTTCACGCCAATTCCCATAGTCGTGTCATATATATCAGGCGACGCGATTTATGTAAGTCACGTCACATAGCATGAAAATTGATATTCTTGAAGTCGATTCAAGTGACATGATTGTAGCTAAAAGATATCGATGAAATTAAAAATAAAATCGTTTTAAAACAAAAAACTATTAATTTATAACAACAAGTGAACAAAATTACGCAATTAACACCCCAATTCTCATAGTTTGTTTTACACTAGATTTTGAGCGTATAAGCTCATTTATATTGTAGTGTACAGTAAATGATGAACAACATAATTAACAAACTACGGATTCTAAACAAAAATTAATGGTTTTTAGCCACTGTTTATCACAACACCTCAAAAATGCTGGATATTCCTCCGTTTAGATTCTGCTTGAATACTCTTTCTCCTCGCCGTCAAAGGACATCGGCAATGACATCATCGATTTAATGGATTAACAGCGGCATAACTCCCAATTTAAAATAAAAATTGTGAAAAAATTTAATAAATTTACTAAAGAAAAAAGTTTAACGTCCTACTAACTTGAAAGTCAAAGCCTGTTTTCGTATCCCGTCACTTGAAAATAGCTATTTTTGAAGCTTGATTTACATATGCGACGTGCGACGTGTGACAGATGAAAATAAACGTGACGCTTTCTTGACAACAATTTACATTTGTGACGAGTTCCACGACGCACACTTTAAAAATTTGTTTGTATTTTAATTTTTGTTCTTATAACAAGCAAACGTCAAAATTTTAATAATTAAAAAATGTGGAATAATCAAACAATTAAAAGGAAAAAACTTAAAGTTCTTTTAATATTCGTGGTAATAAAAAATCAAAAAGATGCTGGGTAAATCAACTTTTGTTAAAAAGGAATGAGCGAGGCCATTATGATAATTTGGTGGCAGAAAGGCTCTATGAAAAACAGAAGTTTTTTAATTACCACAGAATGTCGGTTGAATTGTTTGATCAGTTGCTCGAGAAAGTAAAACACAGAATAGAGAAGTTACGCATAAGTCGAGAACCAATATCTGCAGGAGCCCGACTTTCATTAACGTTGAGGTAAATATGCTGACAATAAAAACAGGTAATTGAAAAATCTAATAATTATTTTGATTTTAGGTACCTAGCAAGTGGCGACATGATGAAGTCACTTGCATATGACTATAGAGTGTCTGAAGCGTCAGCAAGTAATATTATTGCCGAAACATGTGATTAAATATGGGATTCGCTGTTTCGTACATCGTTCGATACGTTGACCGAAGCCAAATGGAAATCAGTGGAACATGAGTTCAATAATAAATGGAATTTCCCAAACTGCATTGGAGCTCTTGACGGGAAACATATCACAGTTCATGTAATTTTTTTAATACGCTGCTCTGCTATCAAGATAATTTTGTCTTAATTTTAGGCATTTCAAAATAGTGGTAGCAACTGGTACAACTACAAATCTTCTCACAGTATTGTGTTGATGGCAATTTGCGACGCTGATTACAACTTCTTAGTTGTAGATATAGGAGCGTCAGGGAGATTCAGCGACAGTGGAATATTTAGAAATACAACTTTCGGCCAAGCGTTGATCGAACAGAATTCATTTTTAAATATACCGCCAGACAAATTTTTACCGAACAGCACTATAAGTGCTTTCCCATTATTTAAACATCTAATGAGGCCATTCCCGGGAAGAAATACGTCTACGGAACTTCCCATACCAGAGTCGGTATTTAATTATCGTTTATCACGCGCAAGTCGAGTAATAGAAAACACATTTGGCATTTTATCGGCAAAATGGAGAATTTTCAGAAAGCCCATCCACGCGAAACGGGAAAACATGGTGAAATTTGTGAAAGCAGGTGTATGTTTACATAACTGGATAAAAAAAAAATCTATTATATTGTCCATCTGGATATACAGATGTTGAAAATGGAAGTGGCGAGATTATTGAAGGGCGGTGGCGTCGAGAAACCGCAACAGACAGTAATGGAGCTCTGCAACGCATTGGCCGAACAGGTTCCAACAATCCCTCATCAAATGCTGTTGATATAAGGAACAATTTCAAAACGTATTTTTAAGAAATAGATATCCTTCCGAGGCAGCAAAATAGAATGTATAATTCATAGAAAAATCACATTAAAATAGTTTAGTTTATTGTTCATTCATGTGTTTTATTCATATACACTTTTACATAATTAAATGATAAACATTTAGTCTTTGTACGTAGCAGTGCACATAAGCATTGTAATTTCGAAACGTATACGCCTCTGCTCAGTTGGTTCCATTTTTTTTAAATCGCCCGCCAAGAACATACAATAGTAGTCAATAGAGTCGTGCTAGGATATTGGTTCTTTCAGAATATTAATTAATTCTGAAATGTCCGTTGATTTATCTGAAATTATAAAATTTATTTAAATTTTAATTTAAGAAGCTATTTCAGAAACAGACTTGTTTCCCTTTGATTTTTTTTTTGGTGTTGATGCCACAACTACAGACGATGAAGATATTGATGAATGTTCAAAAAAATCATCCGAAAGAGTTTCAGGATCCGTTTCAGCGAAAAACGATCGCAAATTCGCAACGATGTACTTGTATTGACGTTTTCTCCTATGGACGAATTACTTATTTCGGTATGAATTTCATCTAAACTGCTTGCAAGATATCTAAAAATATAGTATGTTTATGTTATTATTTTTATATAAAACATATAAATTTATGTATACATACTTTGGATTATCTTTTAAAAACGGTTTAAGGAATCCCATTGATGCAAGCAGTGAAGAATATTTACTTTTCGAATTTGCGGGACTACCACTTTTTTTTTTTATTTAATTCGGAATACCGCTCCCGCAACCGCTTCCATTTTTTTGACATACATCAGCTAAAATGTTAATAAAAATGATAGTTTTAATTTATTTAAAAAAAATGTATGGTTATATAAAAACTAACCAGGTATTCCAATTTCTATCCCAATGTCGTTCCATATTTTACTGCGATAGCCATTATTTTTATACATCACATGTGTGACATCATATAATGTACGTCTTTTTTCAGCTGCCCTTATAAGCTGTTCCTCAGTCATTTTTGATTTTAATTATTTACAAATTAATTATATTAGTTATTATAATTAATTACAAACACTGGTTTTTTATTTTATTTTACAAATAATAACTAGAACTACGCACGCAAAACTCTTTCCAAAACAAAACAAAATGTAACAAAAATAATGTACGAGTAATGTCAAAACCTACTACTGCGTTTTATACATACAAAAAATTGTATGTGTTAGTGCGACCGTGACGGAAAAGATAAAATTAAACCATCTCTCGACGTGTGGCGTGTGACAAATATCAAAATATTCGTCTCTGATTGGCTATAAGCTCCCGTCACACGTCGCATATGTAAATCAAGCTTGAAGGCAAACCAAGTGACACGACTGCAACTTGACATATATTAGGCGAATTAGAAATAAAATCGTTTTATAACAACAATCTTATTATTTTAAACAATGACATATTAAAAACAGTGCACAAAATTATTCAAAAAACAATATTTTAAAATATATAAAATAAAATAATTGCGTCTTTCCATTTTGTGGTATTCGCCTGTCACTTGCAAAAATCAAGTGACATCTGGTCGTATAAAGTTACTTTAGTCGTTACAAACGACTAAGCGAATGGAAAAATTGTTGTCATTTGACTACATAAAGTATAAAGTTACTTTAGGCGTAACAAACGACTAAGAGAATAGGAAAATTTATGTGATGTGACTACAGTCATTAAAAATAACGACCATGGGAATTGGGGTGTTTAGATGACTAAAGTCACATCGCCTCAATATTCCTATTGTCAAAGTCGTTTCTTACGCCTCAAGTCACTTGAAAAGGCAAATGTCACTTCAAATGATATTCTTATCACATCAATTTTACAAGTGACGAGAAGGGTTAAAGGTGTTGGAACGTAAAAGGTAGTTTAATATTATTTTCTTTTTATAAATAATGATTTTTCAAGTATAAATGTTTTTAATATGTGTTGATGTATAAATATTGTTAATAATTTGTACATAATTTAACAAAAAAATGTCGCTTGATCGACTTCAACAATACCCATTTTGGCGCGACGTGACACGACTCTAGTTACGTCACTTGAAATGACACGACTATGACAAATGGGGTGTCAGTTCGACTGTCCCACCCTCAATCGGCTACAGTCGAGTCCAAGAAGGTTATTATGAAATTATTCGACGCGCTTTTTTTGCGATCATACCGAAAAATTTCCTATTATGAAACTAAAAAAGTTGGCGACAGCGCTTTGTTTTCAATAAAGTCGAACAATAAGCGACTGCTCTTGAGGTGACGAATGCATACACTTGTTCAATAATAAATCGTGAGATAATAAAATTTCAGTTATTCAGTTAGTAACGTATATTTTAATTTTGGATTATTTTTTTTAAATTTTTTTTTTTTATTTTTTTTTCGATATTTTCGAATAATTCATAATAGCTATTTTCAACGTTGTCGAATTGGTCGACGATTGCAATATTAAATAAATAAAAATATTTTTTTCAAAAATGTGAGTTACAAATAATTTTTTTATTGTATATTAATATTAAATTTATGTTATATTAATATTATATTACAGAGAAACCTAACTACAATGGACATCGACGGCACCAAAAAAATTGTCCGTTCTAGTTAGGTGTCACTTAAACTGACGATTTTTGATTTTTTTTATAAAAATTTTCTTGGGATTCTATTTCTTATCCGATTTTGATAAAATTCAGCATTTTCAATGGAAATGGAATCAATTTATTTTTAGATAAAATGATGAAATATGGCCAATTAGGAAGGAACTTGGCCATTTCCTATCCGATTTTGATTAAACTGAGCTTTTCAAATGGAAATGGGATTCTTAAATGATTAACGGCTGATTGAAATAAGATCAAAACTATTCAAGTTGTACCATTTAAGAATCCCATGTCGAATGCACATGTTTAATTTCGTTGTAATAGGTGAAGAAATTGCCAACTTCCATCCTGATTGGGCATAGTCCAGAACTTTATGCAAAATTTCTATTTCCATCTCAATTCTCCAATTTCATCCTAATTGGATAAGAAATAGCGAAGCTCCACTCAATTGGCCATATTCTTCAACTTCAAATAAAATTCATATTAAATTCCTATATCGATCTCACATATCGAATTTCATCGTAATCGGAGAAATGACTAGGTTGCAGCCTACCATACGATCGTGAACACATATACGAGATGAAAGAATACAGAATAAAAAAATAAAACTGATTATTCCAACTACAACGTTTTTACAATAACAAAATTTATGTTCTCAACTTCCAGGGTACAAACCAGCTAATCTTCAAAGCGACAGCGTTGAGCTTAGAAAATGTATATAGCTTTTAATCAGAAAATTAAGCGTTTGCTTGGTAGTTGATGGTTTGTCTAATGTATGAAACCAACCGATCATATGTGATTTTATCATCACCGATAAGAGTATTGTGGTTTTAGTAAATACTATAGATCAGACTAGGGGTTCAGTTTAAAAACTAGCTCAGTCGCTAACGGTGGATCCGGATACCTAGCGCCCTCTGGATTAAGTAGCCTTATCTGTGTACTGTGGATCTCTGCGCAGATGGACACTCTTTTCCCCGCTGATCATGGGCACTAATATGGATCATTTACATAAAAAACTACAACAAATAAAATAGTCCGGCTCCAGGAAATGTAGAGAAGGAGATTAGGGTTTGTAAACCTGCCTCTAAGTCTGCAACCGCAAGCGCGGGGCATAAGCTTAAGCGAAGCTGGTCTCTTCACTCAGAAACCAAAGCACGAAGGAAGCTGCTTCCTCAAGAAGAACGTATAATATTAGGAGAAAGGCGTGGAGGGCACTAGTTAAAATAGACAACATCTTGTCGGAAGATAGGACGGAGAAAGACAAAGCCACGCTTGCGTGGGCAAAGAAAGTTACCGAACAAAAGTCGGAAGGCCCTTCAGCTGGCCCACAGGTAAAAAAAGTAAGATAAAAGGAGGAAAGTCCTAAGATCGCCAAGAGAACGAAGCTCCACGCCGATATATGGCCTTTTAGCGAGGTACTCAAGGATCAGCTGGTTGTGGCAGTTATTTACCAATACCAAGAGGATGGTAGTATCACGCCCGCCAATTGGAGAAAGGTCGAAGGAGCCTTAGCCATCACCTGAAAGTCTTGTAGAATAATCCAAGACCTACTATGACTTGTCGGGATGGGGCTGGCACAGAAATCAGGTGAAACCGACTGCATGTGCAGATGAGAGGTCCCTGCTGCTTTATAAGAAGGCAATGGAGGGACTCGGCGAGGTATGACCGGGGGCCAGCCTTGTCGTGATTGATAGGGAGCAGGTCCCCTGTATGCCAAGAGCCAGACTGTACATCCATGATACTCCAGTTCTTGCAGATTGGCAACACGGATTTGCCAACGCACAACTAGAAAGTTGCAAAACTCAAAGAGACAAACGCTAACTACCGGTCAGCTGTTATTATTTTAAACAGGGAGTCACTGACTGCTTTGGAAAAACTAACGGTTTAATTAACTATGGTTACAACGGTTTAATTAACTAAGGCAGTCACCCTCAAGGTGTAAAAGAAGGACGCAGGCAAAGCGGAGGCTCGGAAGTCAGTTTCAGACACTACCACTGTGCTTGATAGCCCCTCTGGGCGCACAAAAGTAGCGGACAGCGACTTCAAGACAGCATCAGCTGCTCTCATTTTAAAAATTGGGATAAAAGGGAAAGATGTCATCTTGATCCAGGAAACTTGGGTCACTGAAGACCGGGTACTTGGACTCAAGATTCCCTAGCGTTCGGTCGTGTGTTCTCATTAAAAATACTACTAGGTAGTTCTGCTATCAAATTTTAGCAATTTAGATGTAGCAGCGGTCAGCGACGAGGTCGAAAAACGAAACCTCCGGCTAATATCAGCTTACCTAGCTATGAAGTGAAATCCTAGTTATTAAGTGAATATTGCACGTGAAAAATGATTTCCTAGTTATGAAGTGAATATTCCCCCAGTCATACTAGGTACCTAATTTTGGAGGCTCAAAAGCGTAAGGTTGAAGTCACCCTGGGGAGTGATGCAAATTCTCATCAGACCATCTGAGAAGTACGGACGCAAATGAACAAGACTGACTCCTAGATTAATCAACTTCACAACAGCACCTACATATAAAATTTCGAAACATATAAACAACATTTTAAAACAATATATAAAATTAGACAATTTTAATTCTTTAAAAAATAATATAAATTTAGTTAATAAAATAAAGTCAATAGATATACCACATAACGCAAAATTAGCCTCCTTCGACATTACCAACATGTACACGAACATTCCAATAAACGAGACAATAGCAATAACCAAAAATTTAATAATAAAAAACGGCAAAAAGGCAATAGAAACAGAAGAAATAATTAATATTATAACGGAAATAACAAAACAAAATTATTTCACACATAACAAAGAATTTTACAAACAGACAGAGGGATTACCCATGGGAAGCCCACTATCTGGCACTTTAGCAGAAATATATTTAAACAACTTCGAGAACAGATACATACATAATAGGAATAACATATACAGGGATAACATAATTTATTGGTATAGGTACGTAGATGACATACTATTATTATTTAAAGGAACAAAAAGGCAATTAGACAAATTACACCAACACATAAACAACCAACAACCCACTATAAAATTCACGTTAGAAATAGAAAAAGAAAATAGCATCAATTTTTTGGACTTAACTATTAGAAATAATAACTCAAAACATACATTTAAAATATATAGAAAACCTACACAGACTGACCAAACAATACATATACAATCTCATCATCCTTATAAACATAGAATATCAAGTTACAATCATATGATCACCAGACTGAATAACATACCAATGAGCGAAATAGATTACGAAGAGGAACTTAATACAATAAAATACATAGCTAGAAGAAACGGATACAACCCATCATTAATAGACCAAGTCAATAAAAGAAACTTAGCAAGAAACTACTTACAACAATTAACCACTTTGCAAAAACAGAACAATAATAAAGACGTAAAATACATTAGCGTAGAATATAATAGAACAACTCATAAAGCAATACAGAAAACACTTAACAAATTTGGATATAAAGCAGCATACAAAAACACCAATAAATTAGAACAAAAACTTAGAAATCCAACCAATACTCCAGTAATCGGCACAGGTGTATACAAACTGTCATGTGATAACTGCCCCAAATATTACATCGGCCAGACAGGTAGAAAATTTGAGACAAGATACAAAGAACATATCAACAACATCAATAAAAAAGAAACAAAATCAAACTATGCACTTCATTTAAAAACAGAAAACCACAAATACACAGACATTAATACAAATTTGACAATCCTGCATAGAGCTAAAAAAGGACAGAAATTAGATAGACTCGAAGAACTAGAAATATACAAACAAAAAAAACAATAGTAATTTACTCAACGACAAAATTAACACAAAAACAAATAGAATTTATGACTTAGTAATACAAAACACAGAAAGGAGGAGCCTAACATAAACACCTAGATATAGTATAAATATAAATGTAATTTTAATAAAATGTAATAGTATTATATATAAACTGATGAAGGAATTATTTCCGAAATCGATTTTTTAAAAAATAAACTAAACAAATTACCACAATAAGGAAGAATAATAAATTCAGAAATAATAATATAAACATTAATTGTTTTTATTTTAAATTTAAATATAGTGGTAAAAGCACACAAAAAAGTGATAAAAAATGGATATCCAAAACATAAATTCTATAACTATAGTAATCAGTGATTTCAATATTCAATAAACTTGTCTTAAGATGAGATATATGATCATACTTACTTAAACCAAAAACATATCTAATACAAGCATTAAATAAAAGATCAACCATATATTTACAAGATTGAGATAATTCAAAGAAAGCCTCACACCCATATAGAAAATGCGGAAGAAGGTATGCAAAAAACATAGTTTTCCTAAAAATTATGCTAGTAAAAGAGGAGGTTCTCCATAAAATTCTAAGCATTCCGAATATTTTAACCCCAATAGTTGAAATATGATCAACCCATGATAGAGTTTGATTCATAACCAAGCCTAGATTCTTAACCGTTTTGGAGAACGGACGGAATAATTACATTATTTAAATAAATTGGCGGAAAACTGCTAGTGTCAATCACAGTATTATAAATAACAATCGCTTGCGATTTAGACGAGTTTAAAGACAAACAATTATCAGATGCCCACGAAGAAATGGCTGATAAATCCTTATTTATATTATCTATTGCAACATCCACACTATTAATTGTCCCTTTTAAATAGATCTGTAAGTCATCAGCATAAAGGTGGTACGATGCATAATTAATGACTGACGAAAGACTATTAATATATAATAAAAAAAGAAGAGGTCCCAACACGGAACCCTGTGGAACACCTGAACTCAATGGTAAAACCTTTGAAAACTGTCCAGCAACAAAAACTGTCTGTTTGCGATCAGATAAATAGGACATTATTAAACTGATCGCGCTCGATGAAAACTTGAATTCATTACCTAATTTATAAAACAATTTCGTATAATTCACAGAGTCAAACGCTTTGCTAAAATCCAATAATACAAGAACAGTGAAAAATTTAGAATCACAGTTCCTACGAATGTCATTACAAATACAAGTCAAAGCACTAGAAGTGCTATGGTTAGGTCTAAAACCGGATTGAAAAGGACACAACATTTGTTTATCATTTAAATATCTCATAATTTGATTTTTCAAAATTACCTCAAAACACTTAGAAATACAAGGTAAAATACTTATAGGTCTAAAATCACTTAACGATTTTGGATCTGAAACCTTCGCAACCGGCAACACTTTAGAGATTTTCCAATTTATCGGGAAAACGGATGTTGTTAAAATACAATTAAAAATATCGACAATGAACGGACAAATGTAAGGTAAAATTATCTTAATAAACTTTAATTGAACACCATCAAGGCCAACAGAATTAGACCTAATACTCATAAATGCTTTCAAGACTTCTTCAATGTCAACATTATAAAAGGAAAAACTGTCATGCGCATCATTAAACCAATTGAAACTATCGAGAGGAGGACTAGTTGTAGAGTTGCACGTCAGTGTTACATAGTCATTAAATTCATCAGGGTTAGGTACAAAACTATTAATTTTAGCTTTGGTGATACCAAGATCCTTGCAACATCCCCAAAAACCTGAGGGAGAATTTTTACACCTCATAAATTTATCACTATAGAATTTAAATTTCGCTTTTCTAATTAAACTAGTTGTTATGTTACGGATCTTAATATAAATTGCACGCAATTCACTGGTACCTTTAAGTTTCAGATTTCGTAAAGCAATATTCCGCTCCAAAATGGCCGATTCGATTTCATTATTAAACCACAGAGGCTTACTTTTCCTGGAAATTTTAACAGTCGATGTAGGGACAGCATTCTCAAATGAATATGTAACCAAGGAATTGAATAGATCAATTTTTAAATTAACGTCTGTTATTGAATACAAATTATCCCATGGTAACTTATTAACACACTCTAACAATTTATCAAAATTCAATAAATTAAAATTTCTGAAAGAAATTAATTTAGGTTCCAATTCAATTACCATATCATTGACATTATAAGAAAAAGCCAGTAAATCATGATCTGAAATATGACCCAAACCCAATTGTAGCAAATTTAAAATTTTCAAATTATCACTAGAAGCTACAACATCCAGAAGAGAACTGCTATGAAGTAAAACAAGTGGGTTGATCATTTAAAATTTTAAAACCAAATAAATCCAAAATATTTTTGAATTTATTGCCACCCCCCTTACAACCATTAAGATCAAAATTGATATCACCACAGATTACTACATTATCATACATCGAACTAAATTTCATTAAAACATCAAAAAAATCATTCAAATTATAACACTTAGGTGGCTTATAAAAAGCAATAAGCAAAAATAAAGAGGATTTGAATCCAACTTCAAGTACCATAAACTCAAAATTTAATCCCTTTGACACACTCTTATCTAAAATTTTAATTTTCAAACCATGCCGAAAATATACGCATATTCCTCCACCCAGCTTGCCCAATCTATCGTTACGCAGAGAATTAAATCCATTAATAGCAACAGCTCTATCAGAAAAGCTTTCATCAAGCCAACTCTCAACTATACAAACAATATGCACATTAGCGTCATTTAACATAAATCTAATTTCATCCAACTTGTTAAACATACTTCGCGAATTGAAATAAACCAAATTAAAATTTGAATTATCAATAAAATTCACTTTCAAAGCATCATTCTGATTACAGCTGCGCACATTCACATTATTTAAAACTTTATCCGACATAATAGTGTTTATGACAATAGTATCCAAAAACAAACTGCAATTTCCCACAAACAGCAAAATTGTAAACTAAAAATAAAAAATAAAATAAAAATGTAATATAAAAATAATTAGACATAATTTTAAAGCAAATTAAAATAATAATAAATAACAAATTAATAACAATAGAATAATAATGACACAACTCAAGCTCCATTTTCATCATTGTATATGTACATCATTATGGTTGTAAAACAGATTAAAAATTCCCGTTGATTTTCCAGACATTCCACTGATAATTAAATACTTTACTTGCCATCCAGCAAATTTAAGTTAGTGTTTGTTGTTGAGCTACTGTTAACAGGAATTACAGGTGGTACAAGCTGATCCAAATTTATTTTATTATTAATAAATACAGGCACATCATTTTTTTTTGCTATCACAAATACTTGCCCTAGTAGCGTGTAAGGCCTCCATATATTATTCTCTGGGACTCAACGAATTTAAAAAAAAAAAATTTTTTTTGTATGGCTGAATGAACAACACAACAAAAAAAAATGAACGGGCTTTAAATAGGATGGTTAGAGAGATGATATAATTAGAGTGTTGGTTGAAACAAAAACATAAAAAGAACAGTCAGGTTAGGACCAAAATTGTGTCAGTTACGAAAATATAATATAGAAAAAATTAAAAAAAAAAAAAAAATTCTAAAAAAGAAGGACACAACAAGTGATGTTTGGCCGGAATTTTTAAGAAATTCAAACAATTATTTAAAAAGAAAACTCAACTATTGCTATGATTTGGTAGCTAGGTTAAATTAAGTTTCGAAAGTTAAAATATTACGATGACTTAAAATGGTGAACAGGCTTCATTCCTGTTATTTCGTTGTTTATCAAATTCACGGTGTTGCAAAAAAGTACACGCTTGCAAAAAGGAAAAAAATATAAGTGTTATTGTTGTGACGTTAATGTATAAATAAGAAAAACCTAGAAATAATTCTTTTTTTATTTATTTAAAACTTACAAAAAATTAAAATAAAATAAGTTAAAAAACTTTCTTATCACCACTATAAGTATTTAGTTTTTATTTGTAGAAATAACTAGTTTTCGAACATTCAACTATCGTTAGTTGTTAAAAAGAAACTGATGATGGACGAATGTCCGAAAACTAGTTTTTTTCTAAAAATAAAAAATAAATTATCACTATAAGAAAATTTTTTAACTTATTTTATTTTAATTTTTAATTTTTTGTAAGTTTTAAATATATAAAAAAAGGATTGTGAATAAAGTGATAAAGCCACAGCAAATCGAAAAGTATAAGTAATGGTTTTATTCAATCTACCTATACAATAAACTTAAAATAACATTGAGGAAAAAACTGTTTTGGAAAAGTGAATAAGAAACCTTAATAATCAAACTAATATTAAAAGTTATAAACAAATTGGCAAAGCGGGATTAAATAATAAATGCTTATAATAAATGTTATTTCATTCATAATATTCAACGAACAACTGCAATTTCTACATTCATGTTCCAGTCAATGGGTATGTGATCTAACATTTATTTTTATTGAACATGATGGCCGCCAGCGATATCATAAGGTCCTCATCGTAATTTGCGTCGTCAAATTCATTTATTGTAAATCATAATTGCCAGTTTATATATTTTTTTTGTATTTTATTTATTTTTCCTTTGCGTAGGATTAGTTCCCAAGAACTTCGAGAGGGCTGTCGCACTCCCGAATATTTCTACCTCTGCTCCGTCTTCCGTTTTGATTTATTTTTACGAGTTTCTGGGAATGGAAAGTCGCCTGTAGGTCCCAGCTTTACTACAGGAAGGCTTAATAGAACTGGAAGGTACCTTGTATGTGATTAACGTATCAGCCAATGGGTGTGAAGTTTATAACAAAAAAATAACACGTATACGTATACAATTCCAATTGGAGTTTTTATTTTCTTGAGTGTGAGTGATTTACACTGTAAAAAACACAGTTTTATGAGATAGACATATACAAGTGGAAGAGATGTGTTTCTTTCTAATATTACGTTATATGTGATGTTTTTAAAAAAAACATACATATGAGTGAAAAATTACATTGAGTTAAATACAAGTTATTTTAAATTCTAAAAATGAAATATTTTACATTAAATAGGACAGCTCCTACTACAACACGAGAGAAAAGGAGGATTTATTTTGTATATTCTTCTAATATAAGGCCAAATTTTATTGTAAGGAATGGGTATTGTTTTAACAAATAAACAACGCAGCAACTACCGCAAGATTAGATTAATAATAAATAATAGCTTTAGATGTGGAGTATAGGGAGTAGGGATTGTCGCACGATGCCACTAGTGGAGAATAATAGCCTTAAGTGTCGTGAATCGAATGGTGTATGACACATTTCTTAATGGTGGGGAGGAATGCCAAATTTTAATTGTTTTTGGTTACGTCATATCGCTTTTGCTCGTTTGAGTAATTTATTGTTCAAACCAATAATACGAATATCACAGGGATTGTCGCAAGATGCCATTAATGGGGAATAATAGCTCGAAATGTCGTTAATCGAATGGTGTATACCACATTTCTGGAAGTGATGGGCTAAATCGATGATTTTTTGTTAAAAACATAAGTGAAAATAAGCAAAACAGAACAAAAAGAACTGATTTGGCACATCACTATTAGGTGATGCAAAGGAAGGTTACGGAGCTGGTAGATTAATCTACTCAACTTTGGTCCCCTTCCCCCTCCAATAGATGCCAAACCACCTAGACATACTAAATAAACACGAAATAAATTGTGTATTGAAAAAACAGTAAAGTTAGTATTCATTAATCAACAATTGAATGTTTAACTAAGCCAAAAAAAAGTAATATTAAATTCGCAATATTTTATTTTTATTCCTGTTAAATAATATATTGAATTGTTAAACGAAACCTCTTAATTTTATTATTTTATAACTGATAATGACTGAATTGTGTACCTTTCTTATTTTAAATAATTCGAAATTGGAATATGTAAATAAAACTACATAATAAAATGCAAAATTAATTAATTTGTTTCAACTACTACTTCGTTAAACTACTAACAAATGTCCCGCAGTCCTACCACCCCTAAAATCAATAAATGATGTGCAAAAAAGCCTCCTCAAAACGTACGAGGGTTAGAGAAATACAAAAGTGAATGATTTACTTTTAGGATGTTAATTTTTTTGATAAACGGATTGATTTAGTAAAACAGGTGAAATACATTCACCATCATCATCATATAATACTTTTCCGATCTGGCAAATGTTACAGTGCACTAATACTAAAATATAAATAGCCATATGTATCATACGTAATGCGAAGCCCCTAGTTTCACCTTTACCATGGAGTAACTAATTTACCAGGTGGTTGCCGAACATCCCTAGTTTTAACCCGGGTTCAACTATAATTCATATTTTTATTTATTTTTATTTTGGGTCGAACAACCTCATGTAGAAATATTTGCATAAACAATTGAAATACGAAATAAAATTTCATTCTCATGTCGATTTATGACCTCGTTTTGGGAAATTATTATTTTAATTGTGTTGTGATTTTCAAATTAATTAATTATTATGTACTATAAAAACTTTAAAAAATGTAATTATTTATTGTTTTAATTTCATTTCCGACTATAAATAAAACCAAAATCGGAATTAATTAAAATTGAAATTGAAATATGTAATTAATTTTGTTTGATAAATTTCATATTTCACTTAATATTTAATATAATATTTAGAAAAAAAAAATCTTTTTCTGTTCATCTATTACATCTTAAGTAGTCCTGTCCTTTTATTTAAGCTTTTTAAGAATTACTGAAATAGAAGCCTAGGAAAATTAATAAGATTGTTACAGCTCTCATTTATTTTACAGCTAAACAAATTTAAGGTGTACAAAATATTTCCATCAGTCGAACTTCTACCATAGCTATTATTTAGATAGTTATTTTTACCTATGAAATCTTTTATCTCAAATTCACAAAAAAAGTCAAATAACTTTCACAAAAAATGCATGGTTTAATCAGCAGTAAGATGCTTTCGATACATCATCCTCCGTTAGAAGAAAAAGATACTCCTATATTTCAAATATCTGGCGACAAAATATTTAAAATTTTATAGATAATCTACCACTCGAGATGTTGTTGGTATTTTAGCAATGACATAATTTTAAATTCAACATATTTCATCATAAATCCATTCAAGAATATAACTCATATGGATGTACGTAAAATAAAAAGAGTTTCGGAAAAATACCAATATCAAAAACAAAATATTATTATTGTATACTATTTACAGCACACAGAAAAATGTTATCAAAATATCTCAATTATATGAAAAATTGAAAATATATGAAAACTCTTGGATGATAAACTTGCATCCGAACAAGAGAGAGTAAGGAGAGAGAATTAAAATGCCAGTACATCCATATACATACCATATGTAGATAATACATACATATCCATATGTAGTAAATATATTATACAACTGAACATGTTTCGATAAGCTCAATCCTTTCATAATAAATTATAAAAATTGTTTATTTTTCTGATATGTTCAAGCATTTATGCATTTAAAAGCAACCCAAACTTAAATCCGTTGCTTGTATAGCGATGTACAAACAAGGAATTTTTGGAGCTGTAGTAACTTATTGTGTGCAAGTTCTAACATCTCGTGCATCATACATAAAACTTATGAAAGACACTTTTATTTTATGATTTAAATATTGTTGAATTTTACTGAATACATACACACACGACTAATACCAGAGCGCCCTTGATTTTAAAAAGCCATAATGTAAAATATGAAGCAAATAAAATAAAAAAATACTATAAGGGACTTCGCTGTCAAAAAACGGCGATAAATCAACTGTTTCTGAAGATACTAGTTTGTTTAAAAAAAAAAATTTTATATCGAAATAGAAATGTAAACAAAAGCAACCAACGCTAATAAAACTGACAATTAAAAAGGAATTATAGAAAAAAATGAATTTTATTTTTTATTTATGTACCAAAAATTAAAAATGCTCAAAGCTGACATCCTTAGAGTTGATCCTGTACTAAATTTTCACGTGTCAAATAATACTGCATTATGGATAAATTAGCCTATACCTGTGACCGCTAGTTTACTATGGAAAATGTCGCTTATAGTATTATAATTTATCTGATACGAAGCTCTAAAACAAATTTTAAATGAAATCGTTTCCAATATTCAATTTTAATCTCTGAGGTATTTTCATAAATATTGGTATTTACATTTTTACAATTTGCAATTATACATACATATGTACCTTGTGTAAATGTATAGACATTGGTACGTACCAGGGCAAGTTATAACCAGCGATCCATGCAATTTCTTGCGTTGTTGATGAAAATATTTGGATTAGCTTCTGTATATAATATTGTTGTGCTCGTCTATAATTATTTATTCTCATATGGAAAATACTGTTTGTGTATTTTTATATCCTTTATATTAACTTCACCTGCTTGATTGCTTGCTTGAGTGTCCTTACGATCTTCAAGTTCAAAATTGACCCACTTCCCGTGATCCTCGCGCGCTGAAATTTTGCACATTGACTTTTATCACCTAACAATACTTTTTGGCAAAATTTCCGTTCGATCAACATACTATAACTAAGTTTTTTCTTTAATTTTCAATTTAAAAAATTCAATCTAGCAGTGTTCCAAATGTTTCTTCAATGACCCTTACTCATTGAATTTTAAATTTTGGTCATGGTGAAGAAGGTCGAAACTGAATTGCAATCGACCGAGTCTTATATATAAAGAATATATAGTCAAAAACTTTGTTTTTACGGGTTGTGTGTTTTTTTATTATTCTTCATAGCGTTGTACAAAGTATGAGGGGAAACTTTATGTTTAATTATTACGTGCACCAATCGTTTATTTGTTTTGGGTGTGTGGTAAGTCCGAGGAAGGTATGCCTGGATTTTTTTTTTGTGGTTCGATATGCATGATATTTCGGTATGTGAGTATTTCTTTTGTCTTATGTTTGAAATTTCTTTTATTGGATGCGTGTGTATGAATGATCACACGATTAATTATGATGAGAACCAATCGGAGTTTTGTTTTCCTATGTTTGAAATAAAAAAAAAATCGAATATGGGTCCACACAAGTGCTGCCGCTCTGAAAAATTGAACGGAGTACGTTTCAAATTTTCAGGGCAGTATTTCTAGTCAGAAGGGAGTACATACGAAATACAATAGTTACACCTTAGACATAAATAATTGTTTGTGTTTTGTGTTAAACAAAAACCATGATCCAGCAAATTACACTAAAATTGTTTTAAGCTTGAATATTAAACCAGCTTAAAGGTCGCCACAACTCTCTACGAAATCACAGATATTTTTAGATTATCATTTTAAGATTTTTAAGCTTTTCTCGTAGAGAAAAGTACTGATCAGCGAAACCGGAAACGAAATTTTTAATTTTTAGCTATTTTACCTAAATTTTTCGCGGTAAATAAAAAACTTATCTAAAAGTAACTTTAAGATCGAACCCTTTTCATTTTCAAAAGCGTAATTTTGGCAGATATGCGAATTCAGACATGTCAAATATGCGAACTTATATGTTCGTCATTTTCACAAAGCTGATTTATGAGAATTGAAAGATAGTTTGGAGCAATTTAAAGAAATGGATTGCCAGACGATACCACAATAGGTACCTACCTAGGGTACCTTGAGTAACAGGACATAAAATTGGGTTGTTGGGAACTCAATACATGTACGTGGTGAAATCTCTTTTAGACAAGTTTTAAACCCGCTAACTGGATTCATATTGGTTAAGTCAGATAATAAATTTCAATGGAATTCGTGCTTAATCATAGCAGTTCCATTTGGTGCAAGGATGGAGTTTCTTAAATAAAACATGGCCAGAATTCAATAAATATTGAAAGAGACATTATAATAACATTTTGGTTATTAGAAAAAAATTTGGGGAAATTTTCATAACCACTCCAGGCCTTTACTACATATCCAGGTTCCAGCACCAAATGGAGCACGTTTGTCAATGAATTTTAGTGAAATGTTATATCTGAATTATTAAGCCGATTCTATTACTAGTTTCTAATATAAAACCGAATTATAGACGCTCCGAAAATTTCTTGGGTCACAAGATATTATTATAAATAAAATAAGAACCTAATCCAAGAAATATTGCGGAACACCACTAATGATATTTTGGTTGAAGCCATTTATTAGAAATATTGTTTCACTAATTTTTCTTATTGTTACATAGACAACCAATACAGGCAGTGTACTAAGTTTCCAGCTTCAAATGGAACTAGATGGTGCGTTTATGGATGAATTTTAATAGAATTTATATCTGAGATTTAATAGGTTAAGTCGATTCTTTAAGTAGTTCGTAATATAAAATTTATTAATTATTAATTTATTTAAAAATCTGGGGTCGGATTTCTTAATTAAACCATGGTTCAAATTTAGGATATTTTTGGGTTGAAACTTTAAATCAAAAATGATATTCGCCAAATTAACTTGTATATACTTAGCTAATTCAGACTATCTCCTCAGTGAGGAAATTCGCCTAAACTTAAAATGAAAAATCTCCTAAAAATGTATTATCAAATTTTCCGACTTCGACTCCAACTCTCAAACTATCTTTGATACAAAATAATAAAAACTAAAACCATTTCCACAAATTTAATAACTGTTGATCATTTTTCGTCTTGTGGAACTCATGATACATTAAAAATTGCATCGTAATGTAATAGTTTAAACGTCATTTTTCCATTAGTAGATTTCCGCTGTAAACAAGTTTGGAGACTTGAATCCATTGTTGATGAAAAACATAATCGATAACCACATGCATAAACATACATGAAAACGAAAGTGTGTAAAATCGTTCTTTGGACTGATCACCTGTAACGTTCACTAATATCAAAAGTCATGTTCGAAAGTACCAGTGTAGAAACACTAAGAGTCGATTCCCCGGTTTTACACCAAGTCAACTTTCCTTTCGATAAACATTGAGTGTTTCCGAAATGCAAATTTTTCGGTAAATTAAATTTCATTGTATTCATTAAATTAATTGAAATTGGACAACCATGAATTGATAAATCGATAAATATAATTAATTTAAATATAAATTAAGGTTTGATGTAAACGCATATCTTTAAATGCGTACTAATTAACAGAATACGTTTCTGGATTGAACTCAGCTTTACATTTTATTTTACTATTAACATTTGAACTCGAAACTAATAAAATTATTAATTATGAATTAAAATAATACATGAAAACGGAAACCAGAAGGTTGTTACTATACATCGTAACCGATTTTTTTTGTGTCCGGTTGTGTCGGTTTTAATTGTTCACCCGTGCGGTGTGCAGTTCCTTGTGAGTCACCCGCTTTTATTTAACTTGTTTTAATGTAGCCTGACAACCGTACCGTTGAGTCAAGGCTGGTATGGGATTGTCTGAATGTTATTAAACATCTGGCAGGCTCAAATAAGGTAACACTTATGTGGGTGCCAGGTCATACTGGAATCGAAGGAAACGAGGCAGCTGATGGCCTCGCCCGTGAGGGTTCTGCCTCTCCATTTATTGGACCAGAAACCTTCTGCGGTGTCACTAATGGACACCTTAGAGCAGCGGTAAAACGCTGGGAGGATGTTCAAAAGTCCTCCGACTGGCGCAGAATTCCAGGTTTACGGCAGGCGAAGAAATTTATATCACCTTCGTCTGTCAGGGTTAAGGAGTGTCTTGAACTTAGCAAACCTGAGTTGAGGCTGCTTACTGGCTTCCTCACAGGTCATGTCCCCTTAAGGTATCACCTAAAGAAGATGGGCCTAAATACGACAGATGGATGCCGCTTCTGCGGTCTGGAAGCGGAATCAGCAGAACATGTTCTGTGCCATTGCCCAGCCATTTTCCAGCAAATACTGGAACATCTAGGAGGGAGAACAATGAGCCCGGATAGTATGTATCTTGTACCGACCAGTAGTATAGTCAGATTCATTAAGAGCCTGAATATTGACTGGACGGATAATTAAATTGGGTCCAGCACAATAGATCTTTTAGGTCGCGGTTCGAGGTGGCTTATCGCCCACATGGCCCTCCAGTAAATAATAATAATAATAATGTGGCCTGAATGACGACTATGTATTTGCATGTTGGTGTTGTATTTGGCATGGTGTGTGTGGTGGCCGTTTCGGTTGATGGCGATGAGGCGTTTTTTTTTTGTGGTGAGTGAGGGGATTGTTTTTTTTTTAATGATGACGAACGATGGTTTTATGTTTTGTGGGGAAAAAAAAAAGAAAAATTGGGACAGTCGGCGAACACCATTCTTTGAGAATAGTACGGTATTTAAGTTGGTTTAAAATTATTTATTACTTTTTATAAAAATATAATGGACGACTGTATAAATTGCTAAATAAATATTAAAGTTTAAGAAAAATAAATTTGCCGATACTGTTAAAATAAAAAGATTGGATTATTAAAAATAATATTTAATAATAGCTCCGTAACCAATACAAAAAAAATGGTTTATAATTTTGTGGTAATATTGAATTGGTGAACTCCTTCGAAAACAAAGTACAGTTAAAAGAAAATAAGAAAATAGCTTTATAAATTTTTCAACACATAGATATTTATATTTTTGTGATTGTTTTACGTGTAAATTGAAAAATAAAAAAAAACCAACAAAATTAATCGTTTGGAATTTGACCCAAACAAACATTTTTTTTGGAAACTGTAAGAAACTCCGGAAGTACACATAATTGAAGCTGGTGATTTCGTTGGCGGTTCCAAGTTCCGGTTGACGGTAACGAGTCGAGGTGTGGCGTCTTTTTCAATAACGGGAACGCATGGTCAACCGTTGGCTCATCTTCGTGTAATCGTTTGTATGTGGTATAGAATTTTTTTGTTTCTTTTTATATCCTATTTGGATTAGTTATTGTTAAATTATTTTTGGATATTGTTTCTTTAGTTAATTCCCTTTGGGGAAAAGTTTTTTTCCGTTCGTTTTTTTTTTATTTCTAGGAAATACCCGAGCTCGTGTATTGGCCAGATATTCCAGCAGCACCCCCAGTATCGTCTTCTTGGCGAGGATTACAATTTGTTTTTTTTTTTTTTTTTTTGAGTTAACTATCGGAAATAATATTCAACCAGTATTGTTTGTATTAAAGTAGTTTACCATTGGATTATATTAAGGTACCTTTTACATTTTTTTTTTTCATATATACCACTAATAAAACAAATGCATACCAACGTACTTTGTTAGTACGTAACAGTCCAATTCTGACGTTAAGACCCTTAAGACTCTCTTAGCTAAGACCCAGTTTGTAAATTTTTTTTTTTAAGACAAAAGTCTTAATCGGTATTCTGGCGGTGACAGTCTTAATATTATGTACTAAAAACTCTCCAAAGATTGTGTAGAGCTGTCAAATGGTATTTTTTCTCTTTATCCTAAAATTTTCTGAATTTTTTGAGATATATTTGCGTTTCCTTTTCTTTACTTAAATACCATTTTTATTTATTTAACTTGAACAAATTTATTAAATTTTCATCCTGTATTCTTATAAATTCAATTTTCATTCTATTTTGTAATCCGTCCATTTTGACTTTTTTTGTACGTGTGTATTCTGTTTGTACACTGCAATTTTCTTTGATATAAAAAAATATTTTTTTTTATTAGTAATTTCAATAAATTAAGTTTTATAAATTTAAATTATACTTATTGCAATTTTGAAAAAATTTAAATAAGTATAATTTAAATTGAAATAAAGAAATTTAAATAAAACATTTTATAATAAAAAATAATAATTTTGAAATACACATACATATACATGTATGTATGTACATATTAAAAATTAAAACCATCCAACATTTCATTGCTCTTTTCTATCTATACGAGAAACTGTTTATAATTATGACGCTTAAGACCATCAAATGTGTCGATGCTACATAAGACCGTGTTTTAAGATCAATGACAGCTATGACTATGTGTAGAATACGAAAAGTCTTAGTTAAGACCCGAGTACTAAAATAAAATAAAAGTCTTACATAAGACGGTTTTTTAGTCTGTGACTGTGCGTCAGAATAGGCATGTAAATGTAATAGAAATTATGATTGTTTAAATTTTTGGATGATCAGGGAGGCGAGTGTGTGATGTGCGTGGTCGGTTCGTGATTTTTTTTTTGTAGCAGCTCCTAAGTCCCTGCAAGGCTCCATCTTACCGACCCCCCAAACTGCGCATTAGCCGGCCTATGCTGCGGATGGAGATTGCGGGATAATCTGTTTACGATATGTGATCGTTCGGTCGCATAACGTAACAGTGGCGCCCAAATTTAACGGCAATTTAACAATATTTTTTTCTCTATTCCTTACAGCCAAATAACCATAATTTTTTTTTAGTGTTATTTTTTATCACGTGTTTCGCAGCCTTCACATCACGGTGTGTCCGTTAGATTTGTGGGCATATGCGACACGCTGCAATTTTTTAACCCTCTCATATTTTTTTTAAATTATTAATTACAGTTTTTCCCCTTTATTTACAGTTTTGCTGAGGTATCGTCGTCCATTGGGACTCCCTTATCGGTGTTAACTTGGAGTAAGGAGTCATAAAATGGGTGACGATATGTCGGTTCAAACTTCCGGTACGGTCAGTAACGGTCGGCCACGTGGACGTCCACGCGGTGTTTGACCTCCAGCTGATTTACAACCATTGCTGTCCGAATTTTTTTGGTGTTCAAGCGGCATCACACCTATCCCACCTGTGTTGGCGGTGATTGGCGTGAGCTACGCTGCTGAACAGATAATTTCATTTACCCTAATTAATTTCAGTTATTTTCTTTTTATTTTAGTTCACGCATACGCATATACTCGTCTCCTGATCAATTATTATCTAATATATAAAACAATTAATTTTGGATTGGTTGGTATTTGGATTTGGTTGGTATTTGGATACTACCAGTGGGAAGTATTGGATATTATTTGTGCACGATTCTGCATTTATTTTGATTTTTTTTTTGTTTCGGGTGAGTTTTTGTTGGCGTTGAGTTGCATGTGAATCTCAACTGCCTGAGTTATTACTATTTATATTTTTTTGTGCTAATTATAAATTCTCCTAGCGTAATTTTTTTTGAGTTTGAATTTTTTTTTTGATTTTTCTATTTTTTGGGGTATTCATTTTATTATTTACTAGGTGTTAGGGTATTTATATTCACAATTTTTCATTGTTTTATAAAATTAGTATCTAGAAAGATAGTATCTAGAAAGGCTAAACGACCTTGGTTTTCAATTTCACATTTAAATTTAATTCGCGGGTTGAAGCTATTAAACGAATTCAAAAAATTATCTATTTCTGAATTTGGAATGGCCGCAATGATTTCATCAACGTACCAGTAAAATAAGACAGGTTTAATGGAAGATATTTTTAATCCTTCAGTTTCAACGTGTGCCATCAATAGGTTTGCAACTGTTGGACTAACTGGCGAACTCATCGCTGAACTTGTCTAAAACATCTTCCACCAAATCTAAAACTTTTAACGCTTCTACAAAATTAATTAATTCCAAATTTGTGTTACTACTTGTTTTAAAGTTATTCCATAATTATTTAACCAAAAATAGTACCAAAGATGAGTCAGCTTTTGTGAACAGCGAGACTACGTCTAATGGTACTAATAGACAATTTGCCGGTAGAGATACATTATTAATTTTATTTTTAGAATCTTCCGCGTAAAAATTAAAAATATTTGACAAAAATTTTAATAAATGATACAACGAGAAACCTAAATAGCATTCGAAAGGTCGTACCAGAAATCCATCCTTTGTAACCGACCATGTCATGCAACCCGGTAAAATGGAGTAATATCGTTGCTTAATCGGTTGCACGCCTCTTTGGATTATGATGTCGTGCTCGCGTAAATTTATTTTCCCTAGATCCCTTTTGGTAAATGATGGAAATAGTGCAATTAAGCGATTTAATTCTGCTTGATCCTTTTGATTCAGCTTGTGTACATTACTACCTTGTGCGTTTAAGTCGTCAATTTCTTCATTCTCCCAGAAATCCATTCCCAAATAAATAAATGATTGGAACTATGCAAAATTTGATTCTTTCTGTTTTTCCGCCATTTGTAACCGGTAGCCAGACATACCCCTCGACTTTGTTGCTAGTTCCGTCTTCCGTTTTATTGGATGAATTTACCCGATTATGTTTGATAATTTGATGCCATTATCTGATAGAAACTCTATTAAAACCTTTCTTAAAACATTTATACTACAGCACTGTTGTCCAATAATGCATTTATAGTTCTGGAGGCAATTTTAATCTAGGCGTAAGGCTGAGGATCGTCTTTATATAAGGTGGTATTGATAGAGGAGATGCCGATAGAGGCTGATGACGACGATAAGGACCATCACTGTATCGTCCTGGATCGTAACCAGTTTGATCCCACATTCGTTCGTACCGTTCTTATTAAATGTTAAGCCGGTAGCGTTACATTCCTAAATGCAAACGCCTTATTTTGACAAAGCAGGTAAATGATGTCTCTCTCTCTATTAGCCCATATCAAAATCTAGCATTTCATTTTTAAATACTATATTTAAGGCAAAGGCAGAGAATGGCTCCTTTTGACTCTGATGTCTATGGAGGATTTTTTGTCGGATTTCTTCTTCAAAATCAAAACTGCTAAAGTAGGACAACATTGCCGCTTTCATCCTATGCCACGATGGGTCTGGGTTGTCTAATTTTAATATCCGTTACCAATCTTCGGCTTTTTGGATAAGAAAAGATGGTGTACTTTAGGTAAATCACTCTCTGGGAATCCATCGTTTCTCGCCATTTGCTCTATGTGGTATGTAAAATGGTGAATATTACTGCTCTCGATTCTATCAAAAAATTAAATTAATTCCACCTTTGCTTTATTTTATAGCTGTCAAAACGGAGTTGTGGACATGTGATGAACACGTGATTTTCCTGATTTCAACACCCGCTCGTGAATATCAGAATCAAGGGAAAACGCAATCAACGCAAAAAATTGATTAAAAATAAAATACTTTTCACTACACAGATTTAAGGCACTTTACTTAGAAAAAAAAATTGTCTTATCGTTGAAGTTCGAGTTCAGTTATTTCTTTTTCTCATTTTATTGTACATTTTTTAATTTTTCGTAACGTAATCTTTAATCACTTTAAAACTGTTGTCCTTTTTCCAATATTATACGCATACCTGAACGCGTCGCTAAACGACCATAGTGGCCCCTAATGAACCAGACTGAAACGCTTTCAAGTGCCTTCATTCTAGGTTGTTGCACATAGAGCGGGACTCCAGCGCATTTCTCGGTCGCGCGTTATTCAAGATTTAATACAGAATGTGCTGGGAATCCTTAATCGGCTGAAAATATCTTCAAATCAATGGATGGATGGTGAATTTAAGGATGCAGACACGCCAGAACGTAACCATACCCTGAATGATTTAGACCTCAGGGAAGATACTGTCGACGGTTTAGTTTCTGATACCAATCCGGTTTCCGAAGTTAGCCTTAAGGTGATTCCAACTGGAAAAATAGTTTCAGGCAGCAATTCCTTACCATCGGAAACAATAATCCCAAATCTTGAGGGTGCATCTTTACCTGCATCAAGTAAGGTTAGTAGCCAATCCACTATTCTTCTAGCAAACATTTGCCTATTGTGATAGAGGAAAGGCTTACTATATTAGGAAATCCGTTTATATTAGCACCACATTTACCTTCATGTCACGGTCATGAACATCGCGAAATTCCGCGCAACCCTGTTTCTGCCGCAGTAAACGGAAATCGTGGTCTCAAATACCTATTCAAACTATGGACGATGCTAGTGTTATTAATTCATCTATTAAATATCCACTAAGGTGGGAATATTAGCTTCAAGGGTTCGACCACGGAAACGCTAGATATCGAGAGATTTTTATACAGAGTCGAGCTTATAGGTAAACGGTATCAGGTATCGTTAATTAGGACGGTTGACGAGTTAGGATCATTAATTAAAGGAGGAGGCTCTCGACTGGTACTGATTATTTTTAGAACGGCACGGGTTAATATCGTGAGCGCAGTTGAGGTCCGTACTAGTTCAATGATTTAAGCGGCATTTAACCGTGGATAATTTATTGCAGGACTTAGACAGTCACACGGAACGGTTCCCGAGAGAATGATTTTACGATTTTTATAGCACTCTGCTTAAGCCAGCCATGCAATCTCCTACTCCAATTTCGGAAGATGAATTGAACGAAAAAAAACTCAAGGCTAAGTGTTCCGATGGAAGGAATATGCGAAAGTGCGCTTTGGTGAACGGAAATGCAGGCTCTATTAGACAGTGGTGCAAATATTAGCATTTTAGGAGCTGGAGGTGTAGAAATATTAAATTCCTCATAGTTTAAATTCCATCGCTTACCTACTCACGTATTAAATGCTACTGGGCACAAAACCTCTATCCTCGGTTATTGTAATATTTCCATTTAACTATTCTGACCAGCTCCCGAACGTCAAGGTCTTGTTCAAACTACGCTGATTATGCATTCTATTGACGTAGGGTATGCCTCTCCAGTGAAACAGCGGTATTATGCTGTTTCCCCGATTAAACAGGCTGGAATGAACAAAGTAATAAGTGGTTGGTGTTCTTCTGTCACGGTTAACATTATAGATAATGGTAAAGTTCGACTATGACTGGATGCTCGAAAATTTTGAATGCGGTCACAGGGAAATACGTGTGTCCACTGCCTTTGGTAGATGGTTTGTTGGATAGGTTAGACCAGACTAGATTTATTTCTAGTATGGATCTAAAAGACGCAAGGAAGACCGCTGTATCAATTTCGAGTCATGCCATTCGGTTTGTACGATCGCTGCAAAGAACATGCCGTCTGATTACAAGGTGATATCTTACTATCTGAAAAATCGCATCTTCGTCTACTTGGACGATTTATTAATCACATTCGCTACTATCGAGGACAATTCCGAGTTGCTGCGCGAAGTCCTGCGTCTTCTCGTCAAGGCTGTAACGACTCTCTATTTTGATTCGATTACATCCCTGGTACACGTCTTGCAAAATACGATAAGGAACAGTTCAATTAACATTATTTTTTTACGTTATTGCCGTGTAATCAATGAAAACAATCCAAAAATATAGAAATAAATAAAAAAAAATAAAAAACGGGATGAGTTGGATGATGAAAAAAATCGTACGAGAATTTAGTTAGTCAATCGAGGAATTTTTTGTTGGAAGTTAATAAGAATTTTATAAAAAAAATGAATTGGTTAAAAATTTGTGCTTGAGATAGAATTTATAAATTAAGCCTATAAGTGCTACCTCATTATCATTTGAATAATCTGAAATTTTGTAAAATATAAATTAAATAGAAAAAAGAAAAATACATATAAAAAATTTCTGATTTGTTTTTAAATTAAAATTAATTAACAAGTGGGTGGTCAAGGAACCATTTCCATCTATCCAGCGCCGTTTCGTGTGCTTTACATTTGTTAATTCAGTGTTAACTATCAACCATAGAAAAATAAAGAAAGTGTTCTGTCGCTCATTAATTAATTAATTTGAGGCAAATAATTTGAATTGGCCGGTGCAAGTGTAGATAATTTCACGGGTGAAAATAAATTAATGCTACGTAAGAGGATTCGCATGCGGGTGGCGAATTCTCGGAAATCTGAATTTAATTAAAAACCCGTACACCGAGGGAATTCAAGGTTAGTTAACGGTGTGGCGAACTACGGAGTAAACACACCCGTATACCGTTGGAGGGCATGTAAGTTGACGAGCGGAGATTAATTTCATATCATCATTACGTTTAGACATTTTTCTCTAGTTACATATTATATTTACTTGTGTTAATTTAAGTTTAATATAATGTATATGTTCTAAAACAATCGATAGTGTGGGACGATTGGATGGTGATCAGTGCTTAAACGAAATCATAGCACAGCAAATTAAGTTTGGTATGAGTCTGGATTAAACCCCCCCATATGCCGTGAGTCAGTAGCCGGAAATACTGTGCCCAGATTGCTCATACCGAATGATTACCGTGCACATACCAGTAATATTAACTGGAATGTCACAATTGGCGCCCAAATGGCAGGTATTACCGGGTGGTATCGACGGTTCATCGGCAACTATGTGTGCATTAGTGCACCAATTACTGATTTGTTAATAAGGGGGAAAAAGTGTAAGTGGAGCGATCAGGCTCAACATGCTTTAGAGTTACTTAAGAACGCCTTGATCTTGGCTCCCGTTTTGCGTAACCCTGACTTTGCCAGAACTTTTTACGTCTAGTGCGATGCTAGTTCTACTGGAGTTGGCAGCGTACTGTTTCAGAGAGGTCCGGACGAGGAGGAATTCCGATTGCACATGTGTCCAAAAAACTCAATAAGGCGCAACGGAACTATTCGGTTAGAGAGTTGGAATGTTATGCAGTAATATTGAGTATTCAAAAGTTTCGCGCATACATCGAAGGATTCCACTTCGTCATAATAACTGATCATTCAAGTCTCCAGTGATTAATGTCACATTAGGATCAAACAGGTCGTTTGGCTCGCTGGAGCTTAAACTTTCAAGGTTATGACTTCGAAATTCACCATAGAAAGGGCTCACAAAACATGCTGGCTGAAAAAACAGTTTGTATTGTCGGCTTCAGAGTTTCCTTTGCATGTCGATTTAAATGCACCAGGATTTTCGAATGATCGGGAATATGTAGCGTTGTTGAACGCGATTACATCTTTACCCAACGCAAGTTCCAACTGGCGCATTGAGTATAATAACATCTTTATGTATCCATCTTACGGCTTGAGAGCCGATGTCACTGATTTACCTGAGTTGAACCTGGTTATAGCGTAATCGCTTACTCATACTTTAGTGGAGCAAGCCCATGCACCTCCGTTATCTGCTCACTTTGATTCGCTTTAGGCTTCCAAAACAGTCCAACAGCTTTTATGCTCTGATCGAATTCGATTTTACGTGATTCTGTTAGTTCTCTGTCGTCTACGTTGATTAAGAGCCACGTTTGGTTGCTTGCCCATTTTCTTAAACTAAAGCCTCCTTTTTGAAGTAGTTTAGTTAGTTGGATTTGAATGGCTGATCCTTCTTTGATTGTGTCGCAGCCTGTCATGAGATCATCGACGTAGAAGTCTGTTTGCAACACCTTCCGTGCCGCAGGAAAATTCTCTTTTTCATCTTATGCAAGCTGATTTTATTGCAGTGTAAGTGGCTGAAGTTTTTACTGCAGTGTAAGGCAGCTGCTATTCCGTATGTTACAGTGTTAAGTTGGTACTCTTGAACCCTTCTTGAAGCCGAGTTTCGCCACAAAATCCATTGAAAGTTAATATCTTCCTTGTTTATCCAAATCTGCCAAAACATTTTCTCTATGTCGGCTGTGAGACATATTTATGTTTTTGCCATCTAATTTCGATATGCCATAGGTCGTGTTGTATTTTGGGACCAACTTGCTTTACATCATTTAATGACCGGTCTTTGGTTGTTTGGCGGACGCGTCAAAGACTACTCTTAACTTTGTTGTTGGCTTGAGGACCGCATTGATGGGGCATGTAATATTTTCCGTTGTTTAATTTTGTTGGTTGAATTTTCTTCATATGTCTAAGATATTCGTATTCTTGCATGAATTATTTGTATTGTGTGGCTAATTAGTTGTTCTTCATGAGTTGCCTTTCTAGTTGGAGAAATCTTGCTGTTGCCATCTTTTTGGAGTCTCCTATTCCATTTGTTGGAATGGAACTGTAAGCGTGCATCTACCGTCTAATTCTCTTTTGTGAGAGTTTCAAAAATGTTTCCACATTCTTCTTCATCAGTAGTATATTTTCTCGGTGGATATAGGTCCCGCTAATTCCCAAAATTTCTTGAGAGTTTTCTCAATTTCTTCAACTGTATTTTCCTTTGTTGTGATTGAAACGGTTTTGGTTAACGGCTCGTCTGTTGAGTGTGAATTATTAGATCTTCCTAAAATTATCCAGCCAAACCTTGAACGTTAAGCAATTGGTTCTTGATTGTGTTTTTTTTTATTATATCCGGTAATACTGTATCTGCATAGTAATCTGCACCAATAAGTAAGTCTATCGGTGCGAACGTATGGAAGTTAGGATCGGCCAACTGAGATAGATTTTTCCAAGGATGGGTTTTTATCGTTCTCCGTGGTTGGTTGTCTGTAATTTAATTCACTACGTAAGCTTATATTTCCAAATTATACCTCGATTGAAATTGAGGTATAATTGATAGTTTAGCAGCCTTCTTGATTATTCCTTTGTTGTTTGCGCAAATGCCAGCGACGTGCAATTCCGTGCTATTCGTTTTTGTTTCTAGTCTGCTGTGTTTCACATGGCTTGTGAGTAAGGATCTATAATGGCACTTAGGTAACAATCTTGCACATTCTTAGTTGTTGCCCTTACTAATGTGGTTGGTAAGAGAATGTGCCCGTCAGTTGTACGGTAACACGCAGTATTGCTGTTGTTTGCTGCTTCGGGTTTGGTTGTTATTGTTTCAATCTTCTTATTGTGTAGTAGCTGGTGATGCCGTCCTTGGCATTGTTGACATGATGTACTAGCTTTACATTCGGCTAATGCATGGTCGCTTTTAAGAAACCTTCTACATAGCTGCAGTAATGATACCAGCTGATTTTTGTCAAGAATGTTCATTGCTTTAAATTTGGAGCAGTCTGCAAGTTGACGGTTTTGTTTGTAGACAATGAAGGCTTTGGTTGGACTCGTTGTTAATAGAGATGTTTTTTTACTAGTTGCTGGTTTACGAAAGTTCGAAGTCTTGTCTCGATAAACTGCTTCTAATGGCGTAAAACGCGATTCAAGGAACTTCATAAAATTTTCAACAGTATGATTTTCTCTTGGATTCTCTAATGACATCTCGTATGCTCTCAGGATTTGTAAACCAGTTTTTTGGCCGATACGTATGTCACTATTTGATACAAAAAATCAGTGTTGATTCCTATGTGTTTGATCGCATATAAACATTCTCTGGTCGTGTCGTATAATCCCTTACGGCTGGTGCGGATTCGGTATTTACTGTTGGTTATACCATCAAGGTATGAATGTATTTGCGATTATCGTATCTTGTCTTGATTATGCCCCATGCGGGTTCATAGTTTTCTCCCACGGAGTTCAGGTGATTTATCAGCCTGGTTGCTTGAACTCCAATGTAGGTCTTCAAATAATTAATCTTATGTGTATTGTTAAGTGATTGGTTGTACTAATTGTTCAAAGACATCATGAAATGCTATCCACTTCATGTGTTCTCCATTAAAGTGGGATATTTTTATTTCGGGAAGCTTAATTTCTGCCGGTCGATTGCTGCCGGCTTTGTATTGTTTGTTCTTCATGATGACCTCTGCTACTATTTCGTCATACGCTTTTCGTATTACGTCGTAGTATTCATCTTTGAAGAATTTTGTTGTTGTTTCGTCATCCTCTGTCGCCTCCAGATATATGTTGTCGTGAAGGTTCGATATTTGATTCAACATTCTCTCCATGTGAGGTCATGATAAATCCAATAATGCTTCAGCTTCTCCTTATTCTAATTTGCTTTTTGTGGATCTTATCTCTTTGTATAAGCTCCGCATTTTGATGTCTTGGTTGTTCTAATTGTTTCTACAATAGCTGTTCCGTGTCTATAGTTGTAATTGACTGTCTGTTTCACGGTATGCAGTTGTTTGGATATCTGCCGGTTGTTGCTTGCCGTATTTGATAAATATCCCGCCGATTGTTGTTTTATGGCTCGAAGTTAATTGTATTTTCAGCGTTAAGTTAATGATTCCTTAACGCTGGATGTGTATTTATTTTATGATACATACTAATTGCTGGTTATTTTACAGCTTTACCCCGCCGGGCGCCGGCTGTTGTTTGGCGTATTTGGCTGTTGCAAGTTTTAATGGCTCGAATGATCAATGTGTTAATCTAACAAATATTGTGCTTAGCTTGTAAGGCTAAGTAAGCGATTGCTTGATTAGCAAATTATCTAATTAAGTTACCGCTATGGTGGGCTTAATTAGAAACTACACTCTTGGTGATTAGTTTTATTCTGAATTATTTTCAATAAATTTCGAGTTTAAATACATTTTTAGAAACTGCTTAATAGTAAGTTTTTATAATGTTTTATTTTTATAATGTGGTTTATATTCTTACATATTAAAATATTTTTCAATGTTGACAAATAGTATGTGTGCATACTTCCTTTATTAATATTTCGCTTTATGCAACCTACTATATGACTTGACAAATAAGCCCTGTTCAAAGGTGAACTGAACAGGAGCCAAATCTCAATAAAAGATTAATTTTGGAAAGCATTTATATCAAGAAATAGCCAAATCTATCTCAAAATTCGTTAAATATCTAGGAAGTTTCCAAATTTTGGTTAAATTATTTTGATAACATACTGTAAATGTTTGTTGGAAAAAGTTTTTTGCCTTCACATTTTAAATTGCCTCACTTGTAATTATATAACGTTAATTATTCCGTTTAAACTGAGTATTTTTCAATTTTAAAATACTACCCTAATTAAGTTAGAAAAATTTTGGTTATAAAAACTTATCATTTAAATTTTTGTATAAATTGTACCCTTGAAAATGACAGAATGTACCGTCGAAACGTTGGGTTTTTTTGTTAAAACATTAATAAAAAGTTTTCAAAACATTAAGCTAAAAGCCAAATAGTTCTTTTATTATCAAAAGAAGTTTAAAAAGATTTGTTAAGAGAGTATTTAACAAGCAAATCGTTCACTTCTTTATGGCCCACCCTGTACATATAGAACATTTAAAGTACTTCTTTTATGGTAATACTAAATTCCATAACACATAATATTTAAAAAATGAATATTCACATATTGGTTGGCCCAACTCCCAATAAATTTAAACATATTTTAATTTGGTATACTACTCGTATGTACCATTTTAATCTCTCGTATTGAATTTTATTTTATGTATGAGCATATCCTCAACAAAAAATATGGAAATAAATAAAAAAAAATCTAAAATCTATTTTCCCAAAAATTTATGTCAAACGGATTACACAACAACATTTTCACAAATTTATGATATTTAGTGTTCGGGGAAAAAGTGGACGAAAATATGTTTTTTTTTTCTCGTTTATGGTTGTAACTGTGTCCAGTTTACTGTACATATTTACGAACATACAAAGCAACATAAAATTAATGAAATATTTTTATAATTTTTTTTGGTTTTTGTGCAAAATTTTTGGACTTTTTTATAGTCATAATCTAAATCATGATGGTACTATATCTGAATTATTTATTTAATTTTTTATTGTTGGATTTTAATGCTTTGGTATTTTCAAAACCAATCATATTTGGTAAGATAAGAAAAAATAATTTCATCTCAAAGTAAATATGATTCGTGAACGTAACAAAAAATATAATCACGAACCAACTCCATAGAGTATAATAATAAACATATTAATCGTTAGGTATATATCATTTTCAAGAACATTCTAATACAGTTATAGTTTATCAAAAAGTAATTTAATTGGTTTTTATAAAAACTTGAGTTGTATTAACTTATCTCTCTGCATATACCAAAATGCATCACAATTTTTGCTTAACTTGTCATGCACAGCAAAAATGTTGCTCGCTTATTAATTTTGCAAGATCTCTTCCAGTTTTGTGCGGTTTGTAGCTGTATAGCGAAATGTTATTTCGATATATTTTTTATGTTGCTATACGTACGATAACTTGATTTTATGGTAGATTAGAGAAGCTTTCTCATCTTAAAGCTTTTTTCATCAGAAATTTTGTTATTTTTTCTCAGTTTTTCTTATCAACATAAAAATAAATCTTTTCATATAAATTTTCCGTACAGAATTTATTTTTTATTATGAAAATCAATTGAAAATCCATCTACAATATGGTTTTATGCTGATGGAAAAAATGCTTCAAAAAATTTTTTGTAAATCTTTCTTTGTGCCTATTCATCCTAATGTTGAAAAATCATTTGATGAAAAATGCGATTTTACTTTTTCTTTTTACTTCATTCTCTAGTATGTGATGGTTTTTACTACCAAATATCACAAATTTACTGTCATGAATACGTGAACATTAACAACAACAAAAAACGGTAATTTTACATCAATTGATAGTACATGTTACAGTCACAAATCGCTATTAACACTATTTCAAAACATAAAATCTGTTTTACATACGTATTTTATACATAATCTATTATACGAATTACATACGTATTATATACATAACAATGTACATACTTATGTAATAGGAGCAATACGCCATTTCCTTTTCATTTCTCCATTCTCGGTTCACCTTAGATTTGGTGTAGCAACTCAATATCGATAGAAATTGAAAATTATTGCAGCTGTAGAAGATGTGAGCAGCATTTTCTAGAAATTTACTTTATTGTAATATCTTGAATGGGTTTTTTCTTGTTCAAATTGACATTAAAATATTGTTACCGAATAATTGGAATTTAATGGTGCAACATACTAAAGTGTCGATTAAGTTGAATAAGAAACTTTATAAATATGGAGAAATGTTGTTTTGATTGGTAAACTATTTTGAAGTTGTTGATTCGGTATCTTTGTTTCAAATTTCATCTTCGGCATTAAAATCAATTTCTTTTGCTATCTTGGTGTCTTTATAATCCCAGTCAGATCTGTTTTCGATGCAAGTATTGCATAAGCCTAAAGAATTTTTCTTTGTTTATTCTAGGCAAACTTTGCATAACGTGCGGACGGACGGACATATGTATGTTTCAAATAGCGCCATCTCTTCGAATACTTCGGCACGTTTTATAATAAAGCAATAGTATATTAGTTCATTGCAGTTGGTTCTGATCGCCACAAAAAATTTAGCCAAAAAAACTAAAAAAATTATTTATCGAATGCATTTGTAAAAAGCTTTAAAAGTTACTTTTAGTCGATTGAACTTCATTTGGCGCAGTAGTTCTAATTTGCATTTATGCAAGAAACTAAATCAGCTCTCGCTAATGCGTCAGTTAAACACAAATTGCTTCGCATCCAATAAGATAATTAAATGTACCTAGAAAATAAACAAAATTGTACGGTGCACCATCATTTTTTTCAATGTGGAAACTTACTAGAATTAAAAAAATTCGAAAAATTTATTCAACGATAAGATTGCTTATTTACATATACCATTGGCCCTATTCTGGTAATTCTCGGGAAATAGAAATTTTAAATGTTGTTGCAGTATTATTCCATATTCCCCAAAGTGTATTCTGGTGTTTGGGAAAAATATTTTATTGGGAAAAAATTATTCCCAATTACAGCAGTTTTAACGTTTGTTCTTCCATACCTAATTTATGAAAGAATTGATGGGAATAGGTTTTTTAACGAAAATGTTTGTCTTTTTTTAGTTGATATTAATAATTAATAATATTAATATTGTTTGTAAGGGTTAAAATACATAATGATTTTACAGATAGTATAGTCTTCTCTTATAATACGATGCTTAAGTTGTACTAAATTTTCTAAAATTGTTATGGAAAATTACTTCCCAATGTCCTAGAGCCTCATGCTATAGCTCTAAAAATCACAAAAAAAATCTAGGCGGCCCCATTCTCCTTTCATTTTGAAATGTTGACCTTCTTCAAGGTCAATCTAGTATATAATTACTCACTGACTCCGGAACGCTTTTCTTATATTTCCAATTTACATCTCCAAATTTTGTAACTCAGTGCGAGTTTACGACCATTTTCTGAAGAAAAATTTTCAGTAGATTCAATATATTTTAAATGGAAAACAAAAGAATTATGTTCGGAAGGGGAAATTTGTTTACAAAATAGACTACGTCGATTGGTTGCCTGTTGAAAATTTTTCTTCAGAAAATGGTCGTAAACTCGCACTGAATAGCCTAAGTGATATACATAGGTGTTGACGATTTGACAATGCCAATGTTTTCTTACAGAAAACGTTTCCTGTTCGATGCTGATTAAAGTCCGTATTAATTTTAATAATATATTTTTTTCATAACGACATTTTATTGGATTAATACGAATGAGAAAGTATGTCATAAATTTTGTAAAACGAGTAAGCAACATTTAGGCTGATACAGCCAATTATTTCATTCGATATTTAATCATTTCCAAAAGAAATTCGGGTTCGATTCTCACCAAGGACATTTTCCATTATTTATTTCGTTTTTCTTTTTATTTTATAACGGCATTCCAATGCACCATAAGGAATTGAAAAATATAAAATTTTGTATCCAAAAGCTTTAAGATGACAGCATTAGACAATTAGGGTTTTTCTACATTTTTTTTCTATCGAAACCATAAAGTAAACCAAAGCAACCAACACAGAATAAAACTGACAACTAGACATAATTTCTTTATATTATTTACGTGTTTAAAAATTTCTCTGAAGTGATTGGAATATATAATAATAACAATAAACTTAAGGAAACCCCGGACTCTGTTGGTCAGGCTGTAACGTACCAAAATAAAATGACAATTAAATTTGATTTCTTTACTGATTTGGGTTTCAGTGGTATGTACCGCACTGGACTAGTCTTTGGTTCGATTCTCCTTAAAGTTTTTTCTTTCCAATTTTTTAGTTTTTTTAAAGTTTTATTATTATTTTTTTATTATTTATGTACTAACCAAATATTTTACTTTAAATTAAATATTGCTCTTTATGGTTACTACATACAGTAATTACATAAAAAAATAGATGGTAAGCTTTTAAGATGCGCCTAAATATATGCAACTACTATTACAAATTATTTAAAAATTCTTATATTGTCAGTTGTAGTAAGACATGAACATTTTTCGGTAAAACATTTGTCTGAGGTTCGACTCTGCTCAATTCATGTTAGTTTTGTTTATCCATTTTTTTTTTTTTAAATAAAAACCCTGGCTCTGCATTTTTTGTCGGTCTGTGAGGTTTCACTCATTATGTGAGGGTCATCATTCTTAAAACCCCTTTCTCTTTGGTTTAAGGTTTATTAAGGTACAATCATCCTTAAAAGCCTCTAATCTCGAGGTACTTTTACTCGGCTGAGAAATACCGATAAAAAAATATCAATTAAATAAGATATCAATCAAAACATTACATTACTATAGTTATTCTCAAAATTGTATCCGTCCTAGGACGGGCTGTACCCCCTAGTAAATAATGACTTTTATAATAATATTGATATTTTCATATTTATAGTATTAAGGCTCTTTCCGAAAGTTATTCTTATTCAGTTCGACATGCTTATTTAAATAAGTATCTTTTCGAGGTAACTTAAAATAAGTATATTTCTATTTTTTTTTTACAAAAAAAATCTAAAATAAAAACAAAAATTCTGGTAATTTCATTGTATTTGTATGCATTGTGATATTATGTAACTAAGTTTTATAAAAAAAGTTAAAATATAAAATAAGTATGTGAAATCTATTCGGATGATTTTATTCACTTATTTAAGATAGCGGCAAATAAGTCAACTAGTATGAAATAAGTATAACTTTCGGAAAGGGACTAAGATTTGTAATGATTTTGATTACAGTATCATAAGCTTTGAAAATAATTTGGTCGTTGTGTTGGTACCTTAACCTTTATTCGGCACTTTTCTATGGAATGACCTACCACACGGGGATCATATGCACCTCATGGACAAAAACCGTTATAATATAAATAAACTATTAAAATATTTAAACATAAACATTTTTTTGGACCTTCTTGAAAGTGTACTTTTTAATGTAGTATAGGTTATATAGTCAGAAAATACAACTATGTTTGTTAAAAAAATTAAAACTCTGAAAAAAAAAAAAAAATGAAAAAAGGATGATTTTACAAAAAACTTTGTATTTTTTTATTTTTACATATTTATGTCTAAAAATTTAGGTAAGTCTTCTACTGATGAAACACTATGAGAGAAAAATAATTAAGTACCTATGTCGTTCTGGTTTGTTTAATGTTTCCAATAATATAAACGCCACTTAGTTTATTATTTATAATATGTATAATATACTTTGTCCACGACTAACGTATAATATACTCATTATACGTGTGTTTGTTCAATTATAATGATATCCATTATTCACTGCTAGTTTATCTAGTAGTCCCTTCTTCTATTATTCACTACTACCAAATAAAAATTTCATTTTTGGAAATTTTATCTAGTAGCCTCTTGCCATTTTCATTATTATTAAACTGAGACGTCAAAATGTCGACGGAAGTAGTTTAGGTTTATTTAGAGGATTTGATTAAAAAACGCAATTTTTTATCGGTCGTGGACAAAGTATCGTATTCTACTCGCATATAATGGCTGTTATTCACTCAGATGATTTACGATACTCGCCTATCGGCTCGTGTCGGTAAACTTCATCTTCGTGAATAACAGCTATCATTATATGCTCGTTGAATAATATACTATTGTCCACGACTAACGTATAATATACTCATTTTACGTTTGTTTCTTCAATTATAATAATATTCATTATTCACTGCTAGTTTATCTAGTAGTCCCTTCTTCCATTATTCACTACTACCAAGTAAAAATTTCATTTTTGAAATTGTATCTAGTAGTCTATTGCTATTTTCAATATTATTAATTGAGACGTCAAAATGTCGACGTAAATTATTTAAAGCTTGTTTGATGGATTTGATCACAAAATACAATTTTTTATCGGTCGTGGACAAAGAATCATATTCTACTCGCATATAATGGCTGTTATTCACTCAGATGATTTACGACACTCGCCTATCGGATCGTGTCGGTAAACTTCATCTTTGGGAATAACAGCTATCATTATATGCTCGTTGAATAATATACTATTTAATTATATCTGTACACTTTTCATTACTGTTCATTGCACAAACTAGGTCTATTAAATTTTATTATTTTTAATTAGCATAAGTCACAGAACTGTATCAACCAAAGCACGTAATTGAATTGCCTTACAAAATATAACCCAAAAATCAAAAATGGTTGATTTTTGTTTTAGTTTCGCTTTCATCTTCAATTTTTTGTTGGCAACACGCACGAGACTTTCGGTTAGTCAACTGGAGTTGAAATAGAATGATGTAAAGCGCGCATAGATGGCAGACCCGTTCGTTTTGAGTAACATTTTATGTGGTGGTTAAATGAATGAATGAATGAGTGAGTGAGCCGCTACATACCCTTTTAAAAAATGTTATTTATTCTGAGAATCCAAACGAAAAAACGAACTTCGTGTTATTGCCAAAATATGGTATAAAATTTATTGTTTAAATCAAAATAATATTAATTTTATATCTAAATGTTTTTGAGAAATTTAGAAAAGAATAAAAAAAAAATTACAACCAACTTCACATGCCACCGAAACATTCGGCGCAAATATTTAAGTTGTGTGTATCGCAGGACGAGTACAACTTGCACAGCTTTTTCTACACTTTTGATCGTGCTTGAATTGAACTCGTTCCCAATGTTTTTCTTTTTTTTTTTTTTTTTTATTTAAAATAAATTTTATTTATTTTATGTAATTACAATCTAGTCTCCTGGACTAATGAGCAATTTGTTTTTGACTTAATTTACTAACCTAAATTAAACTATGGCTTCTTCCTATTGACATTCCATAGTGTCTGATAAATTGAAGTAAACCACATCTTTGTTGTGGATTTTAGATCAGTACAATGCTGTTTAAGCTGACAATCACACCAGCTCAGAAGGTTTGGTTCTTTTAAGTCTGCATACTAAATATGTGATGCTTAGGAGCTGAATTGTCTCAATGTTCACATGTTGGCGGAGCCTTTCTTCATGTCTTCATGCTTTTTCCTGGATTTTGTTTAAGATGAGATTCACTTTAAGGTCCCTATGAAGGTCATTGTTCCTGACATACCAAGGTGCATCAACGATGGTCTTTAATGCCATATTCTGAAATCTTTGGATGATATTCACGGTGCTCTGTTTGGTACAAATCCAAAGCTGAGTACCATAAATCTAAATCGGCTTCAATATTTGCTTATAAAGCTTGTTGTATGTTGATAAAAAAGAGTTCCTTCCCATCAGCCAAAACATTTTTCTGTATTTAAGTCTTAATTCTTTTCTTTTCTTCTTTACTTGTGCCTTCCATCTTAGTTTAGCATGAACGGAGCATGCCGAGATACTTAGCTGTGTTCGCACGCGGTATTACTTTCCGATTTATGGTAATCGGCATATGTTCGAATCCTCTGTTTGTAAAGTTGCTGTGAACTGATTTAGCTTCATTTAGTTTTATTCTCTACCTTTCTGTCCATTTATATATTTCAGTTATAGCTGATTGTAACTTCTGCGTTAATTCTATTGCTTTTTCTAACAGCTAAGATGCCGTGTCATCTGCAGAAGTCACCACTGTGTTGTTTTCTAATGTAGGAAGATCATAAGTATATATTAGGTATAAAACCGGCCCTAATACACTGCCCTGAGGAACTCCTGCGTGGATTTCTTTCAATTCAGAAAAGTATAATCTAACTTAATCCTGAAGAACCTATCTTTCAAGAAAGATTCCAGTATCTTAGCAAATTGCATTGGTAGAAGATTTCTTAACTTGTAACGACATGAAGACACACTCTATCAAACGCTTGTGCAACGTCTAGAAATACTGTTGAACAGACTTTTTTCTCCTCTAATGGTTCCTCAATTAAACTGGTTATTCTGTGTACTTGAACAATTGTTGAGTGTTGGTTGCGAAAACCGAACTGATGATTTGAGATCAAGTTTTTACTCTCGATTATCGGATTTAATCTTTTTACAAGAAGCTTCTCAAAGAGTTTGAACATGACTGGTAATAGCGAAATTGGACTATAAGACGATGTTATGCGTGGTGATTTCCCAGGTTTTGAGATCATAATTACTTCTGCTATTTGGCAGTTCTTTTAAGATTTCTGCAGTAATAAGATCGAACCCAGGAGCTCTTTTCGTATTCATATTAGCTTATATCTCACGCATGACTTCTTTTGGTGTTGTGGGTAGGATTTCTTTACTTTCTGGCACAGCTTGTTCAGTTATTATCTCGGCTTCCAACGTTTGGTCTTCATGTGGCTGGAATATTTTTTCGGTGTGTTCAGCAAATTCTCGAGCTTTGTCTTCATTATTTTTAGCCCATTTCTCACCAGTTATTCTTATTGGAGGATTCTGCATTATTGGTCTTTTAATTCTTTTGGTTGCTTTCAAAAGAGAATAATCAGTATTGTTATCATTAGTTAATTTTCTACAAATCGTTTTCCTAATTTACTGTGGAACTCGAGATAATCTTTTTCTTTCATTGAGTGTTTCAGTGGGCAGTAAATACTTGCAATACAAATGGAACTATTTTTGATTTTCATAGTGATGGATACTATTTCTAATTATAACAGCACTACCTCTTTTGGCAGTGTTTCCAGGGTGAATAGTGTGATATATTTGATAATTTTTAAATTTAATGATTGATTGTCTAGTGAACTGTGTTTCCGTGATGAGACATACATCGGTTTTTTCTATGTACAGGACCAATTACAGTTCTTGTTGATGTTGCATCAGTCCACTGGAACTCCAACATAAGATTCTAAGATCATTGACCATTTTTCTGTTTAGGGATGGCTCCCTTAGTAATGTACTCTAGTTTCTGTAATCGCTCATCAAATGCATTTAGTCTGCTAAAAATTAATTATAGTATTTGACTAATATCATCATTTTAAGCAGTTTTTCCTAGATTTCCGTTGCTCATCATTTCTTGAGCATAAGGCATTTTACCAAATTGTCCTTGAGTAGTTATCGACACTCTACGATTCACTCCGGGTCGGTTCATCTTAACCGCTTCCTTCCTGAATAAACTTGGATTTTGAGCAATCACATTCTTATTTTTGATGTTTTGCAGTTCTAGCAACGCTGCATCCTCTGTAGTTAGCCGGATAATTTTCTCCACAGTGAACGCATTTAGGTTGAATATTTTGGGCTTTTACACAACCTTAGGTATGATGTTTACCTAAACATTTGACATACCTGGGTTCCCTGTTGCAGTATTTTTGTGTATGTCCATAGGCTTGACATTGTTTACATTGTGGTATAAGCTTAGATCTTCTTAGAGGCTGAATAACCACTTTGCACCCCAAGATGTACTTAATTTGATAAATTTTTTCGATATCTTCATCAGTATCGAAGGTCAACATAAACATATTGAGAGGAAATTTGCCTTTCCGTTTTAGCTTAATTGTTGCTTCATTGCCTTAAATCATTGTGCTTTCAGGTCATAAATTATTTTATCTAGTTTACACGTAGAATGTAAGCTTTTAGCCATGACCCTAATTGGTCTAGTTTGTTTGTTTTCAAACGTGTGCCAAGCACGGTATTCTTCGTTTAACATTTTTGTCATTTTTCTGTAAGTTTCAGCATCTTCCAAGTTTATTTTGATGGTGTTTCCATTCATCACCTTTGCATTAAACTTATCAGTAGTAGTTATTGTTGTTACTTTCTCATAGAGTAAATCGTAGTCTTTGACTTCATCTATTACTATTGGTGGTGGCGGAGGTATTTTTTTGGGTTGTTTCTAGATAATATTTGGAACATCATCCTTTAATTGAGGTGGAGAGGGCGTATTATTCCGTCTCCTTTTTTTTCTCCCACCTTTAACTTTTATCCACTCAGTTTCTCGAGCTAGTTCTTCTTCATTCGTATGGTACTTTTGTGGAGTTGTACTCTGGTTAGGAGTAGAACCGATGTCCTCCTTTGGCTTAAGAGCTTTAACTTCGTTTTCAAGGCGTTTTCATACGCTCCTGCACCCATGCAATTGTAACATTCAGTTGCTTGTTTATATTGTTGGCTTCAACTAATGAATTATTAGCTGTCAGGCTTCAATACATTGTGAAGCTTTTCTTCGTTTATAGAACGGGTGTTGTGGCTGCTGACCCCAATGGAGGGACTACCGCCTTGTGACTCACTCATGCAATCAATTTATTACAATTCGCTTATCCCTACAATTATTCGAAATCCAACTCATTTCGACTATAAAATATAATTGTATTTGAACAGCCTCACCCAGCTTAGTAGTGACAACTATAGAGTAGATTTGGACTTACTCTGTGGTGGAAATTCATACTTAAATACATTCCACACATCACTATGTACTGAATATCTTGGACACTTTAGTACAACAATCAAAACAATTTCACCACCATCTTTTGTGTTTATTCACAACTAATCACAAATTATTTCTTTTAGCTGAATTTACTTTTATTTCAGTGCGTTGTTTTTACGTCCAAATTCATTTTATATTTTTTGGTTCATCGTCTCGAACAACTTTACACATATACTCTCGTTACAACTTCTGACGCGACATACTCGCCCTTTTCAAAGAATATTTTTCTTAAAAATAATTATAAATATATTTATAAACTAATTATAAATTGAATAAAAATTAAATTGAATTAAATATAAAAAAGAAATATCGCGCTTAGTGGTGGTGGACTTTATCCACATTTTGTGAGTTATATTAAATAGATTTGTGGCCGCATATTAAAAATTGTGCATTGTGTGGCCATAAACAAAATTTATTTTGCTTCGTTATTTTGTGCCCTTATCGCACTATATACTAAAACCAATAGCCTCTTATCGGAGAATACGATAATTTCGTACTCCTCTAAAAGGGATGTGAAATATCCTTTTCTGTTTCACTCAATTGAGTTGTTTATTCACCAATATGTCTTGGGATTGGTAAAAATAATTGTAGTATAGCAATGGCTGGTCTCCCCCAGAATCCACGATACCACCCTCCACATCGCTGCCCGGGTGTTACCACGTGGAGGTATACTAGACCCAATTGTTGGTTTCTACATATTTGCAGCGTTGGAATATAGACCACGAGATACATGGCTATAGACGGTTAACCCCTACCCTAATATTTTAATATTGGTACTGAGTTGGAAATCACCATAGAGGGGAAAGAAATAATACGTGAATATTTAATTTGTTAATTATTATGATGCTAGTTAAAAACGATGATCCGAAGACTTTTCTCTCGATGTTTCTAATTATCGATTACCAACATGTTGGTGCATTGCTTAATAATTTTTTTTTGTATTCCGTTTTAGAATATTTGCAGATAAGAATATTTTTTAATTGTTGTTTTGATTTAATTTTGATTATGGAAAGTTCTGAGAGATGGGAAATAGGAGATTGATTAAGCATGTGAGGTTATCCCAGTTTTTCATCCCAGAAAAATTAAAAATGTTCATCAGGTAAGAATATCTTATCCCATCCCAGTTTTTTCTATACATATTAGAAATGTAAATAAAAAATAAAATGATGATTACATATTTTTATCCTATTCCACCTTTTTCTATATATTGTATTTCCAATACAAAATATTCAATATAAGCTGATCATAATTTTAAATTAGTTATTGCCTATCTCATAAGAACTTAGTAGGCCGGAAATGATTCTTTATATTTCGGGTTGGTAATAGTACCTTTGATGAAAATCTAAGATCAACCGCATGGGTGCAATTTCCACAATCGGCCAACTTCCAAATGGATTCATATAAAATAACCACAATTTAAAATTGTTTATTCCCTATCATACGGCTGATCTTAGATTTTCACTAAAGTTAGTCTATACTATTACCAACCCAAAATATAAAGAATCATTTCCGGCCTACTGAGTTCTGTATTTCGTGGTTATCTAAGATAGGACTGATGTTAGCCGAACATTAGGCGGAAGTCGTATTAATCTCGAGCAGGAAAAGGCGAGAAACCATTGCCATTCATGTGGATAATTCTAAGATCAGGTTTAAGAGAAATGTGGATGCAGCATACCGACGGTGGTTCGGACCTTATTAAAATTGATCAGTATATTTCGCTTGATACCAGATGATGCTGCATATATAGTAGCGGGAATGTGACAAATTGATCTATTGGCGAGGTAGCGAAACAAGCTACTCCTTAACGGATCCCAAACAACGGCTAGGGCGAATCGTAATTTGAATGGCAACAACGTTAGAACCAACGAGATAAGTGATGATGGACATTTCACCTCTTACCAATGATAGATATGTACTTGGTTCAACCGCCAACAAGGTGAAGTTGACTTCTATCTGAAATCTGACCCAGCTGCTGATCGGGCTCCGTACACACCTGTATTAGTTCGGACACGACGATATGTCCGAGTGGCCGAGCTGTAAGGGAGAGAATCAGAAGGCGTATTTTTATTTTGCCCGACTCCGGAGAACATCAACTTACGTATGGTAGGCTCAAATGATTACTGGTCTGCTATTTGTAGCCTCGCAGCAGAAACTTTGGTTACGTTACAGTGCCTTGAGCGCACGAGGAAAACCAATAGTGGTTCATAACATAAACATAATAAAGAAGGTCCAATCAAACCCCACCTCCCAAAGAAATATCAAACCGGTGAAAATCCGGCACCACTAATTATACGGGCAGACATTATTTCGAAGATTTTCACCCACCTACAGGTAAAAAGACACACACACACACACACACCCAAATCAACCTTCACACTCTTACAGACATACAAACTTACAGGCACACAAAGCCACACCTATAAATACATGCACACACTCACACATATACACACAAACACATGCATATCCAGATACACTCGTACAGTTACACATACACGCATACACATCAGGAACCCTAGGCTTTTATAATTCTTCAAAAAATTAATTCTGAAAAATTAATTCTGAAATGTAGAATTATGTGAAACAGAATTTTGTGAAACAGAATTATGTAAACCAGAATTTTGTAAAACAGAATTTTGTAAAACCGAATTTTGTAAAACAGAATTTTGTGAAACGGAATGATATAAAACAGAATAATATAGTATACACATTATACACTAAGCCACTTTAAAATAACATGAAATCTAAGAGATGTTACCACATTGTGAGTTTATAGTTTTCGGTATCGTTGGGGTGGTCGACCGAAGACAACTTATTTGTCCTTGTTCCTATATTTTATACTTACTATATTTTATCCTGTGCTGAAAGGAATCATTAATTTTGAACCACCCAATTTTGAACTTAATCATTTATTTTGAACCTGAAAGAAATGATGAGGGTTACCAGATAAGTGTTATGTTTCAACGCCGGAATTCAAATCAACAATCTCCAAAGCCCGTGACGGGAAAGAGAAGTACATGGCAAATGGCGTAATTAGCGGACTATAATTCGTTAACAAGATGAATCTGGAATAAACATGAATTTAATACAAAATTAATGTAACTCAAAGATACTAGTAGTTACCACTTTCAGTTGCAACAATTGTCTGAATTGACCACTCTTGATGTACATACGTGATAATTCACGATACGATACTGGGAGATAATGAACATGCGCCGAATGGCTGTCATCAATTGTTCAGGACACCAAATTAAATTCTCATCAGGAATAAAGTTGTGAGATATAACAACAACCGCCGTTAATAGTGTCATTTTAGTAAGGACATTTTCGACCTGGACAACATCCTCATCATAAACGGTTAATATGCCAAAAACGCTTAAAATACCACAATAAAAACTAATTCACTCGTTAAATGTCGTAGATATAGTCGGCCATATCGTGATCAGCATTTCATTCAAGTTCCAGGTTCTCGTTTAATCAACTCACCATAATTAAAAAAAAATACATTAACTGCCACAAAAGTATTAACGGACAGAGTATTAAATTTTCTACAACTTATTCATGATAGCTGCAATATAATTTTTGAACCGCACAATACGATGATAAATATCGAAATCGGTCAGTAGCTTCTTATGTATACACATTTTCTGTTCAGATTGTACTTCTCCGATTTGTTTTTGTACTCGACACGTTAAATTATCGAGCTCCGACTGCAATAAAATGGTTATTAGACGTGAAATATTAAGATTATAAACAAATTACTTACGTCTTTAATCTTGAGCGCTCTGTTAAAATACATTTTTATATAACAAGGGCCACGAAAACAAGATGTCATATGTTTGTCGTACATATTTTTTGACAAAGGAAAAAGATGTATAACCTATCTTTATTACACTCTAGACCAAAAAATGGTACATTTCATTGTGTTAAAAAAACGAATAAGCGTACATATTTTAATGCTTTACTACATGTTAAATATTAAAATATTAAGATACAATTCGATTTTTAATATTAAGACACCTTTTAAATTTAAATTATCTTAATAATTTTTTTATTAAATTCAAAAATGAATTCAAATATGTACAACATTTTTGTCAAGAGTGTACAGATAAAAAGTAAATATGTGTTTGTATGAAAATAAATGTAAAGTAATATGTGACGTTGCCGTCATCATTTAGTCACCAATACTACCTTCAGTAGCAATTATCAGCCAATAACAAACAATAGTTCGTCTTGGAATTATAGATGTTTTGGTTCGTTTTGGAATTATAGAAGTTTTTGGGTGTGTGTGTTGAATTGAAAAAAAAACATATGGGAGAGTAAAGCCTGAATTACATTGCGAATAACAGGATGTCATTCAAAATAAAAGGAGATAAAAATACAATCAGTCCTAAAGGACAATATACAACTTATATATAATTGTACATAACAAGTGAAAGATTTTTATAGATCACAGTGTATTTGAATGTTTTAATTATACGGTGGTGTTAGTAAAATTTTTGTAGTTATGTAAATTGGTATTGATAATAAAATAGATAGTTGATGTACATTTTTGCGTACAAAATTAATTTTTGTTTGAATTTCACAATTTTTTTATTAATATGATTGCGAAAGATGAGACTATAAGACAAATTTTAAATTATGAACATTTATGCATTACAAAACAATTTACAATTCATTTGTTCATTCGTATAAAATTCTATTTATCGTCGTTTTTTTCGTTCCTTTATATATTCCGTCCGCAGGACAGTCCTAATTAGCAAAACAAATACATACATATATTGTATAAAATGAAAACAAAATATTCATTGTACGAATATATCTATTCCATTTTACAATGGAATTATAATATGAATTAGTAAGAGAAAGTTTATGTTATTTTTAAATAGTAAAATAATTTTTTTTTGTTTTTGTTCGAAAGAGAAAACCAAATAAAAAATATATGTTTATCCTATTTCGTTTGCCATCACCAAATAATTCTGAAAAATTTAAGATTTTTAGTTCATATACAAAAGAGGTGCATATAAGATGTTCCTCTTGATGTGTATTCTCTTTGGTTATTTAACAAAACAGGATTTCACATGTAGCATGCTCAAGAAATGTTAATCGTAAAATCGTAATACATTAAAATTGTAAATAATTGATGTACGATTACAAGGAAAGGATGATATGACCAAAATTGGTATTACAGATAATATTGTACTCAATGGAATTTTGAAAATAAATAAATTAAAAACTATGTAAATTAACAGAAAAATTGTTAAATTAAAGCTACGAATTGCGTGAAATTCTTAAATAACAGAAATCCTGCGTTAATATGTCATACGAATCACATTAAATCAATAGTACTCTTAAGCAGACTATATGTGTGGAGTTAGAGCGTAAAGTGCATATAGGAATAGGGGCATCTGTCCCTCTCTGTTATTGTTCATTGTCCCTCTCTGTTAAAATCCTGATTATAAATCTTTTACTTAAAAAAAAGGAAAATTTGAAAATTATTATTTGTACTTGAAATTTACAATTTACTTAATACTTAGCTTTAAGTCATTTTACACTTATTTCTCCAATTCAATGTTATGCTAGGAAAAAATAACTTGGATTAGAATCTTTATTACTATATATCTTACTTTGAATTATATAACCTTACTTACTTTATGCAACTTAATAAATTTAATTTTGTTTATATACTGCTGTCAGTGTTGACATTTCAATATGTGTCGATAACAGAGATATAAATAATGACATGTCGGTAATACAGTATTGGTTGCATAATTAGTGTTCAATGGTAGAACTTTCTTCACCAATTGTTTACAGTGCAATGCACATAAAGATTATTGACACGTCCTTATTATTACATTTAATTTTTTTAGAATCATTACGATTGAATCTTTGCGATTGCAAACACCGTGTAAAACAAATAAATTAATAAATTGAGTGATACGTTTTATAACGTGAAATCTTAAAGTGTTTTTTTTTTTTGATTGTGTTGCCGGACCATCTTCGTCGAATACATAGGTACAGTCCATTATTAACGTTCCGTGGGAAGCCTACGCAGCTACAAATTCAGGCCACAATATACGCTGTGGAAATTTATCACAATTTTTGAGTTGCCCCACCAGTTATTATAATGTAGTACAAAGTTGCATTTTAACACGCAGCTGATCCAACAGATTTTGGTTGTAGAAAAATAATGTTATAAATTCCGTTATTTTTCTTTTGTTTTGATTGCATAATTGCCTCGCGCGCACTTTGCTCATTTTACAGGATTCGCTGGCTTCCTGTAAATATCCCTTTCTGAACTCAATACGTAATATAGTATATACCGTATATACGTAATATATCAATATGCTAAATAGATTGTGAAAAATCCCAAACCTACTTAGGTGAGAATCCACAGTATATAAATGTGAGGAAAGTTTATATACATCTGACCAAATCTATCTATCAAAACAGATTAAGTGCAAGAAATTCAATTCTTTCGACTTTCAAAAAAGTGAACAAAAAAACACTTTACTTACTGTATTACAATTTTGTGTTTCTTTTTATCTTCGAGAGAATACGTTTTTATGATTATTATTTCTAACACAATAACGAAACTTTAAAGAAAACTAAACTCTTAAATCAAATAGCATTCAAAATGATTTTCTTTTCGTTGTCGTTTTGTTTTCCTTATTGCAGTAAAAATAACAAGTAAAACCATCAACAAATAAGGCACGAACACAAAAAAATGTGATCTTAATACAGAAAGTACACATTGTACTCGTACCTTGATATTCAACACAAAATTTCAAGAAAAAACAATACACTCTTACAACAGTAACATGAAACGAAACAAAAAGCTTTTCTGATAAAAAGTTACACAACAACAATAATGCTTTTACTCCGTATTTTTTGGTATGGTGCATCGAGAACGTGTTGTTTTTTTCATTTTTCGAGTAAACTTTTTTGTTATTTATAGTTGCTGGTGGTAGTATAGCACGAAACTTATTTGTACAGTAGCGCTAAAAAGTAAATTTGCAAACTATTTTTTACATTTACGCTTTAAACCTATTACGCTGTTCAAGTGAAATGAAATTTTCGCTGGTCTCCAAAAATTAGAAGATAAATCTGACGTGAAAATTTAGTTTGACGAGTTTCGTAAATATTTTAGTGCGTATAACTTCATATTGTCTCTGATAATACAGTAAAATTCACTTCGATAGTTGGTTATCCTCAAAATGTAAAAACTCAAATGAAATTGTCAAAATTTATCTTGAACATTTATCGTTCAGCAAGATAAAAATGAAGTTAAAAATGTGTAGGGATAAATAGAGACATCTGGTTCCCTATTCTCGAATTTCACATCCGTTTGCCACATGTGGACATCCGTCAAAATTCATAAAAACGTTCGGAAATTTTAATTTGCGTATTCTTTAATTCCCTACCAATTGAAATTTTTCGGTACTAAGGGAATATTTCCGAATGGGTATAAGCAGGTGAAAAAAATTCCTCATATACGAAAATGCCAATAATTACATAGATTTTAGATTTATTTTTTGTGAATAAAAATTTCACGAAATTTATGGATAATGTTCTTGCTTAGGATAATTCTACAACAGCTTAAACAGCCAACTTAAATGAAAAACTTTACCAAAACAATACAACACATGGTCAAAATAAACAAAATTTTGTAAATTTTATATCACGCTGACAAACCAAACACAAACAATTATCAAAAATAAATTCAACGCACTACGAAATTTGACACAATTTTACAGTGGTGAATAAAACCGAATGATTCAAGAATAGGATATTTCCCAAGTAACAATTTGATAGGTAAATTGTCCTAGACAGCAAAAACAAAGCTGTTACAACGTCGTGAAATCCGAAAAATTACACAAATTAGTTATAAATGTTAAATAGATATTCAATAAGTTTATAAAATGTTGTGGCAATGAAAAAAAAAGCTAATTAGCTTAAGTTGGTATATAAGACATTCCACATTCCAGCAGTGATTTTGTTATACGCCATAAAGCAAAACAGTCGGGAGAAAAGCAATTTTGCTGTGGTAATCAACTAAACAAGTATAACAGCTATATTGCTTTATTTATTTTTTTGTGTAATTTTCAAACATATTTGCATTTAATCAAAATTACTGTTAAAATAACAAATTAGTTAAAAAACAAGTCCAACAGAAATTTATAAGTAATTTTGGAGGTGTAAAAGGATTTTTTCGGCTATTATTATTTACGGATACAAAAATCCAATATGCTGTGCGGTCTAATTTTGCGCTTTAAGACATAAAATCAAATAAGTCAAATATAATGGCAAACAAACCTTTATATACTTATTTATAATTTTATTTATTTATAATTTTATAATTTTATATATTTATTAATTTATTATTTATAATAATTGTAAATAGTGATGTGGTATCTTGCAAATGAGTTTTGCCAAATGCTCTGTTTGAAGAGGCATCTTGCAATTGACCAGTACAAGTTGACGCGAATGGGTGTAACGTAACAGTAAGATTTGGTGGTTTTTCCATTGTTTTTTTGCGACTATTGACTACATCTTGCACCGAAGGAATATTTGATATATCTTAATTTAAAAAAAATTCATTAAAAAATTAACAAAATAATTTGCTTTACTTGCTCTTCGGAAGTGGCTCGTTCTTCTAACCTTTGCATACCCTGTACTGCCAGCTGATACTCCGAATATTTGGCGAGCAAGCGTGCCAGTTCTGAGCACCATGAATTATCGGCTTTTTGCTCTGTAACCTAACCCTTGATATTTGAGGAACTCTTTAGTGTCCGGTGGATAATGAACGATACCATTATTTTCGTCTCCTTCAAACCAGCACGCCGGACACACAAACAATTCCTTCTTGCCTACAGTTTCAGAAACACAACCTAATAATCACAACAAACCTATTAAATAATACTCTTATAATAATAAATAAACTTAAAATCACTAGAAAAAATGATTATATAGCAAACACTTACAATTATTAAAGATAAAATCTGACAATAATGTTGAATAACAAATTACAGAAATCCAACTTGATATGACAATTGGTTTGGAAAAGGAAAAACTACTTAACTCAAAGCTAAATTACTTATCTAACAACAAAACTGCTTAACATACAGCGAAATTAATTTGAGTAAACTAAACGTAGATAAAAAAACAAAACTGCTTAACTCAAAGCAAAATTGTTTAACACACAGCAAAACTGCTTAACACACCGCAGAATCTAAATGTGTACTATGTGCAGCGATGCCATATTGCCAGTTTTAACTGGATTTTCCAGTTTTTTTTAACATTGTTCAGTTTTGAAGTTTTCCTTATAAAAATCCAGTTTTTTCTGAAAAATCCAGTTAAATTTAGTTTTTACAAGCAATAAAAATAATTTGCATCATTCCTGTCAATTTTAGATGAGTTTTTACGAAATAGATACATTATACAAAATTTCCTATACTATATTCCACATAAAAATTAAAAGCAATGCTTATAGGGATTCATTGCTTAATTTTGAATTGTGAAAAACTTCAACTCATACAAATACAATACTTCATTTAATCAACACTGTGCTTTTCGGCAGTAGCCATTTTCTTGTTTCATTTGTATTGTTTGGTTAATTCTTGTGATTTTATTGGAAAAAATGGAAAAATATTTTAAAAAAATAGGTTTGTATAATTTTATTATTCAATTATAAAAATTGGAAAATGTAGTTGGTTTATTTTTTTGTCAGACAAAAATACGAATGATATAAATCAGGAAAAAACACAATTTGCAGTTAAACGAAAAAAAATGTCTAATGAGGTTGGCGAAAATACCGATATATGTACATGTGCCGATGCGAATCCCTAAAATTATACAAGAAACTGTACAAAATCGTCAACGCGAGCTCAAATCTAAAAATATATTAAATAACGAAAACGATGCACTTGGAAATATCGGAACTTGTAGTGAGATCTGTGCTCCTAAAGTAAGTAATCAGATTTAATATTTCTAATGGAAATAGCGATTGCGAATTACATAATATTTATTCTTTTATATAGATATCCCAAATTTATCCTAATCTGCACGAAACGCAGTTAAAAAACGGCAATTCATTTATGTATGAGATTACAGAAGGCAATAGTTTGAAGAGCTGTGTGCAAGTTCCTGCAATTTGTGAATCAAGCTTGACAAATATTATAGTTGCGGTCGACGGTTTACATAGTCGAAATAGAAGTGCGATATGTGCCTCTAAAGTGAGTACACCCGTCCCTCGATTTACAAAATCTCTTATTACGAATTTTCGGAAAATTTACGAAAAATTCGGTTAATGAAATTTAGATTTATAACCATCCCTCGCTTAACGAATTAACTCGTCCCAAAAAATTGCACCTAAATCGCAATTTCGTTAAACGAATTTTTCGTAAACTTTCCGAAAATTCGTAAAGAGAGATTTCGTAAATCGAGGGATGGGTGTACTACGATTATACGTTTTTCGTTCCATAACAAACTAATCATTTTATTTAACATAGAAAAAGAACAAAGTACGAGCTAAGTACTGCAAAATCTGGGAAGAGGACGATGTTCTTAAACCATGGCTAACTAGAAGCAAAAATAATTTTGCCTATTGTAAAATATGCCAACAAGAACTTCGAGCACTCGCAGGAGCAGCAGATTTGCACATCCATGCTACAAGACAGAAGCATATTGAAAAAGCACAAGCACTGAATAATTGTAGACCAATCAACTTCAATGAGCAAACAACTCATTCAACAAAAGTAGGTCAAGCAGAAATCCAAGTAAGTGCCTTTATCGCAGAACATAATATATCATTCCTTACTGTGGATCATATGATTCCCATATTAAAGGCAGCTTTTAAAGATTCACCGACAATTCAAAGCATGAGTTGCGGTAGAACGAAATGTACATCAATAGTAAAAAACATAATTGGGCAAACTCAGTTCGAAGAGGTATGTGATTTGATTAAAGTTCAGCCTTTTTCAATATGTGTAGATGAATCCACTGATATATCCACAACTAAATTGCTTAGCATAGTAGTTCGAACTCAGTTTTTAAATAAAATTCAAGATTTTTTTTTTTTGCCTTGAGTAAAGTACAATCATGTGATTGCTACTTCGATTTACGAGAAAATTGTAAAATTATTCAATCAATATGCTATTGATTACAAATGAAATTTAGTTGGATTCGGTGCAGATGGCGCTAATGTGATGACCGGAAGAAATCATTCTGTGGCTAGTTTATTAAAAGTTGATGTGCCAGCTTGATTATTTTTAAATGTACTTGCCACAGTTTTGCATTGTGCGCAAATTATGCTTGTAAAAACTTACCAAACTTTGTTGAAGAAACGGCAAGGGAAATCTATAATTTTATTCAAAACAGCCCCAAAAGAATTGAACTTTTTGCTGAGTTACAAATATTGTTAGATTATAAACCACGAAAAATGCTACATCCATCACAGACGCGATGGCTATCTTTAGAAGCAACAGTTAATCAAATTTTAAGCCGTTTAAATGTTTTAAAATAATTTTTTGTCCATGAAAATTTGGAAAAATTTCAATCAACAACTCGGTTAATTGAATCTATAAATAATCCGGCGTTTGAATTATACTTGTTGTTTTTAAAATTTGTTCTAAATGATATAAATACATTAAACCGATTTTTTCAGAAAGAATCACCACAAGTTCATTTATTATGTGCGCAAATCACAAGATTATACTTAAAAATAATTAACAATTTTGTAAAAGATGAATGTTTATCTGAAATTGCATTTAGTAAAATTGATTTGGCCTCGAATCAAATCAAACATCACACAAGACAATTTGTTAAATTTTGAAGAAAAACTAATATTATTATTTCAGTCAACACCATTACTATATGATTTACGGGATGAAAATTAACGTAATAAAAAAAGAAGGCAAATGAATGAGTTAAATATATTTTTGTATTTCGATTTGACCCTTTTTCCTAAGTGTTTGGATTTATTGCTGTGTGTTCACGCTCACGGCGATTCCTGCTAATTAAAATAAAACACCACAAAGAATCAAGTTTATCAACAAGTTAAAATTTATACTTATTTGAGGGATTATCTTCCATATTCCAAGTTGTTTTGTCGTCTTCTAAAATACTAAAATAATTATATTTAATCTAAATTTGCATTATATAAACTAATTAAATTTAAAACTTACCATTAGCAATTATTGTCTTCTGCATTTGTTTACATAACACTTTGACAGTTCGACATTTTATGACCAAGATAATTTATGTATAGTAGGTATGACTACAAGTTGTACTAAATCAAAGTAAATTACATACAATGTAACTATGTTAATCGAATATAGATGTCACCTGTTTACTACACCAGAAAGAGAAAGTTGTAAGAGTTTTTTATGACAATTTTCTGGAAAAATAAAAAGGTGACATTGCATTCGAAAACGTAGCAGCGAGAACAAGTTAAAATTATAAATTATTGAAAATAAAAATAAAATAAATTATTAAATAAATTAATAAAGTGATACGAATTATAAAGTTGAAACTGGAGGTGTTTTACTTATTCGGTTGATGAATCCGCATTCAATTATCCTCATACAGTCCACAACATAGAATTTGGTCCTTCGAGCCGGATTCCGAAACGGAATCAACCAATAAATTTATTCAGCCCGGTGGAAAATCAACCGTTATCAAGCTACCACGCTTCGCCGTTTGTGCGTCAGTGATTTTACAAACAATCTATAAATTTACAACACACCAATAAATTCACGCCCTAACCAGTGGATTTATAACCGGTAAATTTACAAACCAGTAAATTTACAAACCAACAGTAAATTTGTGATTCGACCACGAGGTTTTACAACTATATTACAACCATATTGAAAAATCAGGAAGGACACCATCATTCAACACCATCCAAACCTTAAGTATCATTTTATTCATTTGTTTTTATTTTTTAATTTTTTATCAATAAACGATCAATAAATTTAATTTATATATTATTAAATTCAATTTGGTTCAAATAAGGTTGACCCTAATATCCATTATTGTATTGTTCTATTTATCGCAAGAAGAAAGCCATTGTTCGCTTGTCCAATCTCAATTTTATATAAATTACATAAGTGCGAAGTTTTTAAGGTTAATCATAACCACGCGGTATCATATCTCGATAATTCAGTGCATAGCGTGCTCAGTGTTTTTATAAGCCATTGCTCGGTGAAATCTAAACGTTTTTATTACAAGTGCAAAGTTTTAAGGTTAACCATAACCACGTGTTAGCATATCTCAAAAAGTTAATTCACATTGTGCACAACAGCAACGTCATGGACGCTCTTAAAAGGCAGCGTGCTTCCATCAAGGGACGAATGACAAAAATACTCACGTTTGCCCAAACTCTTGAAGCTACCACCGACCACGAGGACATCAAAATACGAGTGGATAAGGCTAACTTACTATGGACTGAGTTTACAAGAACCGAGGAACACATGTTCAAGTTAGATCAAGATGTTGAATCCCAAGCTGAGGCATTTGACGACACATATTACCATGCTGTTGCTTTGCTCAATGGATGCATACGGCGTTTCCATTCAAATCAACTAACTGCCACTGGTAGTAACGGTGAAGTCTCCTTTCATTCAACCATGATGGAAACCAAATTACCGAGGCTACATATCCCAGTGTTCCAAGGGGATTGTCAAGATTGGCAAAGCTTCTTCGACCTCTTCAACAGTTGCGTCCATGACAAGATTTCGCTCTCCGCCGCCCAAAAGTTGCAATACTTAAAAAGTTTGTTAAAAGGGGAACCACTGGGCCTGATTAGGCATTTAAGCGTAACGGAGGCCAACTATATTGAGGCGTACCAAATACTTATTAAGAGATACGACAAGAAAAAGGCTACAATCAACAGCTATATTGACACATTTTTTCACATGCCAGCGATTTCCCGTGTTAACTCATCGAACATACGCAAGTTAGCCAGCACAACAGAAGAAATCACAAGGGGACTCAAGGCGATCGGAACACAAGGTGAATTAAGAGACCCTTGGCTCATCTATATTATCGTCAACAAATTAGACGATGAAAGTCGTCAATTTTGGCAACACCAAGCGGCTAAGATTGATCACCCGACGTTACAAGAGCTCATCGACTGCCTCTTAATGCGAGCGGATACACTTGAGGGCATACGTGATGTCGTGTGTAAACCAACTCCTCAAATAGCTTCAAGTTTCAGGCGATCACATACAATTATACCAATTTCTGCTGTACTTTGCCCAATGTGTAACGTAGAACATTTGTTATACCAGTGTCCTAAATTCAAAGAGATGAGTGTGTCAGAAAGACGTTCCTATATTCAGAAAACCTCACGCTGTTATAATTGTTTGAGCGAAACTCACACAGTCCAATCATGTCGTTCGAAAAGATCCTGCTATATTTGCAGAAGACGTCATAACAGTCTTCTACACTTACCAAATCCGTCCGCTCACTCAGTCAATACCAATTACTCAAGTCCACCTAAAGCACTTATTACCACATCACTGTCATGCGAACATAATTCATCAGTCAACACACCACATGACTCTTCAGTCAACAGGTTATCACCCAACATAACAACAGCATCTATCAACATACCAGCAAAAGCAGCTACTCAATTAGTCAACGCAACATCAACCACGCAACTAGAGCCCATAACCCATAACCAATTACATCTTGGCAGCAATCGTAACGAAACTACCATACCAATCGAACCAAATACCCATAATTGTCAAGCTCTGTTGCCTACCGCTCTCGTTCATGTCAAGAATGCATTCGGAGACATGCAAACTTGTCGAGTGTTGTTGGACTCTGGGTCCCAGGCTTCTTTCGTGACCGAAGCATGTGTTAAACGGCTCTCGCTACCCACCCGAAGAGCAAATGTAAAAATCACCGGAGTTGGCTCATCCACCGCAGGCACTGCCAAACGAGCTACCAGTCTAGACGTATATAGTCGTTACCAATCGAATCACCATTTAACTGTTCAAGCTCTAATATTACCGCAAATAGCAATGCCATTACCGTCAGCAAGAATTTGTCCACAACACTGGGATCACTTAAAATCACTGCAGCTTGCTGACCCAAATTATTACGAAACCAGTACTGTAGACCTGTTAATCGGCTCAGACCACTTCTTCGACATCATCACCGACGGTAAGAAGACCGGGCAAACTGGCACACCGATTGCGCAGAATAGCATATTCGGCTGGGTCATAGTCGGCAATATCAACGAAGACAGCCAAAACTGTTGCTCAACTATTACCGTCCTTTCGGAAATGGATATTAATTCGTCCTTACAAAAATTTTGGGAAACCGAAGAAATTCCTATTAAAAAACACCTAACCACCGAAGAACAATTATGCGAAACTCATTTTGAGCAAACACATTTACGTTCACCTGAAGGAAGATTCATAGTTAGCCTTCCCTTCAAACCGAACAGAGGTGAACTAGGAAATTCATTGAACACAGCCAAACGACGTTTCTATTCGTTGGAGAACAAACTGCAAAGGAATCCTCACATAAAGGAACCCTATACCTCATTTATGCGGGAATATATTTCAATGGGCCACATGAAACTGATACCACCAGATGAAGTTGATGTCGCAGATACCAAATCTTACTACTTACCACACCACGCAGTCTTAAAGGAATCCAGTACCACTACAAAATTAAGGGTGGTATTTGATGCGTCCTCGAAAACATCAAACCACCTTTCGCTTAACGATACGTTGTTGGTAGGACCAACTGTTCAAAATACTTTATATTCTATTTTGTTGAGATTTAGAAAGCATTCCATTGTATTCGCCGCGGACATCGAGAAGATGTACCGCCAGATCTGTGTCAGTCCAAAAGATACTGACTACCAGCGAATTTGTTGGCGCGAAGATCCACTATCCCAACTACAGCATTATCGATTACTAACCGTAACCTACGGAACTGCGTCTGCTCCCTATCTCGCAACAAAAACGTTAATCAAATTAGCCGACGAATACCAGAACCAATATCCTGCAGCCTCAAAGGTTATCCGAGAAGATGTATATGTCGACGATTTAATGTCCGGATCAAATACAGAGGAAGAAGCACATAAGCTGACAGACGAAATAATGGAAATTCTTGCTGCCGCTCGATTACCGCTACGAAAATGGACCTCAAATTGTGCATCACTACTCAACACGATCCCAGTAGAAAATCAGCAATTCACACCAATACAAATTCACGAAGGAAAACAGTCTGTAAAATTACTTGGATTGGAATGGAACCCTAAAACGGATAATTTTCACTTCAAGGTTTCAATTGACCCGAATCCAGCATCCACTAAACGAGAACTGTTATCCGAAGCGTCAAAGATTTTTGACCCAATTGGTTGGCTGTCTCCATCCACCATTATAGTAAAAACTCTGTTTCAATCATTATGGTTGTTAAAGTTAGAGTGGGATGATCCCTTACCAACTACTATTTCCAAAAGATGGATATCTCTAAGAACCGAATTCAAATACCTAGAAAAAATCCCTTTACCACGATGGCTACAGACTAAAACTTTAGAATTTCAACTGCACGGGTTTTGCGATGCCTCGGAAACAGCATACTCAGCAGTTATTTACACTCGGTGCATCAACGAAAATGGAACTATAAAAACAAACATTGTCACAGCAAAAACAAAAGTGGCTCCCATCAAACCCGTATCAATTCCTCGCTTAGAATTGTGCGCTGCCCTTCTTCTCACAAGATTAATGACAACGGTTGTACAAGCACTCCAATGTTCAACGGCTGACATATATTTGTGGACCGATTCCGCCAACGTATTATGGTGGCTCTCGTCCCTTCCTCGCTCTTGGAAAACATACATAGCAAACCGTACAGCTGAAATTTTAGAAAGCACAACCAGACCAAATTGGCATTATGTACCTACAAAGGAAAACCCAGCTGATTGCGCCAGTCGCGGCATACTGCCTTCCGTATTAGTAGATTTCGAACTTTGGTGGAGGGGACCCCCGTGGCTTATTCAACATGAAGAACATTGGCCCGATCAAAAGAATCTGCAACACACTCATGATAATCACGAGAAGAAAAGATCAAATGTACATGAATACATTGCAAACATTAGGAATGACTTCTTTGTTGATCTTGCCGAAAAATATTCTCAGTTTTCAAAATTAATTCGAATCGTCGCCCGTCTACTGCAATTTATCACTAACGTAAGAAAGTCTCAAAATCATGAAGAAAAGGAGGCTATTCTATCTCCCACTAATTTTAAAACCGCGACACAGCTTATCATTAAATGGGTACAAAATGAATCATTCGCTGTCGAAATAAAGCTATTAACTGACAAGAAATATTTGCCAAAATCAAGTAAAATTATTTCGCTCAACCCATTTCTTGACGTTGATGGTATTTTGAGGGTTGGAAGTCGAATTCGACACGCAAATATACAGTATGACGCAAAGTTTCCAATAATTATCCCAGCTGATCACATTGTTACTCAACTCCTGATAGATGAAACACACACCAGATATCTTCATGCTTCCCAATCAATATTAATATCAATAATTAGGCAAAAATACTGGATCATTAATTGTAAAAATGCTGTTCGCCAACGTATCCGAAGATGTATTTCTTGTACCAGACATCGAGCAGATACTATGAATCAACTAATGGGCGATCTTCCACCAGAGCGCGTCAACTTCAAATACGCCTTTCTTCAAACCGGAGTTGATTACGCTGGGCCTATTTGGTTAAAATCCATAGTCGGCAGAAAGAATACCCCACACAAAGCATACATTGCGATCTTCGTATGCCTAAGTACTAAAGCTGTCCACATAGAATTGGTTAGTGATCTGACCACTGAAGCATTTATTGCCGCGTTGAAACGCTTTATGTCTCGGAGAGGCGTATGCGCTGATATTTTCAGCGATAATGGCACCAATTTTGTCGGTGCTTCCAATATATTTGCTGAAATTCGAAAATTAATTAATTCAAAATCACATAATAATTCTATTTCAAATTTCTTACTAGATTTCAATACGAAGTGGCACCTTATTCCTCCATCCGCACCCAATTTTGGCGGTATTTGGGAGGCAGCGGTTAAATCAACAAAGTACCACCTCCGACGGGTACTTGGTAACACCATATTGAATTTTGAAGAGATGACAACACTTCTGACGCAAATTGAATCCATTTTAAACTCGCGTCCCTTATGTTTACTATCGCCAGATGAAGAAGACGCTCTAACACCAGCCCATTTTCTCACTGGCCACCGTTTAACAATGTTGCCTGACCCAGACTACAAACCAGTTCAACAAAATCGATTGTCACGTTGGCAACTTGTGCAACAGCTGATGCAAAATTTTTGGGCCCGTTGGCACACCGAATATTTAACGTCATTACACAATCGCTCTAAGTGGCAACACAAACACAAGAACTTGAAGATCGATGACATTGTATTGATACGAGATGAAAATATGAGACCAACAAGTTGGCCACTTGGACGAATCATGGAATTACATCCAGGCAAAGACGGAGTTGTACGAGTCGTTACCATTCGAACAAAATCCGGTATATTTAAACGACCAGTAACTAAACTAGTAATGTTACCAGTATATTGAACCAAATGGTTCAACGTCGGCGGTATGTTCACGCTCACGGCGATTCCTGCTAATTAAAATAAAACACCACAAAGAATCAAGTTTATCAACAAGTTAAAATTTATACTTATTTGAGGGATTATCTTCCATATTCCAAGTTGTTTTGTCGTCTTCTAAAATACTAAAATAATTATATTTAATCTAAATTTGCATTATATAAACTAATTAAATTTAAAACTTACCATTAGCAATTATTGTCTTCTGCATTTGTTTACATAACACTTTGACAGTTCGACATTTTATGACCAAGATAATTTATGTATAGTAGGTATGACTACAAGTTGTACTAAATCAAAGTAAATTACATACAATGTAACTATGTTAATCGAATATAGATGTCACCTGTTTACTACACCAGAAAGAGAAAGTTGTAAGAGTTTTTTATGACAATTTTCTGGAAAAATAAAAAGGTGACATTGCATTCGAAAACGTAGCAGCGAGAACAAGTTAAAATTATAAATTATTGAAAATAAAAATAAAATAAATTATTAAATAAATTAATAAAGTGATACGAATTATAAAGTTGAAACTGGAGGTGTTTTACTTATTCGGTTGATGAATCCGCATTCAATTATCCTCATACAGTCCACAACAGCTGTGTGTACCTGACGATAAAATTGGTTGTATACTTTCAAAATTTAATAGTAATCGTTTTGGTTTAGAATTTACTTTAATACTGGAAGCGGATAATAAATTACCTTTTTTGGACACAATATTAGTTCGGAAGAATAATGGTCAAATTGATACTATTTGGTACGCGAAAATTTTATCGTCCGGTCAAATTCATCATTTTAATAGTTTTCACCCTTTAAGTCAACGAATTAATACGGCGTTTGGTTTCGTCTACAGAGTTAAAAAATTAACCACAGATGTCACAGTTGATACGAATCAAATTATAAGGGATTATCTGATTAATAATAAATACCCGAAATATTTGATCAACAAATTAATCAATCAGTGTGATCAAACTAACAGTGGACAAATGGTTAGTACGGTCGGTACCAATAACAATGTTCATCAAAATTTAATATATAAATCAAATTATTACATTAAAAATCTCAGTGACCAAATTTCCAGCACAGTGCGCAAATTCAATATAAATTGTAAAATTACATTTTCAGCGGCTAACTCTATTCGTAACATCTTTAGCCAAATCAAAGATATCACACCTAAATTAAATCGTTCGAATATTGTATATTTAATTCCATGTAACCATTGCCAATTGAAATACATCGGTACCACGAAACAATTATTAAAAAATCGAATTTCACAATATAAATCGGACGTCAAACCACCTATCAGAAATTCTCAAGCTACTACATTATGCCAGCATTCCTCTGATACTGGACACACATTTAAATTTGATGAGGTAAAAATTTTTCACATTGAAAAATTGTATAAAAATCGTTTATTTTTGGAAATGGCTCACATTATTGGTAATCATGAAATTGTTGTCAACAAAAAGAGTGATACTGTCGATCTTAACCAAATTTATGCTGGCATCATTGATTTTATATCTAAATTCCCAAAATATAAATCGTTTGTAGATTCTTGAAATTCCAAATTCAAAAAGTTTGTTTACTAAAAATATTTTGATTGTAGTCGTCCAATTTGAATCAATTTGTCGTTTGTGCAAAAAAATTTTATTTTCTGTTTACAAGTTCGTATGACAAGAAATTTTCTTCAAATTTATGTATATATTTAACGGTAAGTCGGAGTATGGCATAGTAATTTCTATATATTTTAAAAAGCTTTGTATGTATGTATTGTTAAAACCGTTGTAGACCTGAATAAGATAATAAAATTATCGAAACGTCGCCATAAATATTAAAAATTAGTTTTATTGACTGCCAAACCCGAAGACTAGAGGAAACAATTTACTACAATAATTGAATTACATACTTCAATGGATTTTTTTCAATATCCTTACAAGCTGTGTAAAAATATCTCTTTTCTTCTCTTGCGGAAATATAAGGATGGATCCAACAACTTCTTTTAGTTTTATTATTTTTAAATAAATACAAAATGTATATAAAAAAAAATTTGTTTCTTTTTTTAACATTTTGTTTGTTTGTAGCACAATATTTTCAAAACAATGAAATGTCAAATATGAAAAAAAATAATAAGCAATAAAAATCAACGCGCCGCGCTTGGTGTGATAGAATATGTCGGTATATATTGTGGGTTGCGTGGAACATGCCGCGCTGCGTATGTTGTGATAGAACGTCAACGATGTGTTAAAAATATTCCACAGTGTTATCCAAATCAACGTTAAATGCGGTATAGATGTCTTGCAAAACAGACAGATTGTGAATCGATAAAAAACATTTTTTTTTTTTAATATTTTAAAAATTTTCGAAGAAAAAAATGTAAATGTATGTATAAATTAGGAATAACGTTAAAGTGAAGAACATTAAACGGGGTATCGTTAAACGGGGTATTACTATATAGTGAAATAACGGTACATATTTTTGTTTATAAAAAAGCCACAAAATGCAGAGAAGATACTACAAATTTTAAGTTTGTAAATTTACTTTTGAGCGCCACTGTATATTGTGACACTAAAACATATGTTTGGATGGAATTGTACATAAAGGGTATCAAATATAAGTATGTATGTACCTACATATGCAGCTAGTTGATTGTCAAAGAAAAATCATCAATAAAAGAAAATGTAACAGAACAACAAATATAAAATAGAAATATGTAGGTATATGTACATACTGGTATGTACATATGTACATAGATCCTGTAATTTTTAGTTTTTTCGATTTATATTTATTGTGAAAACGAGAATGCAATTTTTAACAGTACGTTTACGATACTTTTATTAAAAAGTTGCATTTGATTTCGAACATTTCTGGAGATAGAAATCTTTGGTAATGAATTTTGATTATATCCTTGCAGTTAGTTTATGTTGAACTAATCGAACCAAAAATTAAATGTTGTTTTAGAATTTGATGTAAATTTAAGGATTAATGCAATTGGTTAATTTCATATTAGCATATTTACATCAACAACTCGCTATTGCTAAGAAATAATTGCTATAACGCCAATGCCAATTTTAATAATATACCATTCGATCGAAACCATTAGGGGACTTCAAGCTATTGAAAGACGATTTGTTTGGGAACCAGATTTTAAGCAAGCATATCAATTACACAGGACTGGAAAAAAGGGTTCAACATTTTGTTTTTTGATTGAACCGTTGTATCTGAAGTAATTTTTTGCGCTGAACCAAATCTGGCCACAGAATTGCCCTATCACGTCAGATTTTTGAGATATTATAACCTAAAAGTGTCAGAAAGCGTGTTTTGGCACTTTTGCACTTGAAATACCTCAACTTGAAAAGATAGGACCACTTATAGTAAGCATGAAAATATTAAAATAAATTTTTTGTATTAACAACTTCTCAGTTAATTAGGTATAATCTAAGAATTTCATAAGCACACATAACTTGTATTCCCCTTCTCATTTTATAACTAAATGTTCGATAGATTCTAATATTTTTAATGTTTTGGTAGTCGTACATTTCGGTAGGCTAAATAAGATCCCGTTGTCAGATTTGCTCTAACTCTTCCTTGCTTGGAGTTATTTCAAGTGCCAGAAAAAAAACGCTTTTTGACTCTTTTAGGTTAGAATATCTCAAAAACTTGACGTGATATGGCAATTCTGTGATCAGATTCGGATTCAGTGCAAAAAATTACTTCGGATACGACTTTTCATCATGAAAAAAAAAAACATTTTTGGACAATATTAAGACTTTTGACTTATTAAAAATAATAATTGAAAACCATCGCTGGATATTTGTTAAAGAACACCACGTAAATCCCTAAGTAGCACCGGTCAAAATGAACTTCTAATAAATAATTGCTCCAAATTTTAAAACCTTTGGAAAAATCAGTTGAAGCTTTGAGCAAAAGGAGCGCTATACTGCTTATTTCAGAAGGAATAATTCAATCTCTCTTAGATTTACTTTATGGAATACTCTGCCTTGGACAATTTTAAACCTTGTAAACAGCTGCAAGCACATCGTTAAGTTTTCGAAACTATTGAGAATTGCCAAATACGCAAATGTTTTTGTAACAAAATATTTCAATTTATTTTTTGTTTTTTAGCTATTTTCAAAGGTTGTTCTTTTATAAACAAATCAAAGAGTGAGACAATCACAAGGATTTAAAAGCAATTTTTATTCATAGTTTTATAGTTTTTCGAAGGAAATCTGTGCTAGGGCGGTTTACATTTGGAAAGAGATAGGGATTTTATAAGACGAAAGCGGTTTGGAAGAACCATTATCATATGGATTGCCGATAAAAGCATGGCCTTCCTCAGCATTGATTGGATTTGTACTTGATTTGATTTGAAGCGTTTCCAAAATCGATCTTTTTTTTATTTTTTTTTTTGTTTATCGAGGGTTTTGATGTAGTCTGGACTAGTTTGGTGGTTTGTGTGTTTCAGGTGTCGCGTAGTTTCACTAATGTTTGAATTTTGGTCTTAATTAAGGTCACTTCTGCGTTGAAAAAGTATTTTTTCTAAAAATTGCTTTGCATGTGGCATTGCAAGACTTTGGGCTTGTTAAACAACATTTGACTATTTTTTAAAGGTATGTTATGTTAAACTTTGTGGAAAACAAATAGTTGTTTAAACTTCTTTACAGAAACAATCAAATTTGGAGTACTTGCACGACGTTTGAACGATGCAGGCCACGAAGTTGAATTAGACAGAATGAAAATTATCGATAAGCAAGAAATTTTTGAAGGAGGGTCAATTTTGGCTACAGACTGGATCGGATATAGGTTCAATCAATGTTGTAGAAGATTGTGCTTGGGCTTTCAACTCATATGATTTTTTCATCCAAATGATTTTTGTCTCAAATATCGAATTTTTGTTGAAATATACAAACATTTTTACGTGAGGTTTAGCTGGCGTTTCCATGAAAATTCGGTTTTAGTAAATTTTTGTGATTGACTTACTTTTTGATTTGTTTATGAAGGAAGTAATTTTTGACGGATTATCTTGGCTTTTTGAAGATGAACCTGAGTAGGGTTTGAAAGCTGATGCTTTGGTTGGAGCGGGATGAGGAGAACTAAACCAATTGAAAAATGTTTTATTAATAAATATTTTAATTACCGTGAAGATTAGAGTAAAATTAATTGTAATATTTTTCCAGTCGCAACTGACCTTTCTATAAATTGCCTCTGCAAATGCAAACACTGCTTACCCAAGACTTATATACAGAAAGTATTCAAAATCAAATTCTATAATAAAGGAGATATAATTTTATAATCACTACGGAACATTATCAAACGATTCAGTCTACTCAATTGAATGCGAAAGTGTTTTGCCTGTTTCTGGCAATCGTCCCAAAAAATAGTGTTGACATCTCACCATACGGTGTCGACATTTTGTGTTTTTTAAAAGACATACTTCAAGAACCAAAATTATATTTGTAAATTTTAGCTAAAAAGCCTGGGACTGTGTAAAATTTGATCCCGATTCGCGGGAGTAGAAAAATAACCGTGAACAGGACCAACTACAACCATCGCATTATCGACTGCCTATAGCCACCTAAGACACCGCGCATCGGCGCCATACTTTGCCACAAAAGCACTCAAAGTAATTGGAAAAAGTGTGTTACAAACTAATTCTTTAATTGCCGACAAAATCTACACGATTTGTATATAGATGATTTCATGTCGAGGTCTGATACCTTAGAGGAAGCGCATAAAATTAACGAATATGACACAGGATTACTCAAATCATATGGTTAGAACTTAAGAGAATGGTCTTCCAATCATCCGAAGATCCCGGAGGCAATTCCAACCGAAAGCAAGCAGCAGCTACCGATAAATATTAACGACGAAGCATCAAACGCTAGTGTCAAATTACTTTCAACCAATGGATTCAAGTAGGAGCTGTCAGAATTAGGACTTATCAGAATTCCGCGATGTCATTTGCGCCAAGATTCAAATTTTGGGTCGAATGGATTCACATTACATCAATGGAGTCACATTGTGGACGGATTCAAAAATAGTTTTAGATTGGCTGTCAACTCTACCTCGGAGGTGGAATACTTTTGTTGCAAATCGCTTGTCGGACATATTGTTATCTTTTTCGCGGCAGCATTGGAGACATGTCGACTCATTAACCAACCCAGCAGACTGTGCATCACGGCAAAGACGCCCTCAAAATGAGTTAATTTCGAGTTATTGTTGGCATGGACCGAAATGGTTAAGTTTCGCAGAATCAAAATAGTAACTCAACAGTCAAATGATCGGATGAACGGGAAGTTCATAATCTACTATTCCAGCCAAGAATTATGACATTGGTATCACAAACCAGTTCTTAAGCAGAATTTCTTCATTTTTAAAAATGGTTGAAGTTCCTGTTAAACACGTTCTTGGACGAAAATTAACTCTTACGTGTTGGCGGTCGCATCGAAAAGTTACTCGCAGAATTCAAAACCAAATGCCAACTAATACTGCCCAAGTGTAAGATAACTACGTTGCTGGTAAGAAACCTGCATATCAAGCACTGCCATGCCGGAACATCCCTGTTAATGAGTATTGCTCGTCAAAGGTACTTCCTGGTAAACAGACGCGAATAATTCGAGATGTAACTAAACAATGCAGCACAGCCGAATCTCCAAATGATGAGAAATCTACCGCCAGATCAGCTTCAATTGCAGATCCCATTTTGGAAAACCAGAGTAGATTTCGGGACCGCTACAAATCAAGCAACATTTTGGACGATCTACTAAAGTTCACATAGAAGCAGTTCACATAGAAGTTTACGGACATGTATTCAGACAATGCTTTCAATTTCGTCAGCGCTAATAATGTTTTATCGTAGATTAATGTTTTTCTTAAAGCAAATTCTACTGAAATTTTTTCCATTCTCGCTTCATAAAAAAATAGTGGCATTTTATTCCTAGCGCCGCTCATTCGTTTGGAGGATTATGGAAAGCTGCTGTCACTCAAACATCACCTTAAACGGGTCATAGGAAAACTAGTATTTAACTATCAGGAGCTTACCACTGCAGTCACGCAAATTAAAGCAGTCTTGAATTTCAGACTGCTGTGCATACTGTTCAACGAACAAGTGCTCTTACACCAGTGCATTTACTGATCGGGTCACCAATTGTACAGATACCACAACCAAATTTAAAGGATACAAAATTTTTTCGATTATAGCACCTACAACAAGCAATTCAACACTTTAGCAAATGATTGAAGTTTGAGTATTTAACATTTCTAAACAGACGAACGAAATGGCAAAGTAATGGTCAACCGATTAATCTAGACGCTAATTTTATGATTTCCACTCTCTCATTTTTCGAACACTTACTTATTGCCATCTATACAGACTTACAGTAAGTCGAGCAAAGTAAAATATTTTTGCTTGCAGCAGTACGGATTGTATTTTTTAAAGGCATTGAAAAAAAGTAGGCGACTTCTAACGTCAACTGTTTTTCAATGAATTGAAACTATCTCTTATTTGCGAGTATATTAGCCGTGTTTTCCATGAGAACTGCACTAGAACTCGATAAACTTTAAATTTCTTTAATTCTGTGTAAACCGAAAAAAAAAAAAAAAATCATAAAGCGCGAATATGTAGTGTATTTGACATAAAAACCAATTTTAAGTTTAAAAATTTCCCCTTTCAGTTATTTCATCCATATTCTCTTTCGTTCTGACGTCATTACACGCAACACTCGATAAATTCATGGGTTTATCAAGTGTAACTAAAAAATAAGCTATAATTGTAATTATTTATTGCTGGAACAACTTAAAATATGTATATTAAATGCACTACATATTAGCACTTTATGAATTTATTTTTTTTTTCTGTTTACATAGAATAAAAGGGATTTAAAGTTTATCGAGTTCTAGTGCAGTTCTCATGGAAAACACGACTATTATAAATATAATAAAAAATTTAAAAGTGAAAATAAAAAAATAGTGTTTTTAAAGTTAGTAATATATTAAATATAGTAAGTACCTTTTAGAACTTTTTAGTTTATGTTTAGTGATATTTGCCTGAGTTCAGTTTCGTGCTCCTCGCGCTTTGCAAGTTATGCTTGAATTTCAAAATTCAGTCACTTTCAAAAAAGCTTTGTTACTGAATGCGTAAAAATCCAATTACAATAAATGTAACGTGAAATTATTGGAATTTTAAAAAAATAACAAATAGAAACAATCAAAAACATTTTGTGCGAGTTAAGAAACATTTTGTAAAATTATTTTATTTTATAATGCTAAGATACATGCGCAATAAAATAGTTCTATAAATGTACCAGTCACATCAACCGAATGAGTTAGAGCAGCGAACGAAACGCACCATTGTCATTGAAATACGTTGACAGTAATAACACCAAAAATGATCTAGAAAAGTTAGTATGTAGTTAGTCACTAATCTACATAAACCCATAAAACGATAAATACAGGAGTAATTAAAACCATGAGTTTGATAATACAATCAATTATCGTGTTACCGGGATTTGAAATTGCCTGTTTTACAGATCTGTTCATAACTCGTTTATTTTCGTTTTTTTCGAAACAAAAGATACAGATTCAAAATTGTTCGGAATTAAAATTTCCATCTGTGTAAATATGTAATTTGTACAACGATCACACCCCTGCCTGAAAATCCTTTTCACATCGGTAAAAACGTCAATTTTTAGACTCTTTTGTAATGTTCCAACAGTTAAAGAATAATTTTCTTTTAGAATTTAATTTATCATAGAAATTATTATTTTCGAAAACTAATACCATTCATTGCAGCTCTAAATAGTTGAACCTTTTTGGTACTTATAAAAAAAAAACTTTAATATAAAAACGATTTCAGGGTCATTCTAAAAATCTGATCAATATTTTGTGCTCCGTTTTCTATTATCTGTAGATGAATTCAACATCCACGACATAAACAAATTTTAATAATTATTATTAACTCCATTTAGTATATATTAATTTCGAGTTATTCTAGATATAACATCCATACGTATCTACATGTAATAAAACAAGGCTAATATGATGAGATTAAAAACAATTAAGTATCAGTAGATACTTTAATTTCTTCAAAAAAAAATTCCACGTCGGATATCTAAAATGAATGTCCATTTAACTTGTTTATCTTTAACTCTTCTGCTTCTTTTTAATTGAATTGTAAGCCAAGCACATTAGTGTTCACCGTCGCTCTGTCCCGGCAACTAGGAATGATAAAAAACCAGTCGAATAATACTGCGGTAACCTCGATTTAATCTTAAAAGTATCTCCGAATCAGTTACTGTGAGTTTTATAGATAATTAACATTGTGATCTGATTTGTGGAATTATTGGGTCAAATCTTTAAAATGCTTCTCAATTCTTCTACTCATTATTTCCCAAAAATTTTCTCCATGCTAAACACTCTATATTTTGATCATATGGGTTCATTTATAATGGAGTCATCTACAACATAATTGACAACTATTAAAAAAAGATTATTGTTTTTTTTTATTTAGGATCACTTCAAACCTCATCAATATCGGATGTTTCTTCATTTAGATCCTGCTTGATTACTCCTTGCACTCCCCGTTAATATACCATAGCAACGACAGACATAATGGGTTTACAGCGAAATAACAATAAATTAAATCAGCCCAATGAATGACTGCGTTCGATTAAACTTTCAACTAAATTTTTATCACGAGAATTCACTTCGTGTTTCTGCAATTAATATACAAAGAAAATCCAAATATCTATTGAGTTTCGGGATATTTTGTAGCTGTTTTTTGGTCCAACGTCCTGTGTGAATTGGCATTTCTTTGCTATGAATATGAAACAAACGTTGATCATCTAGATTCGTACTTAAGAGTGTTATCAGTACCTACGTATTTACTTATGAGCCACAATTTATACAAGTCGCGGCAGCGAAACAGTGCTATTTTTCCCAATTCGCCGTTAAATAAATAAATTTAACGAATTTTTATTCATTTTACAATTGTTGTTCTATTAACTTTACTTTTCTTATTGGTCGTCCCCAGTGCCCAAAAGTTTGGTCAACCCTTACAATTTTCTGAATTAGTTTCTATTGGCGCTGCTTTGTCACAAAAAAGGCAACCTAAATCCATTTATAGTAATAAGATCACACTTCCATCATAATGTAACTAAAACAATGATAGTCGTTCATTGAGTAGTCAGTCAATACTCCTGGCTAATAACTCCATTCGTTACCACAAATTGTAAATACTCTTGAAAGTTTAATTAATCAAGAAGTTCATGTATTCTTAAATAAAAGTGTTTCAAAAGAGAGTTTTAGATGTGTTCATTGCCATCTTCTATCGTAATCAGACGATGAAAAATTCACTTAACATGAACCGACGTCGGAGCTTTAAGACCCGTTCCATTCGTTTCGTGCATTTTTTTTAATACGAGGGACATGAGGTTGTAACTTTAGGGATTGAGTGAACAAAAATCATGAATTGAAAACATTTCTTTCAATTTTTTTATAAAACTAGCGTTATAATTATACTAAATAATTTATTGGTAAATTAATTAATTTGTTTTAGGTTTTTAGAGTAAAATGTTTTAGTAACAACTTACTACTTGTTACTACGTGTAACCACCAGTGTTGTAAAGTTGCAGTGTAGTTTTACTAAAATATCCAATTAGTAAAAAAAGCGGGTATCCAAAAGTATCAAATTTTTTTTGTCCATAAAACATGATTACGAGTATGTACTTTTAAATAAAAAATATATTTCTAATTCAAGGTATATTTAATTAAGGAGGTACATATAAAATCACATTTTAATCTAATTAAATAAAATCACATTGCCCTTTGCAAAATGGCTTTACCCACTGAAAAACGAGAAGAAAAATAGGATTTAATTTTTAATATAGTTATACAGTAAAACTCGGTTATAAAGTACGGTCAACGGACTATACTGAGCTTGAGTGTACGTTAAACCCATGGAAATTTATAGAAATTAAGAATGATACGTTTTGATATCCATATACATACGTATATTTTAATTTGTACTCAATTATATTTTTGATTATGTATATAAAATTAAATAAAGGAATTACATTTTGAGTTTCAATTCTAAAATATGCAAATTAAAAGTAAGAACAACTCAATACGACGTAGGCACGAGAACAATATTTTTGGACCTTATAATTCAGCTATTCTTAAAATGAATCACGCTGGAGTATTGCCAGAAAAATAATCAGTGCTTTTATCTTGCTTCAGAAAAGATAGAATAAAGAAGATAGGTATTTTGAAAGTCACCTTCGTTTCCTTCATTATAACTTAAAATAGTTTGAAGATATTGCATCGATTTTACTACATCAGCGTTTGATGGCATAGGTTCTAGAATTTCCACATCTTCATCGTTTGATTCAGACTCATCAGAATGTGGGACTTCCAAATGACAATTTTTCGTTAGTCGGCATGTGACCATGGTCAGTGTAAATTTAATCATTTTGAATAATAAATATAAATAATCTGTTAAGTGTTTTATAATTTTAAAGTTAAAACATTTTAAAGTGTAGTATAATGTGCAACAACAATAATAATTAGCGTGATATTTAACAAGTGATTTAAAAAGAATATTCAATTCACAAACGCGTAGGAGTATTAATAGCCAAGTCACAAGACGGATACAAGGAGATTTTTATTTTATTTATTAAACTATTATTAATTTAAAAATACATACAGACATATATATATATAAAATATTAACAAATATAATACTAGTGACATAAAGACTAGTACTCGTAATGGACGCTATGGCAAACAGGGTAAAGTTAATATAAAATTAAAAACTTAATAGTATGTAAAGTTTTGTTAAAACATAAAAACTAAAAGTGCATCCACTCAATCGGAATATTCGGGAAGGAGAATTCTTAAGAAAAAAGTCAAAAAACTGTTAACTAAAGTTAAGTTAAAAAAATAAAATTTAAGTAAAACAAAAAATAACTGTAAAGAAAATTATTGACATTGAAAAGTGTTGGAACGTGAAGAGGCATACATTATTGTGAAAGCAGCAGTTATTGGCAAAAAATTAATCTGAGTTTTGTAAATTTATTTTATTAATTAAATCAATTAACGTAATTTAAAAAAAAAAAAAATGAATTAGAGTTAAATAATTTTGTTTTGTATTGAAATAAACCTATTACCTGCACCTTGCTGAGTAGTTTATTAGCCGAGCAAAAGTGCCAGTATTCGTTTCGTAGCAAGTAAAATGTAGGAATTTCTAAAAATCGTGCGGAAACCAGAAAAAAATATTACAAAAACAAAAAGTTAAAAAAGTCATGAGTTCTCCGCTACCGAGGAAGAATCAGACGTACATTATGAAGAATCCGGTTAATCTTTTTCTTTATCTTACGATGATGAGAGCTGAAATGCTTCTGAATGATGCAGCTGTTTTGGAGAAGGGAGACTTTGTTCTCGTTAGATTTTTTGTTAAATCAAAACGTATATTTTACGTTTTTTTATGTTTCAGTAGTTATTTATATGAACCTGAACAAAAAGACGTTTCTTTTGTTGCACTTATTTTGACAAATTTTCAATTTTTGTTATGTTATTTTAAAAACTATTTTTTTTAATTTATTTTTTATATGTGAATTAAATATAAATAATTCATTCATTTTATACATTTTTTTAAAATGAGGTAGGACTGAAACTGAATTTTGAAGTTCGCACTTGAACAAAACGAGATTACTTTCGCATATTTATGATTTATTATTAAAAACAATAAAAGGCTGAAATAAAGATTACTTCAAAAAAACAAAATTCTGGGCATTTTTATTAATGTTATAAATATTTAAAGTTTATGACAAATGTGTCTTATTAACAAACAGAAAAATCGTCTTCGACAAAAATTAAATCCCAACGAGTCAAATCTGAAATTAGACGACGTGACCGAAGATCGTGTAATTCTCCCAGAATATTATTTATGGCAAAGAAAAAATTGGCGCAAACCTGCATAAGTAGCTTAAATACATGTCCCAGAAAAACAAATGGAAACAAAACTCTTTCAGCAAAAAATGCTTTAAACGTTGACATGATAAACAAACTTATAAAGATTGATTTAGGCTACAAAATTCTAAAACCAGTACGCCCTTCTCCTACATATTGGGAAACTCGAAAGAAAGATCTTAGGGCTATGATCCGACACCTGGGCAAACCAACTTTTTTGTTAACAATATCGGTAGGCGAAAAAGGTTGACCATAATTAATACAAACATTGGCCAAATTAAATTGTAGCAAAAATGTAACAATTGAACAGCCATATTTGATGGAGGATTTCGAAAAGACGGCTCTCAGAAGACATGATCCCGTTACATGCGCACGTTATTTTGATTATAAAGTTTTCAAATTGATGCAACTGCTTAAATCAAAAAATAGCATATTCGAGGAATTTGAAGTAGAAGACAGCTACGAACATATATTTCTGTGGTTAAGAAATGTGCCAAAATACGATGCACTTAATCCGAATACCGTCCAAGAATGTGTAAATTTTATGAATCGATATAGGTATAACATGGCAATATGATGCTAACAACCCTTATGTTAATTATCAAAATCATAAGCATACACGTGCATACATGTTATAATGACAAACGAAACAAACAAAAGTACAGGTTTAATTATCCGATTCCTGTTATGAAGCGTACAATGATATTAGAACTGCTTGGGGAAAATGAACAAAAAAATTCTGAGTATGACCAAATACTAAAACAAATTCGTAAATTAATTGTTTATTTTTCGAAAAAAAGAGAGTTACTATGGGTTCTCACCAAAAGTAGATTTACATTCTATTCGATTTTCTTTCACATTAAAAATAATTACTATATAAAAAAATAATTAGTATATATCGGTATACACAATGTACAAATTTACAATGCGACTTGCAATCAAAAGTAGTGAAGCATACATCTTTTTGCATTGTAAATGAAAAATTTCCTGTTAAAAAAAAAATTCCCTTTGCAAATATTTGCAACTGTGTTTTGGTAAGAACCAAGAGTTGATAAATTTTCTAGAAGTATTGGCTAATTGGCTAAATTAGAAGTCACCGAAGAACAATATCTCAGAAGTTCTCTTAAAAAACCACATGTGTTCTTGGAGAGAAACAGTTTGGAAGTTACAACTAATGCATATAATAAGTCAATATTACAACTATTTCAATCGAATATATGTAGATTTACAATTCGTTATTGAAGAATATGGAATTGCATCATATAATATAAATTATGTTGGAAAGGTTGATGCTGGTTAATCTGAACTGTTAAGAGATGCTGCTTCTCACATGCAAAATCGAAATCGAAGCTGAAAACAAAAGTTTAACAAAATAGATAATATTTTTTTAAACAGTAATTTAATGTCAGCGCAAGAAGCTGTATATCATTTATTATCAACGTCGCTTTCGAAGAGTAGTCGCCAAAAGATATTTATCAACACAAATCTTATAAACGAAAGAGCCTCAATGTTGAAAACAAAGAAGAAATTGAAAAAACTAGATGAAAATTCAACTGATATTTCTATGGAAAACTATACGAGAAAATATAGTAAACGACCAACAAGTATGGAAAGAGTTTGTTTAGCTGACTTTGTAGCAAAGTTTTGAAAAAAAAAACGAAAAACCAGCAACAATAAAATCGATGATGAAAAAGCAAAAGTCGACAGTAGTTACACGTCCCGTCGTAAATGTGCTGTATTTAGATATAGGAGATATCTAACTTTTAACTTTTTTAACTTTTAACTTTTAACTTTTAACTTTTAACTTTTAACTTTTAACTTTTAACTTTTAACTTTTAACTTTTAACTTTTAACTTTTAACTTTTAACTTTTAACTTTTAACTTTTAACTTTTAACTTTTAACTTTTAACTTTTAACTTTTAACTTTTAACTTTTAACTTTTAACTTTTAACTTTTAACTTTTAACTTTTAACTTTTAACTTTTAACTTTTAACTTTTAACTTTTAACTTTTAACTTTTAACTTTTAACTTTTAACTTTTAACTTTTAACTTTTAACTTTTAACTTTTAACTTTTAACTTTTAACTTTTAACTTTTAACTTTTAACTTTTAACTTTTAACTTTTAACTTTTAACTTTTAACTTTTAACTTTTAACTTTTAACTTTTAACTTTTAACTTTTAACTTTTAACTTTTAACTTTTAACTTTTAACTTTTAACTTTTAACTTTTAACTTTTAACTTTTAACTTTTAACTTTTAACTTTTAACTTTTAACTTTTAACTTTTAACTTTTAACTTTTAACTTTTAACTTTTAACTTTTAACTTTTAACTTTTAACTTTTAACTTTTAACTTTTAACTTTTAACTTTTAACTTTTAACTTTTAACTTTTAACTTTTAACTTTTAACTTTTAACTTTTAACTTTTAACTTTTAACTTTTAACTTTTAACTTTTAACTTTTAACTTTTAACTTTTAACTTTTAACTTTTAACTTTTAACTTTTAACTTTTAACTTTTAACTTTTAACTTTTAACTTTTAACTTTTAACTTTTAACTTTTAACTTTTAACTTTTAACTTTTAACTTTTAACTTTTAACTTTTAACTTTTAACTTTTAACTTTTAACTTTTAACTTTTAACTTTTAACTTTTAACTTTTAACTTTTAACTTTTAACTTTTAACTTTTAACTTTTAACTTTTAACTTTTAACTTTTAACTTTTAACTTTTAACTTTTAACTTTTAACTTTTAACTTTTAACTTTTAACTTTTAACTTTTAACTTTTAACTTTTAACTTTTAACTTTTAACTTTTAACTTTTAACTTTTAACTTTTAACTTTTAACTTTTAACTTTTAACTTTTAACTTTTAACTTTTAACTTTTAACTTTTAACTTTTAACTTTTAACTTTTAACTTTTAACTTTTAACTTTTAACTTTTAACTTTTAACTTTTAACTTTTAACTTTTAACTTTTAACTTTTAACTTTTAACTTTTAACTTTTAACTTTTAACTTTTAACTTTTAACTTTTAACTTTTAACTTTTAACTTTTAACTTTTAACTTTTAACTTTTAACTTTTAACTTTTAACTTTTAACTTTTAACTTTTAACTTTTAACTTTTAACTTTTAACTTTTAACTTTTAACTTTTAACTTTTAACTTTTAACTTTTAACTTTTAACTTTTAACTTTTAACTTTTAACTTTTAACTTTTAACTTTTAACTTTTAACTTTTAACTTTTAACTTTTAACTTTTAACTTTTAACTTTTAACTTTTAACTTTTAACTTTTAACTTTTAACTTTTAACTTTTAACTTTTAACTTTTAACTTTTAACTTTTAACTTTTAACTTTTAACTTTTAACTTTTAACTTTTAACTTTTAACTTTTAACTTTTAACTTTTAACTTTTAACTTTTAACTTTTAACTTTTAACTTTTAACTTTTAACTTTTAACTTTTAACTTTTAACTTTTAACTTTTAACTTTTAACTTTTAACTTTTAACTTTTAACTTTTAACTTTTAACTTTTAACTTTTAACTTTTAACTTTTAACTTTTAACTTTTAACTTTTAACTTTTAACTTTTAACTTTTAACTTTTAACTTTTAACTTTTAACTTTTAACTTTTAACTTTTAACTTTTAACTTTTAACTTTTAACTTTTAACTTTTAACTTTTAACTTTTAACTTTTAACTTTTAACTTTTAACTTTTAACTTTTAACTTTTAACTTTTAACTTTTAACTTTTAACTTTTAACTTTTAACTTTTAACTTTTAACTTTTAACTTTTAACTTTTAACTTTTAACTTTTAACTTTTAACTTTTAACTTTTAACTTTTAACTTTTAACTTTTAACTTTTAACTTTTAACTTTTAACTTTTAACTTTTAACTTTTAACTTTTAACTTTTAACTTTTAACTTTTAACTTTTAACTTTTAACTTTTAACTTTTAACTTTTAACTTTTAACTTTTAACTTTTAACTTTTAACTTTTAACTTTTAACTTTTAACTTTTAACTTTTAACTTTTAACTTTTAACTTTTAACTTTTAACTTTTAACTTTTAACTTTTAACTTTTAACTTTTAACTTTTAACTTTTAACTTTTAACTTTTAACTTTTAACTTTTAACTTTTAACTTTTAACTTTTAACTTTTAACTTTTAACTTTTAACTTTTAACTTTTAACTTTTAACTTTTAACTTTTAACTTTTAACTTTTAACTTTTAACTTTTAACTTTTAACTTTTAACTTTTAACTTTTAACTTTTAACTTTTAACTTTTAACTTTTAACTTTTAACTTTTAACTTTTAACTTTTAACTTTTAACTTTTAACTTTTAACTTTTAACTTTTAACTTTTAACTTTTAACTTTTAACTTTTAACTTTTAACTTTTAACTTTTAACTTTTAACTTTTAACTTTTAACTTTTAACTTTTAACTTTTAACTTTTAACTTTTAACTTTTAACTTTTAACTTTTAACTTTTAACTTTTAACTTTTAACTTTTAACTTTTAACTTTTAACTTTTAACTTTTAACTTTTAACTTTTAACTTTTAACTTTTAACTTTTAACTTTTAACAGAGCATTCACAATGCAAAAAACTTTTACTTTTGACTTTTGCCTTTAACTTTTGCCTTAAGAATAGCATGCACAATGATAAAAATAAATTAAAGTAAAAGCAAACTTCAACAAACTTCATTGCATAAATAAATTCTTTTGTTTACTTGTCAAAATCTGGTTTTATAAAATATATATAATTAGTGTGTAATAAAATTAAAAAAAGTGTATTATAATTACAAAAGGATCATAAATAAAAATAATAAGGCTTAGTTGCATTTGTATATAGTTTAAAGTGCTTCTATATTTTAAAAGAGTAAATAAAAATATTTGTATTGTTTTCATTCGTTGAATATCCTCATAAACATTCAAAGTTTAATTTTTGTTCGAGTTAAAAAATTGTGTTAAAAATTCAGAATATTTAAATAATGAGTGACAGAGATCGGCAACTAGATTTGGCACTCTTGTCGATATTTAGTTTAGCGTGCATTAAGCTAAAAAAAACAAATCGCCGATATTGGGTTCATCCTCATTGGCAGAACAGAGCTGAAAATGGATCGTATAAAACTCTAATAAAAGAGCTGTATAGATATTCCGATAAATTCAAAAATTATTGTCGGTTTACCATCGAAGAATATCGGGAGCTGTTAAAATGTGTTTCTCCGTTAGTGAAGAAAAATAGCATACGAAAATGTATATCACCAGGTCTAACACTAATGTTGACACTAAGGTAATAAATAATAAAATAACTATTTGAGTGACATTTCAGTTAATTTGAATTTAATTTCTATTTCAGATATCTCGCTGCTGGAAACTCAATGGCAAGCATGTCATATGAGTATCGAGTAGGACGATCAACAGTATCAAAAATTATATTTGAGGTTTGCCAAGCTATTTGGACAGCATTAAAACAGGATTACCTGAGACAACCAACTGATATGGATTGGCATACAATTGCTGATGATTTTTATAAAAATTGAAACTTCCCAAATTGTTTGGGATGTATAGATGGGAAACATGTGATTATACAATGTCCCAAAAAATCGGGAACACTGTTATACAATTATAAAAAATCGTTTAGCATAGTTTTGATAGCTGTATGCGACGCAAACCTTAAATTTATATTTGTAGACATAGGAGCCTATGGATCGAACCATGATGGTGGAATATTTAGGCAATCAGCTTTTGGGAAAAAGTTTTTTAAAAATAAGTTGAATTTCCCACCTGACCAAGCATTTCCAAAAAGTAAGGACGGTAAAAAATTTCCTTTCATTTTATTGGAGATGCCGCATTCCAGTTGCACCGAAATATGCTAAATCCCTATGGTGGAACAGGATTGTCAACTGAACAAAAAATATTCAATTACCGGCTAGCTAGAGCACGGAATTGTATAGAAAGAGCTTTCGGAGTATTAGTTTCCCGCTTCAATATTTTATTTTCGAAAATAAGAGCTACTCCGAAAACGATCGATAATATAATAAAAGCCACAATAGTTCTGCACAATTTTATTATACATAAACGGCAAAAAAAAAGGTTAACAAACAATAAAAGAGGTACACTGGTGTTAGACAAATGCAGCGGATTGACCAGAAAACAATCATCTGGTTTCAGATTTGGAGCCAGAAATTCTACTCGGGAAAATTTAGCCATGCGTGACGAAATCGCAAAATATTTCGTTCAAGATGATATTCTTAGCTGGCAAATGAACAGCGTGAATGTTGGGCGGAAAGACATATAATTGTATCATATATTTATTTTAATAATAAATTTTGACTTTATATTTTTTTTGTATTTAAACAAAAATTCAATAAATTTGTTTTCGAATCGCAATAGCACGGTTCATATTTTGTTCTGTCTGAAAATTTTATTTTTCATTTAATAAAAAGTTATGTTTCATTTAATATAAATTTATTAATTACAACAAGATTTAATAGTAATAAGGCTTTGTTAATTGTGGTTTGTGTTCTACATTAATTGAAATAGTGAGCTGGTACAGAAATCATCGTCATGAAAATGTCGTCATGTAATATGTGCTCTACAAACATCACAAAGGCGAAATTCCCTGGCATAAATTGTGCCGGTCCATGCAAGAAATTATTTCACATCAGGTGTGCCCAGATTTCCGATGATCTCATGCTACGCATTAAAAATCGTTCCGAAAGCTGGTTGTGTTTAAAGTGCCGTGATACCTCAAACCAGTCAATTATTGAGGGTGAGGTTTATGTTTCCGATGCTAATATTGTTCTTCCAAGTTTATCTGATATCATGGTCCAGCTAAAATGCATGGATAGGAAACTTTCAGCTCTTGAAGCGTTGAAAGCCATGGTAACGTCACTGGTATCTGAAAACAAAGACCTGAAAACCAGAGTTGACAAACTAGAATCACAACTACTAAGCAACACCACAAAACTAAATCTTCTTGAAGCTGAAAACGATAAACCCAACCAACAGCAGAATGCTAGCAGCATAACAATAACAGGCCTTCCCATCAATCATGGCGATATTCGTGGTGTAATCATTAATACAATTAAGAAACTTGGAGTGGAAATCAACACTGATGACATAGTATCAATTCAGGGAAAACAAAAATCAAATACAGATCTGGAACCAGGAAGTAAGAACAACATGTCAAAGCCAGTTTTAAAAAGTTTTTTTATTGTTAAACTTAAAACTGTGGAACTAAAAAACAATATATTGGCACAAACAAAAAAACACAAAACACTATCCTGTAAAGATCTTGATGTTAGTTTGCCAGTGAACCACCCGATGCAACGTATATTTGTCATGCACTACTTGACACCGTTCCAAAGCAAGCTATATCATGAAGCTAAAAACATAAAATTGAAGTACAATTACAAATTTTTATGGTGCAAAAATGGTCAAATTTACTTACGGAATTCCGAGGGATCAAATGCTCATCGAATACAATCATTTAGTGATATTTTTCGGGTTGCAAGTAGTCATCATCCAATTGAAAATGCTGATTAGAATATCGTTATCGATTCTAAAATTAGGGAAAATGACAGTCAAGAAATCATCCTGGATTCTTATGCTTTTTAAATTGTTAAGTATAATAATTTATTTGCCTGTACAAGCTCAATTTTTATCTTTTATTGTGATTTTGTTCCATTTTATTTCGATTCCACCACTTTTATTGTTTATTTACATTACTTTTACAGTTTCAATTTTGATTATTATTTTGTGTTTAGTTTCCGTAACGTTGGCAACATTGAATATTAATGCATTGCATGTAAAGCACAATAGAAATTATTTTTTAGCGCTTTACTCGTTTTTTATTTTTTCTAAAACTATTTCTAATCTTTATGTCTACATTAAGTATCCTATTATTAAACGTACTAATATACTATATTTAACAGGTTATTTTACGATTATTACTGAAATTTTAATTATTTTCGCTCTTTTTATCATTTTCATTGTATGTAAAATATTATTGATTCGCATTCGTTATGAGTAGTGAATATAGTATATTACACCAAAATATTCGAAGTTTAAGAGCAAATTTTGATATATTTAGTACGTTTATAGCCAGTCTAAAAACTCAACATGATTTGATTTTTGTTACTGAAATCTGGATTTATTCGCACGAAATTACAGAATTCAATTTGCCGAATTACAATTTTAAAGCTTGCTGTAATGATAATTACCGCGCCGGTGGAGTTGGTGTATTTATAAATAAAAAGTATACATTTGTAACATGTTATATTAGTAATTGGAGTTCAGCTGATGTCCTTAGTTTAAACATTCAGTTAGATAAAATTTTTTGGACTTTTCTATGTTTTTACCGCTTTTGTAATAGCGATCTTAACGTTTTTTGTAATGATTTGGATAATTTGCTGGATACAATTAACAATAATAATATAGTTATCTTAGGTGATCTTAATATCAATATATTAGACAACGTAAGTAGTTTCAACTACCAAACAATGCTTGCATCATATGGATTCCTCAGTGTCTCAAACAATCTATTTATTTATTTATTTATTTATTAATTTACAAAAATTTATTTAGAAAAATGTTGACTGATATCACTCCCATACTTAGACAATCTATTTTGAGCTAGAGCTCATTCATAATAAATCATAGAAGCAGAGGTGGGTCAACAATAATGTTATATCTTTGAAGAATCACACGGTAAGGTGGCACATTCGTTGTTTGGAACATTGTATTTTTCCTGGGCTCAGGTATGGGGTGAATTGCGGGAAACCTGCATTGCCTGATTTTTAAAACGGTAGAGACCCGCGGATGTCGCGTTTTAACATTTATAATTATAATATAATTATTATACCATATAATTTAATTTATATTAACTTTACAATTTATAATAAATTTGTAATAAATTTTATTTAAAAAAAAAAAAAAAAAAAAAATATCGGCTGACTCGAAACTCAAAGCCTACTTGATTGGTTGAACTAAATCCAACTAGGAAACTATCATGTCTAGATCATGTATTTGTGAAATCCAATAATACTTACAATTTTAGTATTGATAACTTACCTATTCATTTTTCGGATCATAATTTAATTACACTTAATATTTTTGCATCATCGAAAAGACCTGTTGCATGTTATGCGGAAAGTATTTCTAAAGTAAATTATGACAAACTTAGAGATCGTCTCCTAGTGGAAAACTGGAACCTTGTTTATTGTGAAAAGGATTGCAATACAGCATTCAACATTTTCTTAAAAATTCTCAATTATCATATTGATTTTTCCAAAGACACAATTACAAATCGCAATAATAAGAAGTTAAAGCCCTGGATGAATTCTTACCTTTTATGTCAAATTAATAAACTAAAACATTTTTCAAAAAAACTAAGAAAATATCCTAATAGCGCTCGGTTAAAAAATTATGTTCAAAAACTTTCTAAACGCGTAAATATTAATGTTAAACGGGTTAAAAGATTATATTATAAAAATAAATTTGAATTAATTGGAAATAATCCTAAGCTTATGTGGAAGGAAATTGACGATATTTTGGGTAGAGGTACATATAAAAACCAGATAACGCATATTTATAAAAATCAATCTAATACTCTACTTACTGATAATCAAAATATATGTAATGAGTTTAATAATTTTTTTATAAATGTATCTTCAGAGCCAACTTCTGAAATTATTCTTAATAGTACTAATAACAGTGAAGAGCAAAAACGGTTTATTCTTGGAAACCGAGAAAATTATGGTACTTCTTGCTATTTTGAGGAAATCAATTCTTTAGAGATTCTATCTGAAATTCAGAAGTTAAAAAACAAACTCTAAAGGATACGATGGAGTAGATAATGTAGTTGTTAAAAACTGTGCTTGGTATTTGGTTGACATATTAAGGTTTTTATTTAATCTCAGCTTAAAGAGTGGAATTTTTCCAGTCGCTATGAAAATAGCTGTTGTTATTCCGATTTTGAAAAAGGGTGATGCTCTGCATATGAATAATTACAGACCAATCTCCTTATTGAGTACATTTTCCAAATTATTTGAGAAATTAATTAAACGACGATTGATCTCATACCTTGGTAAAATTGAATTTTTTAATGATCACCAATTTGGATTTACAGCTGGAAAATCTACGGAGGAAGCTCTCTTAGATTTTTTGAGTAATATTTATCTAGCCATTAACAACTCTCAAAAATGCTCCGCCGTATTTATGGATATTTCAAAAGCTTTTGATACTGTTAACCATGGCATACTCATTACAAAATTGTCAAGTATTGGAGTTAGAGGAATGGTGTTGGATTGGTTTATCAGTTACCTTCGTAATCGTAGCCAAATTGTTAAAGTTAATAACGCAAACAGTCTTCCAGGTAATTTGAGATGTGGTGTTCCTCAAGGCTCAGTTTTGGGACCTTTGTTATTTTTAATTTATTTTAATTCCGTTTTTGAAATAAATCTCACTGGCTGTGCTACAGCGTTCGCAGATGATTTGGCTTTAACATATGCGTCTAATAATTACCTAAAAATTAAACAATTTATTGAAATTGACTTACACATTTTAAGTAAATGGTTTTTCTATCACCGACTAGTTGCGAGTGACAAATCTAGAGTTTTGCATTTTAGACGACCTGACACAACAGTTGATCAAAACTTTTTCAAGTATCATGTATACTCATGCGATAAGAATTCATGTTTTGGTCAGTGTTTTGATTTACCCTGCGTAAACGAGTTTAAATACTTAGGTGTAAAAATTGACTCACGGCTAAATTGGTCCTCCCACCTAACTAATATCAGGAAAATTGTTATTACTGCGGTGCATAAATTTTATAATCTTCGACCTTTATGTCCATCTTATATTTTAAGAAGGTTATATTATGCTCTTGTAGAATCCATTATAATGTATGGGATAACTAGTTGGGGTGGAATTTACTTTGCCAATATTGTTGATCTTTTTATAGCGCAAAAAAGAATTGTGAAATTAATTTACGCTCGTCCGAAAACTACACCCACAATTCCGCTTTTCCGTGAGCTGAATTTGTTGCCACTGAGGTATCTATATGTATTTAAAGTATTGAAAATGTTTTTTGTTCGCAGCAATAGTTATCATAATCGAATAAATCATGCGCATAATATGAGAAATCCAAACAATTTTATCGGTCTTCGTTGTAATAATGAAAAGTTTAGGAGATTTTATCTATATATGGCACCGTTTTGGTTCCATCTTTTACCTAACCACGTGAAAATACTTCCATCTATGCAGAAACACAAATTTAACAGAGAAATTCGGACTTGGCTGCTTGGCATGGATAATATTGAGCGATATTTTTAGCATTAGAATTGAAGTATGCTATATTCCAATGTGTCTTCGTGTAAAAAATGTATATAATGTAATAATAACTGAGCTTGTATATTGTAGAAAATTATTATTATTTTATACTGATATCCAAAGAATATTATATTAAATTTATTAATAGTTTGGTTTTAATTGCTCCGCTACAGACGTAATATCTAAAGGAGCTTTACTCTATTTCAAATTTTTAAATTGTTTTGCTTGTAATTAGCTTTCATTATGTATATATTTTATTTGAAATAAAGATAATAATAATAATAATAATAATATAAACTTATTCAAGATGCTCCCAATTACTTCCGAGAACAAATCATATTATTTGTGCCGTGGCGCAACGAAAATACAGAGGTAGAAAATGTGGATCACAGTTTAGTATACAATCAAACCATTCAAGTTATAAATGAAAATCGAAATAAATATACAATAGTTAGAGACGAGGCACTAGATGATGCTTTAGAATATGCTCGAAATGAATATCTTGAAGCAGAAGAAGAATATGTTAATAATTTTATGGCCGATGAACTATCTCCCGAACATCAGATTAATATATTAATTAGATCAAGCAGGAAAACCAATCGGTAGTCAGAAGATACAAAACCAGTATACTTGTCCAGTGAAAATATCTGAAACTAAATTATGGGCTAAAATGGAAAATTTGAATACCTTGCAAAGAGAGTTCGTCTTTCATGTGTTTAACTGTTTTACAACAAGGAATATTCCATCTAATGTATTTCTAAGTGGATCGGTTGGAGTAGGACAAACTACAATTATTAATTGCATATACCAATTAGTTACAAATTATTTCGATAATTTACCGAATGGAGAAGAGAAAGGAAAAATCACAGTTTTATTATCCAGTTAGTCAAATTTCCGGATTAATGCCCGAGTTATCATCTGATATTGCATTAGAATAAAATTATTCCATTTAAAATTATTAATAATTGATGAGATTTCAATGGTAGGCAGCACGTTATTTAGCCGTGTGGACGTGAGATTAAGGCAAATTAGGGGTATAAATAAACCTTTTTGCGGTGTATCGGTAATTGTTGTCGGAGATTTAAATCAACTACCACCAGTAATGGATCAGCTGATATTTAAGGTTTCAAACAGGGATTAAATGAGTGCATTATATTACAAAAACCCTTTGTTCAACTCAACTAACAATTTTGAAATTTATGAGCGTGATATAAGAGTTAAAATTCGTGTTATATTAAGCTTTTAAGAGTCTTCTGGCGAACTATTTGGGCATATAAGGTTAAAATAAGCGCCTTGTAAGGTGTATATAAGTGTCACATAAGGCTAAACTTTCTTGAGAAAGAATGATATAAGTTATAAGAATAGTCGTAGAGTAGTCTTTCGTAAGGTTGTTATCAGAATATACATTCTTATGTAAGAGCGTTTTAAGACATACGTTGTATTCCTATACATATATTTCATCGTTATAATCTTAGAAAATTATGTTATAGGATTATACAACTTTAATGATTCTTAATTCAGTTTTATAACAAACTTGGTATTATCCTTTGACAAATAAAACAGATAAATTAAATTAAAACAGATAATGCTTGAAAAACTAATTACTTTTTATATAATTAAAATTTACATTGAAATTAGCATAGAATTTAGCTGCGAATTCAAATTTTTCAATTAAAAATAATAGCTACCTGATCTAATTTTTTTGCGCTCTTAAAAATTCGAATAATAAAATAAAAAATTATTATTATTTAAAAAAATAAAAATTATCAAAAAAAAGAAATATCATAAAATGGACTAATTAAAATACTACATAGTACTTGTTATGAAAGGAAACTTTATAAAAGCACTTGCTAAGTTCCTAAAATTGCCAAAATATATCAAAATATTCCATTTGAAAAAAATGTATCTAAAAAATTACAAAATGGATGCTTTTTTTCATAATGGAAATTTCTAAGCCAATGGCCGAAATGACGTTCTACGTGAAATATCTTATAAGTGTCTTATAAGAAAACGTTTAAATTTGTTTCCAGGGTCGGATTGAGTTTATATACTTCGGTAAAACTGAAGAAATAAATATAAATTAACCAACAAAATTAAAGTCATATAAATTTGTTGATACTTAATATTATCAAACAATTTATTATAATAATAAGTTTGTATGACTGTTTTGTATATTATATATTATATATATATATATATATATATATATATATATATATATATATATATATATATATATATATATATATATATATATATACATATATATATATATATATATATATATATATATATATATATATATATATATATATATATATGTATATATATATATATATATATATATATATATATATATATATATATATATATATATATATATATATATATATATATATATAAATCAGAGACGAAGCGTGACATTTTTAGAAACGGAAGCACAACTGATTTTAAATTCGAATCATTACGTGCCAGCTCTAATGACCTCAGAGCAGTGTATGTTATAAGCATTTTAAATAAGTTCTCGGCATTACCGTGGCACCGTAATAGTTTTGGCATACTAAGGTATTGATAATATTTTCTTTTTTTACCATTAAAATTATAAAACTAAATAATGATTGAGCTGTGCTGGTGCTACCGAGCGAAACCTCCAAACAGGCCAATAATCGATCAGCTATACGCAATATCAATTTCAATATAACGTAATATTATAGAAACCTGTGAGAGGTTAATATTAAGCGAAAGAAGTCTGTTTTTGTGATCTTACAACGAACTTCCTCTGACACCACCAGAAGCACGTATGGCTATATTTTGCTTTGTTAATATTAAATATCAAAACCAAAACTTATGTATATTACCAGCCGTGAAGGCTTACTGATACACGTATATTATTAAATAATTTAATTACAATTTGTTTCATCTTTCATATTCATTTTGTTATGTATGTATTGCGGTTATATGGCTTGTACAAAGTGTTGGTTTTGAATATAAATATAATATCATGATCTCTTTCGCTCCTTTCGACCTTATGATGCCAGCGAACGTCATCTCATGCAGATCAATCAATTTTGTTTCACGTTTATTAACCGGTCATATAGTGATGGTTAAGGTGACGGCTTAGACACACCGCGGTCTCGAGTTCGATTCCCGGCGCTAAGCACAACGCCGCGTCCAATTGTGTGTAATATCGTTCGTTGTGCTGACCATCTACAACGATTACCAATAATTGTAACATATGGTCTGAAAGAGCTTGTAAAAAAAATCTCAGTATAGGGTTAATTTTGACCTGTATAAAATATAAAATATACATGCAAAGAATTTTACACCATTTCCTGGACTTGGCCTGATGTGTATTTGTCTACTTTGTCGTCAAATAGTTAAATGAGATTTACCCTGAGCCCGCCACTGATAGAAATGTCTCCTAAAATCACATTTTTAATTATTTGCCTATGTAAGAATATACTAAGTATCTAATAAGGTATGAGTTTTTCTTATAGAAAACTTATCTAAGCGTATTTAAAGAATATTTTTATTATTATCCTATGTAAGAATAAAGTAAGTATCTAACAAGGGAGAGGTATGAGTTTTTCTTAAAGAGAACTTATCCAAGAGTATTAATACAATATTTTGCGAATACATATTTAGAGACATATTTACTATATTATTTTAAATAAAAAAACTGAATAAAACGGTAATATATCTAACAGTCGATTTTTAACATTAATTAGTTTTAGAGTTACGTCAATCACTAAGTTTTGTTTTCTGCGGTACTCAAACAAATGTCATATTTTCTAAAAGAAACACACTTTAAAGGCTCTTGCAAAAGAATTTAAACAATATGTAATCTTATAGCGTTCTCTATAAAGATTTGTTTATGTTTTAATCTTACAAAACTCTTGGTCAAGAGAAATCCTACAGAACACTCATAAAGAAAGAAATTAAGAGAACTGTAAGACTAAATATGTCTTGGCTAAGAAAACTTTTCGTCTAAAAACAATAAGAGTATACTAAGTGTTGTGTAAGAAACAGCCTTACAACAGAATCTGTCAAGGTGTAAAAATGCCATGTAAGAATATAATATCGTTTATAAATCGGCATTTCTTTGACAAGAAGCTAATAAGTATTCAGTTTTAAACATTCTTGGAGAATGTTATTCTAGGGCTCTTTTAAGTGAAAAATATTCTTAAAAGACAATTTATAAGGCAAAATGTTAGTTGGGGAGGCATTTAAATTTTATGAATTAACAGAAATTATGAGGCAAAAAGATGAAAAGCAGTTTATAATTACTCTCAATAATTTAGTTCGCAATAATATGTATGACTAAAGAAGACTTGAGATTTTTAGAGATTTATCTGTTTTGAGGTCCCCTGAGTCCGAAAAAGTGGGGTTCGAAATGGTGTCTGTCTGTCTGTCGGTCTGTTTCTTCGCTACAGCCCAGATGGTTTAACCAATCAAACTGAAACTTCAGATTTAAGCTTTTTTAGGTCCCAGTGAATTTTACTCCAAATCGGTCAACCGGAAGTGGAAACTCCCATGGTTAAGAAAATTTATTTTGGAAATATCCGCCTTCAATAAAAAGTATAAGGTTTACAAAAAACTACTTAATACAAAGTGTTTCCAAAAATTAAAAACAAATAAAAAATTAAAAAAAAATTAAAAATTTAAAAATTAAAAAAAAAAATTTAAAAATTATAAAAAAAAATAAAATTTCTCAAAATTCTCTGTTCGTAAAAGAAAGTCGTGTGTTGGCCACACCTCCATTTTTTACATCTAGAAAAGTTAAGGAAACTGATATACCTAAAAGCGCAAAATCGATACATTTCCAGGCACAGAATAGATAGATGCATGAGATATTATTTTCGGAAAAACTGACAAATCAACCAGAGATAAACTCCTACAATCCTTAAAAAGGAAAAAACAAAGCAAAGTAAATGGGTTGCCTGGTTCTGCAATTAAAAATTGGCATTAATTATATGATTACATGCAATTTAGACTTTAAGGTTAGTTAATGGTGCTTATGGTTGTTTATAGCAAATAACAACCGAGGCATCTACAACAAATATACCAACTATTCTCTGGATAGATTTTAATTCAAAAGTAGTAGGAAATCGAGCAAGACAGTCTTACAAAGAACCCATGTTAAATTAGAAAATTGAAAAAAAAAACACCAATATTGAAATCCGCCATTCAATTAAATCTATCTAATAAACTTCAGTTTCCAATAATTAGGAAACAATTCCCACTGACCCCAGCTGAGGCAATTACAATACTCAAAAGCCAAGGTCAGACATTTAGCAAAATATGCTTAGATTTTGGCAACAGTAAAAGATTAACGAGGGCCATTCTTTACGTTGCATTAAGCAGAGTCACTCCGTTGAAAGGAATATATTTATTAAGATATCTTAGAAAATAAGACAAAATTGAAAACGAAGAAATATTAGTAGGCATTAATAAATTACGAGAAGAGAAACAGTTAATATTAAATTGATTCGCTAAAGTCAAAGCAAGGAATTACAATAATATATCAAAACATTTCATAATTAGTGAAAAAGCTTAGTTATATTAAGAAAGATGCATGGTACAGCCGTGGAGATGTTTTGATTTTCACTGAAACTTTAACTTCTAAAAATGAAAAAATGTGCATGCCAGGATATTCAAAAGTATTTAGAAGCAAATATTCCGATTCATCAAGAGGTATTTTGTGTTTGGCTAAACTGCACTATTTATTTAATGCGTAAAGCACATTTCAAAGCATAGCGATGGTTCTAATAAATGGCAAATCGAATTTTACTGCTTTGTTATTAACGGAATCTATGTAATAACAGGTTATGAATCTCCAGCAATAAATAACATTATCTTCGTACAATGTTTCGAGCAAGCGGTTTTCGGTATATGCGATGAAAGAAAATCTATGGTTTTGTTAGGAGATTTTAACTTGGACGTTAGAAATGATTCATGTTTAGATACATCTTTACAACATTTCAATTTGAAATCATTGCTGCCAAAAGAAAGTACTACGACAAATTTAAATAGCTAAATAGATGTAGTTTTTACTAATAATTTAAATTTTTGTGCTGGAGTTTATTAACATATAGTATTTCTCTTATCATCGACCTGTATTTGTTAAATTGCGAAACGATTTGAAATTAACAAAATTAGTAGCTTTTACCAAGGTTTTAAATTTCGATCCAAATGTTGAAAACGATGTAGTGCGTTCCAGTAAAGAAAGCTATAAAGTCGAAGTGCCAGGTAAAACGTGTACTAAATATTATAATACAACTCAATATTCAGAGCATTGTCTAAAAGAAACAAGCTCAAATGACTATTTTAACAGAATTCAAAAACTAACGTGAAAATTAAAAGTTTATCAAACAAAAGTTTGGAAATCATTCTTGCTAATAATAACAGATAAAGATAGATTTTTTTGGAATAATACTTGCAAGCCAAACAAATTTCACGCCTTAGAGCGTTTTATTAGTTCAACGTCCAGAACTTATTAAACCAATTGCAAGAAATAAACCAAATATCCAAATTTTGCGAAAGTCGGTCATTGGATTTGTACTTATGTATAATGACGGCGAAAGAAACACCATTTATGATAGCCTGAACAGCAACTCTTTAGAAGAAGATCATTTATTATACATTGAGAAGATGTATGGAGGCAGTATTGAAAATAAATTTCATAAAGTCTGATGTACTTTATGAAATTTAAGCAATTTATACGATTGTGGTATTTTTGGAATGAAATTATATATATATATATATATATATATATATATATATATATATATATATATATATATATATATATATATATATATATATATATTTTTTTTTTGTTATAATTTATTTGTTTGGCTTGAGTGTCATCACTCACATTACCAATGATTAAATTCTATATATATGTGATTGAGAAAGTTCCCTATTTATATTCTATGATTTAAGTTTCCCCCCTTATTATATATTAATAGTTTCATTTATCATAATTATGTTTTTTTTTTTTTTTTTATTTCAATACTATTTTCACAATTATTTAACTTTAATTAAAATTCACTAATAGTCTCATCACTTATAGGTTTAGTATCTTTATTAATTGCTTACAGACACTTCTTTTAAGAAGGGCTGAAACATGAAGTGTAAAAAAAAAAACATTTTTTTTTTTTTTTCTAATAAATATTCATTTTTATTACTAAAAATAATAAAATTTTTATTATTTACCAATTAAAGATTAGGTTATTAATTGCAAAATTAGTTATAGTAACAGTGGTTATTCACAACAATTTAAATATTTACTTTCGTTTCTTTCAAAAAATTATTAATATCTTTCAACTCCTCAACATTCTTGTTTCTCAAAATTTCTTTCAATGATTTTTTATTAATTATATTTTATTTAGCTCTAATATTATTATATTTCACACATTCTTCAATTATATGAGTTATATCTTCCAATTTATTACAGATTTCACATGTATCACTCGTTTCTTTTTTAATCAATTTTAGAAATTTTTTATCATACATATGTGTGATTAGTCCTTACTCTCGTGATTCTTCTGACCATGCCAGCATTTAAATTTTTTTTATGAAACCAGGGTTTGTTAAATATTATACCTCCAATATTTTCTCTATGTTTTATACCTTTTAGTTAAGTTCTTTGTATAAAGTTTATGCTCCATTTATCGTACATTTTTTTTTTGAAATTTCTAATGTTATCTTTTAAGGTATTAGGATATGAAATGATGTTACCATTTACACAACCTTCCTTAGCTGCAGCATCTGCTTTATCATTACCTCCTATATTTTGCTATGACCAGGAATCCAAATTATTTTTGTTCCCATTCTATTTTTTGTTATATAGTCTCTTAATAAATTTTCTAAAATTTTTCCCTTTTTATTTTTATTTTCTAATGACTTACATGTACTTAAAGAATCAGTGAAAATAACAATGTTTTCTAACTTTAGTTCCGCAGCTTTCTTGACCGCTTCTATGATTGCAATTAATTCAACATTTTTGATAGCGATATTTTCCTCTATTTTAAAATAGTAAGTATAATTATTTAATTCAAAATATATTCCCGCACTTCTCACATTATTAATAATAGCACCATCCGTATAAATCTTATTTACACAACATTGTGAGTTAATTAACTCCAGCGACCAACTTTTAATTATATCTATATTATCATTATTTTTTTTTTGTAAATCCGAATCCACCTCTAAGAAATTTACTACACTTTCTACCTTTTCTAATTCGGGTAACATTGGTCATTTATCTAAATACATTTTATAATTATTATAGAAATCATTTAAAATTTTATTACCTTCGCCGTTTTTAATATTATTGCCTATCCTAGTATTGTAATATAAGTTCCTCGCAATATAGCTGTAAATATATACATAATTCAATTTTTTCTTCCATCGGAATTTCGCCGGCTTCTGCAATAATCGCTGAAACTGGAGTAATGTTGGTTAATCCTAGGCAAATCCTTAAAGCGGCGTTCATAATTTTTTGGATTTTGTTAAAATGGTTTTTCCTAATGAGTACAGCTGAATATCTAATCCTGCTTTCAATTAAGCTCTTGTATATATTTAATAATATTGTTGGATGCGCACCACCATTTCTCCTAGCCGCAATCTTTAAAATATTGTTCACCGACATACATGAATTGCATAAAAATTTAATATGTTTATTAAAATTCATTTTCTTGTGAAGAAAAAACCCAGAATTTTCATATCTTTTACTTCCTTTATATTATTATCATTTAATTTGATATTTATCACACCAGATTTATTAATGTTATTTAAGTTTAAAAAATTAGTTTTATTAATCTTTAAATTTAGTTTTAAATTATTTAATTCTTTGTTGAATAATTTTAATTTTTTATTAGCCGTTATATTAATATCTTTTGAATGTCTTTCCGAGGCGATTAATAAAAAGACATCAGCATATTGTAGTATTTGCAAATTGTCATCTTCCAGCTTATACAGACCTGTAGTTTTAATATTTTTAAGATTCGGACTTAAAGGATCACCTTGAGGAATGCTATTACTCGTTATAAATTCTAACTTACTTTCCCCGTTTTCAAATCTTATTCGCCTATTTATCAATGAGAGATAAATCCAATTAACATATTTAACTTCCAAATTCAGCATTAACATGTGCTTAATTAAAATGTTAATATCCACTCTGTCGAAAACCTTTTCGATATCCGTTGATATAATTATTGATAATTTTCCTTTAATTTTGTTGTCTTCTAATATTTTTAATAATTTATTAAAAAAATCAATGGTAGAATAACCCTTTCTAAACCCAAAACTATTTCCAGGAATAATTTTTTTCTCGATTAATTGCTCATTAATTCTTTTTTTAATAAGTTTGCTCATGATCTTTGCTAATGTTGAGTATAGATGAATGCCTCTAAAGTTATTTATATCATTAATATCCTTGTTATGTTTGGAAACTGCTACAATTTTTATGTTCTTCCATATATCCGGATAATATTGTTTCCTCCAAAGATCGTTAAAATGTTTTTTTATTTTTTCAATATGTATTATAGGGATGCTTTTAAGTAATTTATACGATATTTTATTTAATACCGGAGCCGAATTTTTGCTTGTATTAATTATCTCCAAAATTTCTTCAGTGTTAAATTCCTCATCCTCTATGACATGATTTGGAATTTTCAATCTATCTTCCACATTAACCACAGATTCGTTAATATTTTGAATCATAAAATATTTCATGTTCTCTAAATCCTTGAAGATATTAAAACCGCTTTCCCGTGTCTTGTTATTAAACATTTTTATCCTACTCCAGATTTCTCTATAATCTAAGTTAGGATTAATTTCTTCTAAGAATGAAGTCCATAATTTCCTCTTATCTCTATTAATCATCAGTTTTAATTTACTCGTAGCTTTTTTTAATTCAATTTTACAGTAACTATTGTTCCTATTTCTGTTAAACATTCTCAATTTCTTTTTTTTTATTTACCAAAAATTATTGATATCTACACTCCACCATCTTTTACATTTACATTTATTATTATCACGAACTTCTTTAGAGTTTTTAGAAATATTATTACTAATGATCTCTTCATATTCCTCTAAATCATCTGAATGATTAGGATTCATGTTATTAATTTCATTAATAATGTTTTTAGTATTGATCACCGTTTTTGAAGTGACTTTCGAAAAATGATTAAACATTTTGATTAATATAGGTAAATGATCCGAAGTACCAATTTTAATTTTATCAACCTCCCATAAAATATCCTTGGAAATGTTAGGAGTCGCTAACGTTACATCTAATGTTGAAGCTCGTCCATTTTCATCCAATCTAGTAATTTCTGCTCTATTTTTAATGATTAATTTAGATCTTAGAATAATTTTAGCAATCATCCTTCCTCTTCCGCATTCCTTCCGATCCCAACCCCATAATGGATGATGAGCATTAAAATCTCCCATTATAATATTGTTATTTTCTTGATTATGTTCAATTATTTTTTTATTTTATTTTGAATTAAAGCATTATTAAAATTAGGCGGAATATAAATACCTGTTAATGAGATTTTTTTATTATTATCGATTATTATATTAATTTTAATTAATTCAACTGCAAAATAAGAATACAATCAACTTTTTTAAAGAATATATTTTTTTTTTATTAAAAACCCTACACCACCATAACCATCATCTCTATGTATAAAGATATTATTATAATTTTTAAATTTGATTTTATCTGATTCCATAGTCCAAGTTTCGTTTACAAAAACTATATCAATATTTTTATTGTTTATGTAATGTTCAAGTTCGTCTTTATTACACTTAATACTTCTAATATTAATTTGTAGAATATTAAAACATTTACTCATTTTTTTTTTTATTAACACCTGCATTATTAACATTATCACTAATAATAGATTTTTTTTCTCCTTTTTATTAATAATTTTATCTAAATTTATTACTTTATTAATTTTTTTTGAATATTAATTAATTCATGTAATATCTAATATGCTACCGTGGTTAGACCATTTTAATTGTGTTTCGATTAACACGAGGAGTATATTAGTATTTACGAACAGTAATTCAACGAAACCGACAAATAGACATAATTCTATTTATTTAATTATATGATTTTAATACGAGTATGTTCTGAAGATTGTAGATATTACATGAATTAATTAATATTCAACAAAATATTAATAAAGTAAAAATTAGCGTACACAGAAATAGAGCTGTGTGAATATTGTGAAGAAGAAAAATTGTAAGAGAATTCATCTGTATTAGTTATGATTCCCTAATATTTAACGCACAGCACATTCTGTATATATAGAATGTAAATTGTGGTATAATCAGTCCAGTCGCCGCGGCCTGATGAGAACATTGATTTTTTCATAATCATAAGCTCATCAGTTCGAGGGGGGTAAGGGGCGCCGGTTAAGATGGTCTTATTATACTAGCCCAAATGCCAACCTCACCTGCATGTGGTACTTCCTGCTAATTAACTAACGAGGCTCTGGCGACCGAGATACGGCGGAATAACCGACTACCGAGAACATAGCAAATGATGTTCTCTTCAATGACCCACTACCAACTTTTACTGGTTAGGTTGGTAGTTGATACATAACCAGTTTTAAAGCAATGAATACAACGCAAAAAGGAAACAATACCCCAGGTGGTAAATCAACTACCCAGTTGGCTAATCCACCCTCTTACGAGGCTGGCTCAATGGATTCTGGGGTGAGCCAATCATTGCTAAACCCATTCGAAAGAAGTTCAATGTTGTTAAGATCACCAAACCATCATACTAACTCTGCAAATCAGCAGAAAGACGAAAACGCTGAACTCTGTCGAAAACTCAGTGAAGTAGATGTACTTTTGACCCAACTAAGAAGCGAAATTGAAAAACTAAAAAAAGAAAATGAAGAATTGAAGAAGCCCAAACCAATGGAGATTTCTGAAAACCCGCTAACTTGTTATAATGAAACAAGTACTCACACCAGTTATAACAATGAGTTCCATACTGATGAAGAGGATCTCATGAGAGAAACAGATTGAGTACTGAAAAGGAAGAAAAGACCTACCAAAAAACGAAAAGCAGAATTCTCGCCTGAAGTTGGAGATCATTCGCAAGCTAATGTATTAGTAACTGGTGATACTAATACCAAACGAGCTCACCAGCAACAGCAACAAAATCGGCAACAAAAGGTTGTACCGAAAGAAAAAGCGCCTCCGCCAATTAATGTAATCGGCATAACAGAATTTGCTAGCATACAATCTTTAATGAAATCAGTGACAGCTAAAGAATATAGAGTAGTGTCACTAAACAATAACGTGTGGAAAATCAATACACCGGATTCCGATACATATAGAGCTCTAGCAACAAAGCTCAATGCGGAAGGTAAAGAATGGTTCACATACGAAGATAAAAACGAACGCGCAATTAAGGTTATGGCCAGAGGCCTTCATCCAACGTGTACGAAGGAGGACATAACTGAGGACCTAAAGGCAAGAGATCTGCAAATAGAAGATGCAGTAAACATCCTAAAACGAGAGAGAGGTGAGAACAATCAAGTCAAGAAAAGGGGGCTTCCACTCTTCATGCTTACGTTTAACAAAAAGGAGAAAATTGAAAACATCTTCAACATCAAAGCAATTCTCAATATGAGGGTTAAAATAGAACCGCTTAAGAAAAACACGAGGCTAATACCTCAATGCAAAAAATGCCAAGGTTTCAATCACACACAAAAATATTGCAGACGGGAGCCAAGATGCGTAAAATGTGCTGGAAAAAACAACGCGAAAGAGTGTACAGAAAGTAGAACCACCCCTGCAAAATGTATAAACTGTAAAGGGCATCATCCTGCAAATTATAGAGGCTGTGAAGTAGCCAAAGAACTTCAAAGACTAAGAAACAAAACGCATCAGTTTCCTCAAAACCCTAGGGTTACCAGAGAAGGGAAACCAACTAAAACCCAAGCGGAGCCAAAACCACCAGGTATTGGTACAGAGCGAAAAAGTTATTCACAAATTGTACAGCAATCATCTAATGCTACGAATGATAACCCCCTTGAAAGGATTTGTCGAAGCATAGAAGCCATAAATATAAGGCTAGCAAAGCAAGAACGTGGTCTAGAAGCTTTATATAAGCGTCTAGATATGCATCAAACCTTGAACGAGGCAACAGCCCTCATATACTAAAATGAGTAGATCATTAAGAATTGTCACCTGGAACGCGAACGGACTAGCGCAACATGTTCCAGAGCTAGACATTTTTCTAAATTTAGAAAAAATAGATATCTGCCTTATATCGGAGAGCCATTTGACAAAAACATCATTTATTAAAATACGTGATTATGAATGTTACCATGCTGTTCACCCAGGAGGAAAACCCAGAGGAGGATCAACAGTAATAGTGAAAAAGAATCTCAAACACTATGAAGAACCTAGTATAGAAGAAGAAAGTATGCAAGTTAAAACCATAAAAGTTGAAACTAACAATAATAATGAATACAGTATTTCCTCTATCTACTGCCCTCCACGCTATAATCTAAACAAAGAAGATTATAATAGACTCTTTAGATCACTAGGATCCAATTTTATTATTGGTGGTGACTTTAATGCAAAAAACACCTATTGGGGATCAAGACTTACAACCCATAAAGGAAAAGAGCTATTCGAAGCCGGACGAATAAATAACTGCGAGTTCCACTCTGGAGGTAAACCAACATACTGGCCTGCTGATATAAATAAAATACCAGATCTCATTGATTTTTATGTAACGAAAGGGATCTTCGAGGATTACATGTGCATCGAAAACAGCGAAGGGATATATTCCGATCATACACCTGTTATCATGACACTCAGCACAATGATAATTAATAAGGATAACCTGCCTAAATTAACAAATAATAGTACTAATTGGGACCTATTCCAAGATCTAATTGAAATGCAAATAAATCTACGAGTGCCGATTAAAACACCGGTACAGTTGGAAGACGAACTAGAGGTATTTAACAGTACTATTCAACAAGCAGCATGGGAAAGTTCTCCTGCTAGTCACACCGAATCCCATAGGAATCAAAATTATCCTATTGAGGTCAGGGAGTTAGTTAGAGAGAAACGGAAGGCAAGAAAAACCTGGCAAAGGACACGCGCCCCGGAAAACAAAAAAATCCTCAATTTTCTATGCAATAAACTTTAAATTTTTTTTCAAAACAACTTTTAAAAGAAATTAAGAATGAAACTATTAACAAGTACTTAAATGGTCTCACCGAACATAAAGATACTGATTACTCTCTTTGGAAAGCAACAAAGGGATTAAAAAGAACCAAAACGCATGTGCCGCCTATTAAAAATGGGGAAGGAACCTGGGCCAAAAGCGACAAGCAAAAAGCTATTTTATTTGCAGCTCACTTGGAAGACACCTTTCAACCGTTACCTAGGCAAACAGCAGATGAAAACATAATAACAGTTAGCAAAATTGATGAATATAATAATCGATGTGTAACATTACAAGAATTAAAAAATGAGAACAAGTGTAATTTGAACGCAAAAAAAGCTCCAGGATATGATTTAATTACTGGACAAGTCGTAAAAGCCATTCCCGAGAAGGGACTACGTAAATTGGTTCAAATTATCAATGCTGTCTTCAGACTAAAATATGTCCCACGGCAATGGAAGGTTGCTGAAGTAATTATGATCCCCAAACCAGGCAAACCAGCGAACGATAAAAAGTCGTACAGACCGATTTCACTACTTCCTGTAATTTCAAAATTATTTGAAAAATTACTGCTCAAGAGACTCAAGCCAATAATAGAAGAGAGAAATTTGATTCCACCACACCAATTTGGATTTAGAGAAAATCACTCTACGTTAGAACAAGTTCACAGACTAACGGATATAATCGAAGACTCACTTGAGAATAAGAAGATATGCTCCAGCATCTTCTTAGATGTAGCACAAGCTTTCGACAAAGTTTGGCACAAAAGACTTGAAATTAAATTGCATCGAGATCTACCACAGCAATTCTATCAAATTCTTAAATCTTATATCGCAGACCGACATTTCCGTGTAAAATATAACCGAGAGTACTCTGAACTAAAGAGAATATCAGCAGGCATACCACAGGGTAGCGTACTGGGTCCTATATTGTACATCATGTACACCAGAGATATGCCAAATACAGAAGGTGCCACCATAGCAACATTTGCAGACGATACAGCTATCCTGGCGACTGGAAAGTGTATATCAGAAGCAACGATCAAACTTAAAAAAGCAACCGACACAGTGAGTAGCTGGACAAAGAAATGGCGCATTAGCCTAAACGAAGCAAAATCGGTTCACGTAAACTTCACAAACCAGAAAGTTAACTGGATTCCAGTGAAACTTAATTCAAGGCCGGTTCCAAATGCAAATACAGCCAAATACCTCGGCATGACTCTCGATTGCAAGATTAGATGGAAAGAGCATGTTAAAAAGAAAAAAGAAGAATTGAACATTAAATATAGGAAAATGTATTGGCTAATAGGTAGAAACTCTGAGCTTACAATACATAACAAATTGCTATTATATCAGCAAATACTTAAACCAGTATGGACCTACGGTATTCAACTTTGGGGTTGTACCAAGAAGACAAATGTACAAATGATTCAATGTTTTCAAAACAAAGTGCTGTGTGGTATTGTAAACGCACCATGGTACATTAGAAATGATAACCTCCATAGGGACTTAAACATGGAATATGTAAGTGAAGAAATACAAAATCATGCGAAGAAACACATTCAGCGGATATCTCGGCACCAAAATGCAGACATACGAAGTTTGTTGGATACCACCAATGCAGTAAGAAGACTTCAAAGGCAGAAACCTTCGGAATTGGGCAGTTGTATTTAATTCGGATAGAGAAAAAATAATTACTATGTAAATTCAAACGGGAGTAACCATTGGGCTACTGCCCGTCAAATGTGAATCTTCATTTAAGAAAGATAAATTACTAAATGATTTGTAAATCAGTTGTAATATTAAATAAAGGAAAAAAATAAAAATCAGTTCGAAACTGGATTGAATTCTCTTACAATCTTCGGAACATAATCGTATTAAAATCATATAAATTTATTAGTTGCTCCAAAATTTCAGTTAGCACTAAATCCGAATTAGGATCTTTATGATCTCCACTTAAATACCCTTGAGTCACAGTTTGAATTTTCCTGTTAAGGAGAATAATTTCGTTTCTTTGCTCTTTCCTCTTATTTCTTCTAAGATTTTTATGTTTTCCACTTTTAACTCAACTTTCATATCATCCATTTCTTTTTTTAGTATTTCCTTTTGCAATCTATCATTTTTGCTCGGCAAACTAGGAAAATTTCCTTTAAATAAATTAAATTCCGGCTTGCAAATCATATTTTTAGCTTCATTAAACGATATTTTTTTTGACACCATGTGAAATTTAATTTTTTTTTTGTTTTTTTAAATTCTTCACGTTTGAAGTTGTTTGTAATGTGCTTATCGTCACAGTAGTAGCATTTTAATTCATTAATACGATATATATTTGTTTGTCATGCCTCGGTTGAGTACAACTTAAACATTTTTTTGTTCCTCTGCAAAATTTCTTTGAATGACCATAAATCAAACAAGAGCTGTAAAATAACGGTTTAGGTACGAAATACGAAACTCTCCGCTTAAACTCAAAAATTTTAACCTCCTCCGGTAAAATATTGCTTCTGAATATGATTTTGATAGCATTTGTCTTTTCCTCTGCATTCCATCTATTTATTCTTTCTATACGTACTATTTTTTCTTTAGAGGCAATATTATCAAATAATGTATCAACTTCAATACTAACTGGAACCTTGTTCACATATCCAATCGACTCTAAAAGAAAATTGGGAACAAAACAATTACATTTTTGTATTTTTTCTAAGTTCACACTATTAATTATTTTATTCGCCGTCTCCATTTCTCTAGTTTGTACCTTTAATTTGTTTTTCCCAAACTGTCTAATTTCCAAAATTTTTTTATAATTTAATGATCTAAGTATTTCCGCCATTATAATATCTTCAATACCTTTTCTTTCTATTATTACAAAAAAAAAAGGACCATTGTCCCCTGGTTTGTATTTATTTTTATTGACTGATTTGATATCATTCAATTTATTTTATTTAAATTTGAATTTTCATCTTTACCTTGTATTAAATTACTGCTTAAATCTTTAATGACATTTATCAATGTATTCTCGAAAGGGTTAATTTCGTACGTGTTTAATTCCATATCGTCGTCCATTTTATTTTCTTCTGATATAAAATAATTTTTAGGCGAAACCTTTTGTCTTTTATCTATGTAGGACATACTCGTATTGCAATTATTTCTCTATATATGATTCGCTTTATTTTTCATTTTGTCCTTTAATCTTTGTCGAAGTACTTTTTAACGAAAAACTTATTTTTTAGCTTTCACAAATTTGAATCAAAATAATTAAAACTAGATATTTATCCATTTTTCCTTCTTATTTCCTTATATTTTGACTTGTTAAAGCATTTCCACAATGCAAGTAATGGCACCAGGGATTCAAAACGATAGAGTTGAAAATTTCAAATACTTAGAAGTAATGTTTGATTCCCGTTCCAGTGAATCCAAATCGGCTAACCGGAGGTGGCCACTCCCTTTGTCCAGAAAATTTATTTTGCAAATATCTTAAAAAGTATAAGGTTTACAAAAAACTGCTTAATACAAAACGTTTCCAAAAAATTAAACAAAAAAATAAAAAATTAAAATAAAAAAATTTTAAAAATAAAATAAAATTGAGTTGTTAATTTTCCTTGTCAACATGAAATTATTGAATATAACCATTGATTTTTGCCATTTTAAGTACAAGGTTGAAGCAATTCGAAGCCTAATTTTAGCGCCGGTAACCCTAGCATGGTTTTCTTATTGATGGTTCATGCACAAGTTTTGATTTATTTTACCACTAACCGTGAAATTTTATTGAAATGTTAAGGCATGTAGATATGTACATGAAACTTCTTCTGACAAGTTTCAGTTCAAAAATTCATGTTTATTTTTTATCGTTTCTCGTTTTGCTCTCGCCTCGCTTTAGGGCAATAGAAAAATGTTTTATACACTTTTTTTTTTTTTTTTTTTTACAAAATTCTTATTACAAAGCTGATGGGCAGATGGTATGTTAGTATCATCGCCATTTAAAATGCAGCAGCAAATTATGTCGAGTCAACCTATGTATTTGTAACATTTTGAACTCACTAACCAGTGTAAAATTAACAGCGTATGTAATGATTCAAATCCTTCTAGAGCACACCTTCATATATGTAATAAATTCTAAATTGTGCTAAATCTAATTTATATTATTCGTGTTACTACACATCACGTTTATAGTGTATTTTACTTTTATCAAATTTTAATCATCTAATTTACAGAGCGAACACAAAATATGATACCCCACTATCAAAACAACACAAAAAGAAGATTCAGGTTAAAAATTGTCCATTTAAAAACCACTTTATAATCTTACAGTTATGCAATGATATTTTTCCCATTTTTGTAGTTTCATGTTATTTTCTCCTCTGATTTTTCTAAATTGGACATTCTTCTCGCTATCCAGAGAATGAAATAAAACTATAAATTTATAATTATAATATTATGCAGTTCACGTTTTCTTGAAAAACTAATGGTTTTTGTTATCACAATCATAAATGTTTTAAAGACCAATGGAAACACCAACAACAAACATAAAATGGATAAAATATAATGAAGCTATAAAACTCACAACTTATGGTGTTTTTTTGTTCTTCTCCCGTTCCCCCGTTCTACTTCAGCATAAAACTCACTGTTATATTAAAAATTAAATGACAAACCGTTTTAATTTTTGAATTAATGGTTTTACCACTTTTTTCGGTTAAAATTGCCAAGGGTAATTTTGGTCTCACGTATCATTTTAGCAGTAGCACGTTTACCGTAGATGGTATTTTTTTGGTATTCTTTATGATACGCCACTTGTATTATTTTTGAGGAAATAACAGTTAATGTGATGGTGGACAAATCATTATGTTTATACCGGTGCTATATATTAATTTATCACGTTCACCATCGGACATTTTAATATTGTTTGCCTTGACCCACAATTTAGCAAAAAAGAATATAGATTTTTCGCAGGTAGCACAAAATTATCGATTTTTTACGACAGAATACAGATAAATCCGATTAGAGACATCCACCGAATAATAAATAATTTTCATAGAGAACATGTTTCACACAAACCCGAATAACCACCATAAAAATGACACAAAAATACACAAAAAAAAAACACAAATTTCTTCCGAAGGAAATACATCAACCAAATTAAAAAGAAATAAAATCGAAAACAAATAAATAGATCATCAATGATACTATCAATTTGTATTCAGTAAACTAAATAGAATTTCTTCCCAATAGAATACCAACCCAAAAAAAAAGAAGAAAAATTGTAGATTTCCTTTTCGATTATTCCAATTATTTTTCATTCAATTTATGATGATCAAACACAACCAGAAAGACCTAATTTTGGTTTGGGACTTTTTTTCTTGCGCTTGAAAGGGAGTGCCTTTCTATCATTAGATGAAAGTATCATGCCATGGAGAGGTCGCCTATCATTCAAGGTGTATAATGCTTCAAAAATCACCAAATAAGGGGTTCTTATTCGAATGGTTTGTAAAGCAGAAACAGGATATATGTATATGCAATTTCCGAATATGTCATGGTGAAGGAAGTAGACTTCAGGAGGCAATTTTAAACCTCCTTCCATCCGTATGAAAACTTGTGGTACCACTTCTATATGGACAATTATTATAATAGTGTCGATATGAGTCGAGTCTTGTTACAAAATGGATTCCGAACTTGTGGTAGTATATGCAAATTTAAAAAAAGACGAATCTATGTTTCGTCGCCGAAAAGATATTCTTTTACAATGCTGGCAATCAAAAGAACCCGTTCGAATGATATCAACAATTCATTCGCCATAGAAAGTATAAATATTGATTGGAAACAAAAGAAAAAATTTGGAAGCCGATATGCGTTATAGATTATAATAAATTCATGAAAGGTGTCGACCGCGAGTTACGTCCGTTGACCTCCACGACGCAAATCTCAACAAAGCAATCATCATCATAATTTCATCAAGTTATGATAATATGTTTGTTATGTCTTAGACATAACATTTCTTTTTAAAATAAAAATTGATAAACAGAAATATGAGTAATCGATAAATCCGATTACTCTTCTTTCATTAATTATAAGAATAACAAAATCATAATAAATATATTTTTGATTAGTAAGTAGTTTTGTAGTTGTTGCAAATTATAAAGATATATCAAAAGTAAAATATAAAAATTTAGAATTATTGTAACTAGCGTTGAGTAACGATCAAAAAATAAATTTATTGTAAACCTTAAAAGTGAAACTGTTTTATTTCTACACAACTGCCAGTTTCGAGTTTATAATTGGCGCAGTTTGGTAGTGGATATTTTTAAATATCTAACACAGCTCAGTAATTAATATTAATAGTAAAAGTTAATTTTGAAATAGTGCGTTTTTCGGGAGTGATATCCACACTGACGGTTTATCAGTGGTAGTGAATAGTGCCAAATTGAACAAAATTACGAACATATTATTAGTGTTAAGTGCAAAAAGTGCAAATATCTGAGTTGCTACCTACGTTACACGATGAGAATAACATTACTACTTGTTGCCTGGTAAGTTGGAAATTTTTATATGTTCAATTCTAAAAATTCCTCACCTATCCAAAATAACAATAATTCTCAAAATCTCACGGTATATGAGAAAATTGATCATAGTAAAATCGCGGAATACGATAATACGACATTGGTTGATAAAAATAGATTAGGTCTTGATAGTGATAGTTATAGTGATAGTGATTGCTCTATTGATTCTGCGGTATACAGAACTTTAGATGCTAATGAATTAGACGAATTAGTCGAAAGTTTTAACGAAAAAATAAAAATTACAAATTATAATATTGATATTAATAAAGATAGTTATATAAAACAAATAAAAATGATGAACGTAGAAAATATTACGGCGTTAGTAAATACATTCAAGATACCCGATTCGATAAAAGATTTACCTAGATATGAGGGAAATCGTCACACATTGTTCGATTTCATAGACAATGTGGATGAAATTATCACAGAATGTGAAAAAATTGTAGGAGCAGGTAATATACCTGTTACTTTTAAAAGAGCCATCCGTAACAAAGTCACGGGAGAGGCCGACGAAGTATTGACGATGTATGGGACACCACTGTGTTGGACCTCAATTCGTGAAAACTTAATAACCCACTACGCAGATAAGAGAAATGAGACTAGTCTCATTCGCGATTTACATATGATACACCAAGGTGGAGATACATTGGAAAAATATTTTTCCAGAATTATAGATATTCAGTCCACCATATTCTCACACATAAGGTTAAACGAAGACGATGAAAATGTTAGAAAAGCAAAAGAACAGTTGTATCGAGAGATGTGCTTATCCACATTTCTGGCTGGTCTAAAGGAACCCATCGGTTCGCTGATCAGGGCATGGCAGCCTAAAACAATAAATGAAGCATTCTCATTATGCATGACAGAACAGAACATGCATTATCTTAAAACTAAAACGCAGACACATGTTCCTGCAGCAACTCCTAATCGGATATTATATCGACAACCCTTTCCTAACCTTGTTAGACAACCATATATCAACCAACAACCCCGATTGCAAATGACGCATTTCGACAAACCACAAAATTATTTTAATCAAAGATCTTTCCAAAATTCACAACAATTTCCACAACCTAAACCGAATTATCAACAAAATCAAAATTATAAACCCTTCCAAAGACCACCACCCAAATTACCATACAATAAAATTGAATCAATGGACACCATATCAAATCAAAATAAATTTACTCAGCCTACACGGTTTAGCAATTTAAACTTTGGTTATAATAAACCTCAACAACAACCACAACAACACTCTTTTCAACCCACTGGCCCAAAATTCAAAAGCGAAGAACTGTTTAATATAGAAAATGACATATTGCATTCTCACCATGATCAGGAAGTAAATAACGATCAAAATTACTTTCCAAATTTAGATTATGCGATTGAAGAGGAACCTCAAACCGAAATTCCTAATCCGGATGAGAATTACTACGAAGTAGATGACTCGGTTTTTCAGGTACCAGCCTCGGAAACCCTTTAGGGTATATACATTTGAACACCCACCAATCTTCAATGTTACCCTACATACATATTAAACTCAATCCTAAAACAATTCTTAAAATGCTCATAGATACGGGAGCAAACAAATCTTTTATAGACCCAAAGTATATACATCCTTCACGGATCCAAAAAATTCCGTCAGTAACCATCAATACATTATTCCAAAAACATCAAATAACTGATCAAGTAACAGTGAATGGTCTCATGGAGTTTAAAAGTAAGGAACCATTAGAATTCTTGGTTTTCAGGTTTCACAATTACTTTGACGGACTCTTAGGTTTAGAATTAATGCAAAAGTTGAATATTAAATTAGATTTTGAGAAATCTACTTTAACCACTAACGGTACAATCATCCCACTACTCTTCAAACCAAATCTTATATCCAAAAATTATTCGGTTCCACCCAGAAGCAAAATAACTATGCGAATACCTGTTGATAAGCAAGAGGGCGATGTTTACATTAAACCAATCCATATACACGAACTTCTAGTTATACCTGAAGGTATATATAAAGCGACAAATTGGTACGCTTTAGTTGAATGTGTTAATTGGTCAAATACAGAACAAAAATGTTTTATTGAACAACCTATAAAAGTTGAAAGGTTACAAGATAAATATAATATTGAAATTAATCATTCTTCTATAACGAGCAATGACACTAACCAATCAAAGGATATTTCTGAGCTGATTCGTACATCTCATTTGAACTCAGAAGAGACAAAAGCCTTACGCAAGTTATGTAAACAGTATGAAAATATATTTTTCAAAGAAACACACCAACTGACCTTTACCAATCAGATCAAACATGATATCAATCTTCACAATGAAAAACCTGTTTTTACGAAAAGTTATAGGTATCCGTACGTCCACAAAGAGGAAGTACGTAAACAGATTGATAAAATGTTGGATCAGGGGATAATTAGGCCAAGTTATTCACCTTGGTCTTCACCGATTTGGATCGTTCCAAAAAAAGCGGACGCAAGTGGGAAACCCAAATGGAGACTCGTTGTAGACTACCGTAAGCTCAATGAGCAAACAGTAGACGATCGCTACCCACTTCCGAATATAACGGAGATCCTGGATAAGCTTGGGAAATGTATGTATTTCTCAACGCTTGACTTGGCATCCGGATTCCACCAAATCGAGGTGAATCCTTGTGACATTCAAAAAACAGCATTTACGGTCGATAATGGACATTACGAATATATTCGTATGCCCTTCGGGCTGAAAAATGCACCATCCACATTCCAAAGAGTGATGGATAACGTTCTTAAAGATTTGCAAGGCAAAAGTTGTCTTTGCTATATGGACGACATCATTGTCTTTTCCACCTCTCTTCAAGAACATATTAGTAATCTAAATCAAGTTTTCAATAAATTGGAAGAAGCTAACTTGAAAGTGCAGTTGGATAAGTCCGAATTCTTGCACAAAGAAGTGGCCTTTTTAGGACACATCGTCAGTTCAGAAGGAGTCAAGCCCAATCCCGAAAAGATTGAGGTAGTAAAGAAATTTCCTATTCCCAAAACGCCGAAACAAATAAAGTCATTTTTAGGTTTATTGGGATATTACCGGAAATTTATTAAGGACTTTGCAGATTTGACAAAGCCCATGACAGAATGCCTTCAGAAAGACAAAAAGATTACTATGAATCCGGAGTATGTAAATTGTTTTGAGAAATGCAAAACATTGCTATGCCAAAACCCCATTCTTCAATATCCGGATTTCTCTAAACCATTTGTGTTAACAACAGATGCAAGTAACGTTGCACTTGGTGCCGTACTTTCCCAAGGTGCAATTGGTTTGGACAGGCCAATCTGCTATGCAAGCAGGACATTGACTAAAACAGAGCAAAACTACTCTACCATAGAGAAGGAGCTCTTAGCCATTGTTTGGTCAGTAAGATATTTTAGGCCATATTTGTATGGGAATAAATTCCAAATAGATACCGACCACAAGCCGTTGACTTGGTTGTTCTCTTTAAAAGAACCCAATTCAAAACTGGTAAGATGGCGACTCAAATTGGAGGAATATGACTATGACATCGTGTATAAAAAAGGTACCAAAAACACCAATGCTGATGCATTATCTCGATTGGAACCTGAAATCATAGAAATAAATATTCATTCTGATAGTGAATCTTCCCATTCAGAAGAAATACTCGTAGATGAAACATTGAGCAATTGCAAAAAAGACGCAATACCGACTACCAACACAGTTCTCAATGAATTCAATACACAAATAATATTAGAATTAGATAGTAGATACTTACATTTAGAAACATCCTTTAAAATCTATTACCGCAAAAAACGACGCTATCTCATTAAAAGTAATGAATTTGATGAGCAAAAACTAATGCAAGTATATAATGAATACATAATACCTGGTAAACTCATAGGAATAGCGTGTAACGAAAGTACTTTTAAGCTAATGAATAAAATTCACGAAAAACACTTTTCTAATTCAAATATAAAACTGGTGCGAAGCAAAGTGCTAGTAGAAGACATCGTAGACGAACTACAACAAAGGGACGTAATAACAAAACAACACCAAGAAGGAAATCATCGTGGTATCAGTGAAAATTTAGAACAGTTAAAAAAAAAAATTTATTTCCCCAAGATGAAAAGTTTAATAAACCAAATTATAAACAAATGTCAAATATGTCAAACATTAAAATACGGTAGGAATGTCAAACCCATAAAATTAGAAGTGACTGAAAATCCAAAGAAACCATTAGACATAATCCATATAGATATATTCGCTATTAATAATAAAAAATTTCTCACAATATTAGACAAGTTTTCCAAATTTGCAGTAGCATATCATTTGGTAACTTCAGATGGATTAGAAGTAGTTAAATTAATGAAAAATTTCATATCTACCCATGGTATACCTCAAAAATTGGTAACAGACAGAGGAGTTGAATTTACTTCTATAATTTTCAAACAGTTTTGTGAAATGTACAAGATAACTTTACATCTAACAACACCCAAAGCCTCCACGGGAAACTCTCCGGTAGAAAGATTACACTCTACCCTCATAGAAATTTACAGAATTATATATGCTAAAAACCACGACAAAGATCCTGTCGAAATCATGAATGAAACTCTAATTACTTACAACAACTCGATACATTCCACAATTAAGATGACACCATTTGAACTCAAGAATGGACATATTTCAAAACCCGAAATTTTCCCAGATAAACTTCCGGATAAAAATCCAAACGAATATTTAAAAGATCACAAAAAGAATTGTGAACAACTCTACAATTTAATTCATATGAGAAACGCTAAAGAAAAAGAAGCACTGATAACCCAGAGAAATAAAAATAGAATAGAACCGAAAATATTCCTTGAAAATGAAACCATCTATGAAAAGGATAACAGAAGGAATAAATTAAGCCCCCGATTTCAAAAACACCACGTAAAAAAAATAACCGTGTAACACTAACAACTAACAAAAGAAAAGTGCACAAAGCTAAAGTCAAATATTTATTGCAGGTGCAGTAAACTCATTACATCCCAAGAAATGGAAATAATAGACTACGATGTGAATAAGGGTATAATTCCCATTAAATTAGGGAATGCAAGGATTATAATAGGTTATAGTAGACTTTTACATATCATCAACTTAGACAGTTACGAACATAATTTAGAGATAATAAAGAATAACATAAACACAATTCAAACATTTGGTAAAGAAAGGACTGGAATAAAAGGACTTTACAAAATTAGACTAGACATGTTACAAATGAAGTTTAAGAGATTAGAAGAAACATTAGATCATTTAAGACCTAGACTACGAAACAAAAGAGGACTAATTAATGGACTTGGATCCATAATAAAATCTATCACAGGTAATATGGACCACGATGACTATGACGAACTAGGACGAGCTATAGCTGAAATTAACAGAAACGAAGACACCTTGCAGAATAAATATAATGATCAAATTAATATCAATACGAAAATGATAACACGTTTTAATGATATTCAAAATTTTGTAAATAATCAGACGCGAAAAATCGAATTTGAACTAAAATCGGTTGAAAATATTACTCAAAGTTTGGCTAATATCCTGAAATTGGATCAAAGTTTCCATAGATCAGTATATAATATAGAACTATTAAACGATCACCTATCAGACATCATTGAAGCAATTACTATGGCAAAATTAAAAATCATATCAAGACATATTCTAAATCACAAGGAATTAGATTTCATCCAAAACCATTTTTCAAAATTTAATGTTAACCTTAAAACAGAAGAAAGTATTTATAGTTTACTATGGTTACAAGCGTATTACAATCAATCTCAGATTATATTCTCTATTCAAATACCCAATTTTCACCCTGATATCCTATCTCAATACAAAATTAAATCAATAACATTTAACGAAACATATACCATCATCCCACCTAACCCATACATTATCCTAAATGAACATATACATCAATACTCAACAAAACCTTGCAATGAAGTAGAAAGCATCCTATATTGCGAAAAACAAGATCCAGCAGACAACTCAAAAGCATGCATCCCGCAAATAATCAACAACAAACAAGCACTATGCAACTTAACCGAACAAAAATTCCAAAATGAAATAGAGCAATTATCACCCGAGTATATACTCGTCTCAACCAAAGAGGAAATACCTATATCATCAACGTGTAATCAAAAACAAAAATCAATAAAAGGAATAAAGCTAATATTTTTCAAAAATTGTACGATTAATCTCAATCAAGAGGAATACAGTAATACCCTACCAATAATGTACGAAGATATTATAGCTTTGCAACCATACAACGATATCATTATCAACGATATCCAGGAACAAATAAAATTAACAACGCTACAAAACTGGACAATCCACAATAATAAAAAGATAGAAATATTACATTCAGCCACAGAAAGCCACTCATCTCAGAGGAATATCTTCATCAGCAGCATCATCATATTAACCATAATCAGTTTATTATATTTTTCAGTAAAAAGATGGCTCAACAAAAAACCCGAAAAGGAGATTCACATAGAACTGGCAATACCAAAACTAGACACTAAATCACCTGCTGTCCTTAAACGAACGTTAAGGACACCGCTTAGGGGGGAGGAGTTACATCCGTTGACCTCCACGACGCAAATCTCAACAAAGCAATCATCATCATAATTTCATCAAGTTATGATAATATGTTTGTTATGTCTTAGACATAACATTTCTTTTTAAAATAAAAATTGATAAACAGAAATATGAGTAATCGATAAATCCGATTACTCTTCTTTCATTAATTATAAGAATAACAAAATCATAATAAATATATTTTTGATTAGTAAGTAGTTTTGTAGTTGTTGCAAATTATAAAGATATATCAAAAGTAAAATATAAAAATTTAGAATTATTGTAACTAGCGTTGAGTAACGATCAAAAAATAAATTTATTGTAAACCTTAAAAGTGAAACTGTTTTATTTCTACACAACTGCCAGTTTCGAGTTTATAATTCGCGCAGAAATGGACGAAAAGGACAGTGATGTTCATGCTAAATGGAGCTTTTTTCAACGATTTTAGAGTTTTTATTCACAAGCAAAAGAGTTTAACCGGTTTTATGTGCCAGTTTTGCAATGTGCCCCTTCATAAGGGAGAATGTTTTTATAAATACCACACATTTCAAAAATATTAGTGTTACTAAATATTTTTAAAACACATTAAGATAATTTATATATTTTAATATTGTTATATATATTATATTATTATAATACATTATAAACTATAAATTATCGCGATTTTATCAAATTTTATTGAAATATGTCAATGTGATTAGATTTGAAACGCGCAATTTTTCGCGAATTTCGTCCGCCACGCATGTCAGTTTGGTCTGTTTGGCTACCCGCCCAAAATGTGTTAATTAAACTAATTTTAAATCATTTTCGAAAGTTTTAAACCATCTCACCTTTATATGAAAAATCAGCAGTATTATGTACGCAAGAAAAATAATTTGAATAATAATTAATTTGTAGAGTTTAATAAAGTATATGACTACAATATATTCCAAATAAGTTAATAATTATTGATACATATGTATACGATCTTTTAAGAATGACGTCTAAACTGAGTTTTAATCGAAATACCTGTCGACGAAGAAATGAAAAATTCGACTAACTATTTAGTTTTTGTTTTATAATTTAATAGTGGACTGTGTTTAAATATTTTATTATATAATTAACATTTTTTGTTATTTTCTTTTACATTACATGTTAATTTATTTTATTATTTATTTCACAAAAGATGTCGACGATGTTAATTTATTTTATTATTTTTATTTAATGTTGATCAAGCGAACTCAAAATCTTGAAATAGAAACAAAAACTTCAAAATCCCCAAAAGGTGCAGTTTAGTTCGAACAAATTACTCGAAGATTAGTATCGACGGTCACATGCAGGAATCGCGTCGATCAATTCTATGTTATTATTATTACACTGAACTCCAAATAATTCATCGGAATCCATCCACCATTTGACAATTTGAGTTGTCACTTTTGAAACTTTGAATATTTTGGTAACTATTGAAGATAAATATAAATATTTTGTTTACATTCAAATTACATAAGTTATTAATTATTAAATCTATTTTTCAGGATAAACAAAATTTATACAATACTAAAGGGTAAGTATGTATCCAATCTACATGTTAATTTATATTGTTGTTTGTTCTATTTTAGGATATGTTGGTTAATGTTTTCAGGTATGAGATTTGAATGATTTGGCAAGTAGGTATGTTATGACCATTAGTTTCTAATACATTTTAATTATTTATTTAAATGCTTAAACATATATCTATATGAAATTAATTTCCATTTTATATTAGGAACGCTGGTAAACGATTTTGGCGTTAACAATACCCTCGTCTAACTTTAACATGATTGTTACTAGTCTGGTCATACTTTAAATCAACCTTGCTGTGCTATCGGCTATTATACTTCCCCTTACAAATGCCGCCATAAATTTTCTATACTGGAAGGGCTCATTTGATCTGGCGCATTATGTTATGTATAATACGGATGTGAGTTTCGACTTATTTTCTTGTTTTCATTTTTTCAGTGTTCTATTTCCCATACCTTATGAGCTAAGAAGCAGAATATGTTTCTCCAACACGCAGCACGAATAAGTGTATTCTTCTTAGTAATGAGGCCAAACAAATTCGACTCCCAAAGACATATTTTTAGTGTCGTATTGCAGATAGTCATTTCTCGACCCCTGTTCATTCCAGAAAAACATGTTTTATCGCTCTGACCGATACAACTAAGCAATAAAAGATAGTCCCTGGCCACCGAGCTCCGCTCTAAAAGTTAAAAGTGGTTAAACATTTTTCTGTTTCCTTATATTATTTCTGGAATGTGATCAGCGCTTGGAAGAACAACGACGCCGTATTGTTTGATACGAAAGAGCCCTGAATCAGAATCAATTTCCGACCTACAAGGATGCTGTTAATGCCTACGTCACTTACCAAATCATTTTTTGCGACATTTCATTGTCGCGTGCATTCACTGTGGTGTTACTCATTTTCCCGAAAAACCTGCATCCAATCAAACTAACTGCAACTCTTTTAGTGATTGCTGCTTACTTGGCAAAATCAAACTGGGCACACCGATATTTTCTATTGAATTAATGTGCCTCTTTTTACGACGTCATCATATGGAGAGGAATTCCACAAAAGAATCCGAAATTTACATGCTTTCTTCGCTCTGGCTTCGTTTAACGTGAACGATAATCGCACCATTTCGCAGTTTTATCGTAAGCGGGCAAATTTACCTTAAAATGAATATGGCAGTTCATCCGACACAAATGCCCAAGGTGAATTGAAGCGGCCACAATACCGCCAAATGTACTTCCAGGACCCCGATGAGGCTATGGACGAGCGACTTGGGAATCTGCTTAACCATGGACTCAGTCAAGCTCTAATTGAATTGCTGGAGAAGACCATTAGATCTCAAAACTGTTTCGTACAAGGTTTTATGATGATGCGAGAAGTAGAACAAGAAGTTTACCAGCTGGCCAATACAACCGGAACCACACCTCCACATGTTCCGCTCCTGCTTACGTTACGAGAAGGTGCATATTATAGAAGATTTAACGTTCCTGCATTAAATGAAGTATGTGCCATTCTCACTCTAAATGCCGATCAAAGTTTTCCAGAGAACGAAACGGTAGTTCATCAACGTGGTAAAATGCTTGTGGCTTTAAAGAACATTGACTATCGGGTAGAGTCTTTCACTTATCCATTCTTTTACCCGAAAGTAACCTACGGATTTATATTAAAAAACAGAGAATATGTTTCTACTTTCTTATAGTGATAATTTCTATTTACTTTTAGCAAATTAACCCGATTCTTTTTTAATTTCATATTTAAATTTAAATATTTTAACACTATTTTGGTTGATTCACCATTTAGATTACTTTGGAAAAGATCCATTGATGTGTTTAGTATTTTATAGTTTTATTGTTTAAATAAAAATTATATCAAAAAAGTGATAAAATACTAAACACATAAATGGATTTTTTCCAAAGTAATCTAAATGGTGAAACAACCAAAATAGTGTTAAAATATTTAAATTTAAATATGAAATTAAAAAAGAATCGAATTTTCATTTTCCAGAACCACATCCGGAACTCATAATGGAATCCAATTTTCATCATACAAACCAATTTTCATCTCAATCGATTGAGAAATTACTAAGTTCCTATTTTGCAGAAATCCCATTGATGACAAAAGTCACAAAACAAGACAGAAATAAAAAACAACGCAACACAATAACTGGATTTTTTTTAAGAAAAATCATGCCGTTTCCGAAACCCATGACACAAACAAACAAACGATACAAGCAATTTTATGGCGTTTAAATAGAATAAAAAGATCTTTTTATTAAACAGAATAAATACCACTAAAACCAATAGTTAGTCTTTTATTCTAATTCCAAACTAAATAGAGCCCACCCGAGCTAATCCTAATTACTTATTTTTTTGTAAATCAAGACTATCTTAAATTTACAACTTAAGAAGTAATAGTCTTGATTTATACCATGGTAAAGCGGCAATTGTTGAAGAATTTAGGAATCCCAATTTTTTTGAAAGTATAACTTATTGACCAAAATATTTAAAATGATATCGAGCCCAGACATCGTTATATTAATTATTATCGGCATAAATCACCGACTGCGTTGTCAGTACTCCTTAAATGTTTGCAGTATATGGAACGTATTTCCATTGACCCTATAATCATTGGTCAATGAAAATTCATTCCATGCACTCCAAAACATTTTAAAGGCCCGAAATCCCTTTTGTCAAGCAAAATCAGACGACATATCGTATCTGTTAGCTAGTTTCGTTAATAACAATTCAAAAAGAAATTCGCCAAAGGTATTAGCGAAGGGTTACACAATTCCGAGACAAGAAATTTTAAAAACCATTGCAAATCTGAAAGCATGCTACGTTTTGTTGATTCACCATCAATTTCCTGAATGATTGATTCTATTTGAGAAAAAATCTTAAACGGCAAATTAAATTTGGGTCCCAAACCCACAATATCTAAAACTTCGTTTGTTAGATCAACATCACTTATCTTTCGGCACGCATTATGGCGTGCAATATCAAAGATGTGGTTTTCTTGATTTATTTTATCGAACTTTCTATTTACAATATTTAAAAAAAAATTTAGTAAATTTCAAATCATTCTGCATAGCATTAAATGCTTAGAGAAATCGTCCGTCTAAATTTAAAGCAAATAAAACTAATTATTAATACTTAACACGACATTTCGATAAATTTAATATCTTCTTCAGGTCTTCATGGTTCACTGTATGATTTAACAAAAGGAACTTAAACCTAATTTATTTAAACCTAATTCAAAGGCCTTTAAAAGTTGAGTCCTCCTTTGGTGTCGTTGTTGAGATTCTTTGGCTAAGAAAGGATTTAAGTATCTTTAACATCGATATTTAAAAGACAATTTAAAACAACCCTTATAATTACCCAAATATTTTAATATAATCTAAAGTTTAGATATTAACTCCCATTTCTATTTGTAGTAATCATTGGATTGATAAAATCAACAAAATATTACAATTCATTGAATAAACCAATCCGAACACAATACAGCCAGCCACATGCGGATACGATGATACATTTATTTTTAGCAAATACAAATATTTAAAATACAAATTTTCATTTATTTTTAAGCAATATTTTTTTGATTATTTATTTTCTGCCTAGATGCGAAAAATAAATAAATTACTAAATCTTATTTCTTCTGGGATAATTTCGATTATTAATATTTTTTTCTATGTATGTACATATGTACATATTTATCTTTGTGTATTGATTGGAAAATGTTTTTGTATTGGATAACAAAACAATTTTTTGTGAAACGAAAATTTGAAGGTAGAGGTTACTATATTTCTTCTGAATTAGGTTGTCTAATCGAGTTGCTTTGATACAACTCTCTGTATAATAAGGGGAAGCAGTATATTAAAATTAAAATAAAATTACAATGCTATTAAAATAAAATTGCAATCTTTTCCAAAGTATACATTTTTCCATGTGAATTTTAAACAGATTTTCAACGGTATTTCGTACACTTTTCAATGTGCAATTTATAGATCTTTCTTTCTGAATTTTTCGAACTTATTTCCAACGGAATTAAAGCTTTTCTTCATGCTACTTTCAAATAATTTTCCATATGAATTTAGCAAACATTTTAGTACCGAATTCACTTAAATTGTTGTTTATTTTCAGGCGAATTTTCAAAAGTAAAATATTGGTTTTGGTTTGATTTTTTTTTAATAGTAAATATATTATACAATACCTAATTTAATAATATTTTTTTTTATTTAAGACTTATAATTTATAAATAGAGTATTTCATACAAATTATTTACACCGGCACACAAAAAAAACAAAATTTCTGAACCCGAAATCTGACATGTCAATTCTTATGTATTTTGATGCGCCGAATACGAATCCGATGTCCGTTTTGCTCCATCACCCACCAGTTTTTCACAAAATCTCAATTTTAGGTCTAAATTGCCCAAGAAAATACCCAAGAATAAGTCGGACAAAGAAACTCACACTAAAACCCAAACGCCCAACTTACACTAAAACTCAGACAATCAAACTGTCACTCACACCGAGACGTGAAACTTGCACTTGAACTATGACAAGCAAACTGAAATTCAGAGACTATAAGTTACAAATAGAAGACAAATAAGACAAATTCTCGGCTTGCGTGACTGAAACAATGTTACTGGCAATAGAAAAGTGAAACTTAACTAAGAAAGTTTAGCTGAAAGGAGTTCCCCTGACCTTCCTACAGTTTGAGTTTGTCTGCTCAAGATTGAGTTACAGTTTGTTGCTTTTCTTCAACTTTTTGTTTATTGACCTATCACAAGCGTTCAAATAAAGTTTTATTGATGTCATTTCTTGCGTTTATAACGTACTCTCTTGACCTCGAATGACCTATGAAGTAAATTTCTACGTCTTTTCTCAGATTTGTTTCTTTATTTCTCTTGAGCATCCAACAATAGTCCGCTAACATAATAACATCCAACCTTCACTGATATCTCCTTTCCTTTTCCCTTACATCCTGGTGGAAGCGCTCCCCTTGCTCTTCACTATAGTCGCCTAAATTTTCAGGAAACTAATCAAGATTGAAATCCAAAAAATGGAGCTTTAACTTCATAAGACATACCAATTGCCTGTAATTTTCTATCAACTTTGTAACAATGTCTTTGTTATGCTCACTTCTTCTGTTTCCTAAGAAATTTTCACAAACTTCTCTAAAACCAAGCCAGACAGTTTTCTCATTTTTTTACATGGTTTTAACGAAATTTTTGTCTTGAAATAGTCTTCGTATTTGAGGTCCGTTAAAAATACTTTATTTAATTTTAGCCTCAGTCAGTTTTGGAAATTGTTGTGCTATGTATTGAAAACAATGATATTTTTTATCAAATGCCTTCACATATTGCTTCATTAGCCCAAGTTTTGTGTGTAGTGGATGTAAGAGAATTTTTGAGGGATCTAATAAAGGTTCTTCAATTACATCCGGTTTTCCTGGCTCTTAGCGTCCACTGTTTTTTAACGTAATGGTTTTCTCTGTCTCTACTATTTCAGAGATATTTAAAACAAGGGAACTTCCCAAAACTAGGCTGTTGCCCATAACTGATTTGTTATAATTTTTAAATCCCCACAAACTTGCCAATTGTACACTCCGAGTACTTGATTTTTTGCAAACTATATCCTAGATCTCCATAATTCTCTCCCATAGAGATTGAGTGGACTATTGGGACAGTGCCATATTTGTTTCCATTGTGCAGTAGTACCGTTTTTAGGCTTGGTTTTGAGGAGTCAATGAATAGTCTCCACTCGTAAGGTTTGTAAATATTAGGTTTTAAATCATTCATCAGTGCTGGTATATTTGTAAAATACAACAATGAAGTTTCTTTGTTTTTTGTAAAGGGCTTCCGAAATTCCTTTTCTCGTTCTCGATAAATTGAAGATTTTGTTCCAGTGACTACCAAGTTTCGACTTTTTAAATCACTAACTAAGACTTCAGATACATCTTTTGGTAATGCATATTGCATATCTCCTAATCAAATTATTAAGGTCATTCTGAGTGAACAGTATTGGAACTTTCTCTTCTTTAGGTGCAATATACTCTTCTTCACTCTCCTCCGTTTCATTTTCACTGCTCTAAAATTCTTCCGCGCTGGACTCTTCACTCTCACCTACGTTATCCTTTGAAACTTCCATTACTTCATTGTTTAAAAAACTTGAGTTGAAGTAATTGGACTTTACAGGTTTCGTCCTTGTACATACATCTGCGTACTTTATATTTGATTTACTCTTTAAATTAAAAACTTTCACTTTGGTATTACAAAAGTAACAATCCTCTTTCGATAGAGGTTTTTTTCTACATTGCGGGTGTTGTATATTTTAAATTTGAGATACTCTTTGTATTCTTTCACCTCGGTAGCATAGATGAACATGCATTGCATATAATATTTGGAGTCAACATATTTTCCTCAAGGATATCTTTACCGAAACATTGGTGTTATATATTTTAGTCGAATCAGATATAGTCTCCCGACATTTAGCTATTTCAAATTTACCACAAATCTAACAAAACACATTCGCGTCCCTATCACACTGATGTCTTCTTGTAGCCGTATACTCCTAAAAGGCCAAGTTGCTTACCCTTGAGGAGCTACGGTCGCATGATGACTGACGACGCTAGCGGGCCCGCTTTCTCACCCTGACCAGCCGCCGAAACGACGGTATCCCTCCTCTGCATCGTAACATTTTTGTCTGTGGTTGGCATGACGCATGAAAGCAAAGCAACCTTGATTATACAAAGCCATAGTCTAAAAAACGAAGTTTTTATAAGAGAATTAGAAACGAGGAAAAAACCAAACTTTTCATAGTAAAACACACAAATCATATGGGAAATCACTTTTTACTAAGACAAATTTTTAAATGAAAACGTTACAAATTCTTAATTATGATTTCTGAAATACTTTCATAAATGTTTGAATTTCAACATATACGATGTCATTTAAGTAAATCGGTTTCATTTTCTTGTAATAATTGATTTATTTAAACCAAAATATAAAAAAAAAATTCATAACAACAGCATTCTGGTCAAATTGAAATAAAAGCTAACTACAATTCGTTTGGTCATTAAGTCAATATACATTATATAGATGGCAGTGATGGCGGTAAACATTTGGTAAAATTGTACCCAAAATTACCACCTGGGGAAAATTTAAGTTCAAAAATTGTAGGAAAAGCAAAACAAATTTACAAGATATAGGAACGTTTGTTAATTTTCTGATTAAATAATTTTTTTTCGTATTTTTCTGTAAACATTTAAGACGTAAGATACATACACTAGTAAAACTAAAGATAAATTTAGCAAGGATTATTTTAATTTGTCGGAGCCAACTTTAATGTATTTTTCAAAATGAAAGCTCGAAAAACATATTTTAGAAATCATTTAATTTTAATATTTCTAACTAATATTTACTTAATACCAATATAGCCTTCTTGTCAATTGTTGTTGAAGATATGTAGAAAACTTTTATATAAACATTTTATAATATTTTTGCTTTTTTCATTGAAAAACTTGCAGCTAAAAAACACCATTTTTACTATGGATTCCTATGGAAATCAGTGAAAAGTTATATCACTAAAAAAGCTTCTAAAAAATACGTCATTTTGATTATGATGGCTCTATACTCTAGAAGTCTGTGATAAAAGCCGTAACCCAGGGACTTAGCCGGATAGTGGGACAACTTCGTCGCCCACCGTTACCACGTGAAGGTGCCTTGGGTAATCAGAAGTAAATTTGAACTACGGAATCCTTTTTTGTGGTTAAAAATACTCTGAAAACGATATATCTGGAGTAAACTGTACAAAAAATAGATGGTATTTTCTTGGGAAATTTTGACCCAAAATTGGGGTTTTGTGGAAAACTTATGGGCGATGGAACAAAACGGACATCGGATTTGTATTCAGCGCATCGAAATACATAAGAATTGACATGTCAGATTTCGGATTCAGATTTTTTTTTTCTGTGCCCATGTTATTAAAATAAATATTTTAACAAATATATTTTTAATCTATTGTTACTTATTTCATTTTAAATCATTTGTTTTTAAATTAATTTATACTTAATTATACATCTTTGGTTAGAGATTCTGTTATGAATGATTAGAGAGTTGCTTTCTCGACTGGTTTTAAAATCGCGGGAGCTGGGAGCGATAAACCGAATTTCACGAAATCGCGGGGAATAAACTAGAAATGCGGAAAATAATGCTTTTAATACATTTTTACCTTCTTTCGAAAATTGAAACTCGTTTTTCTAATGTTTCTGTATTATTTATAATTAAACGATTCTTTAATTTTTGTCTGATTAGACAATGTTCTGGATCAGAATCTAAATCCCCGATTCTCTACGATTTCGGTTTCTAAGAATCGCAACATTTTTTCTGCTAATTTCGATAGAATTTTTAAAGCCAATAAAGGTTAAGTTGGTTGTTCACAGGATGGCCACAAAAACCCAATACTGTCCTTTAGATTCAGCCGCTTAAATTTGTTTCACTTTTTTATAGTTTTACTTAGGTAGAATAACTTGAAGTTCTGATCACTGGAAGTCAGCGCAAAATAGCGGCCAAAATATTGAAAATTTGAATTTTCAGTAAAATGTTGACATTGCCAATCCGTAGAAAAAGGCAGCATTCAAGAAATGTATTTTCAGCAGAATTCAAAGAGGTCTAAAAATTAATATAAGGCTTCAATTATTTCCTATTTTTTTGACCAGTGAGGCATTTTTTGCTAAACAGAAGGGAAAGGACGGGTTTAGCTTTGGAGTCTTAAATTTCGCTAAATTATTAGGACAATAAGTTAACTGCACTCAGTGTTCTCGCTACATTCAATCAGCTCGAAAAGAAACTGTTGGACTCTTCTTATAGCAAAATAGCTAACAGCAAATATGGTTCCAACTTCATGGCTCTTCCATTAGAAGCGTTTTTGTACCAATAGAACAATCACTTAGTGAATGTAGCCAATATGCCAACCCCACGAAAGCCTCAGCCTCCGTTCGACTGCCCCAACTTCTTATCAAATCTGACACATTTTTTAACAATGGTCGCTTTATTACAGCATGAATCCTATTCCATCTTGTTGAGTTTAGTAAAATTATTCGATAGCCTATAAATATAGTTTGTATCCTTCTCTATGGATGTATTTGGAAATTGTGTGACTTCTATTAAATCAAAAAATCCAACTACATGGCCTTCAAATTTTGTATAAAACAACTTGCTTATTATTTATTTATTTCATATAGCTTTTGATTCAACAAAGAGGAATTTTAAGTTTAAAGTCATCATAAAAATTTTAAAGTTATTCATTGTAAAATATTTATCAAATAGAATAAAACAATTTTGAAATATTGCATTGAAAAAATTGAATAAATTTTGAGCAAAATATAAATTAAAAATTCCCGGGATTTATGATGAAATCCCGGGAGTCGGGTTTATCCAAAAACACCTATTTTCCCGGGAAATGTATCCCGGGAATCCAAGGGAACAACCCTCTATGTATGATACATGAATAATATAAAAACCGTAAAGAGAAATGAGAAGCAGAGAATTATTGTAATTCTCTCTAACATGCAGCGGTTTGCGTTCATTGATACGCACCATATTTTTTTCAATTTTTCAAAAAAATAAAAGAAAATTCAACATTTTAGGTATTTCTGATAACTATTAGTATTTTATCTTAGCAAAATATTTATGAATTTCAGTGTATTTCACAAAATTTTATTCATTAAAAATACATTTTTTACTACGACGGAAAAAATCTATGGCTTTCGCCTATGCATATCTACATTTTTCCAACGACTAAATGTAAAATGTACTCGAGATTGGGTAATTAGTACTTCGTTCCACTTCCCTTATTCGTGATAACTTCAAAAACTGTTGACATCGATTTGATTCCAACATTACTTAATGTAAAGTTGGGATTGTAGTCAGGACTAAATGCAGGCCATTCCATTAAAATATTTATTGGAATGGAATATTTTTGTGTTGAAACCAATATTTAGCTTTCTGTGAATTGTGGATCAGAGAATTATCCTTCTGAAATATGGACCCGTTTTGCATGTGATCGTCAATCAATGGAATTAAAACATCTTCAAACAGCTCACAATATTTGTCTGCATTAATTTTTGATGTGAGTCAGCAAATGCAGGATGTCTTAAAACTCCCGGAGAATTCTTTTGTCCAATGCATTCTTTTGTCCAATGCATGTACTTTTAGGCGAATTTCAAACAACATTTCATATGTGCAGGTTTAAACGGGGTTTTGACTTAGGTTTAACCCGTTTAATGGTTTTTGTTGCCTTCAGAACACGTACTACACTTGATTGAACTACTGGAAGGATAAGTTTCGTCATTATTTGGCAACAATATAATTTATTTTTGAACACTTCATATTAATTTTGAAATTTTTGGAGTACGGTGAGCTTTGAATTTCCTCTTGCAGGATTTTTGATACCATAACTTTTGGAATTTTTGAAGTAATTTCTGATTAACCCTTCAGATCTTTTAATTTCCCTAGCAAGGTGACGATTATTGTATCCTATACTCTTGTATACTTCAATTAGCAGTATTTTTTGTATTCAAACATTTCCACTTCCCTATCTCTGCTAAAACATCTCATATTGTTTTCAAATGGTATCAGTTTGGAAGTTAAAACGTATTGATAAATTACAAAAACTAGGTTTTGCCAAAATAATCTTCTTTATGTGAAAAATATTATTTTTTACAGCACTGCGTAAAAAGGTATGCAAGACTTATAATTGGCATTTTCTCACTAAAAACTGGACATAGAAAAATTGACTTTAAAGAGAAATTTAAAGTGTATATAAACGAACGCAGACCACTGTTTAGCTCTAAATTACAGAATTTTTTGTTGTACAATTTAAATTGTTCATGAGGCACCCATGTTTGCAAAATAACCATAACTCATTTTGTAATTTTTTCACATAGTGAAAACGTCTCTCTACACTCTTAACAGTTTGTAGTAGGAATATCCCGATAACATATTAAACATTTTAGGCCATAGGTTATCAACTACAATAAACGAGTAGGGGTTGTTGAAATTAAACCGCTTGTTAAATTAATAAACTTTGATATTTTGGTGTAACGACAGAATGATAAGTTTACATTGGAATACAATATTGTCCTCGTAACAGAACGATTCAGTTCGTTTTGTTCCCATTTAACACAAAAGCCTTATTTAATTGATGTAATAAAATTACGCTTGTGGCAAATGAAACGAGGTTGATACTTCAAAAACGATTAGATTCGGCAACAAATGTCTAGGAAATTAGTATCAGCGGTGTTCAAGATTTAGAAACGAAGTTGTTCTATCTGTACATTAGTCCTACTGTAGTTTGTTATAGTGTCAATTTCATTTCAATTGCTGCTATCGAAATTATGTTTAGCACCTACTTTTCACTCATCGCAATGTAAAACACTTTCTCGCAACCTCTTGTCAACGAATCATTTTTCTCAGTATGTATTCCTTGGCTCCTTAAAATTATTGAAGATATTTTTGAAAATGTTATTTATTTAATCAAGCTATTAAACTAAATAATAAACAATTTTAAATAAAATAACTATAAACAACCACCAATAAACTAAATTATTATAAACCCTTTCCTTATGAATAAATTTGTTGATTGATATCCTGTTTATATTTAAACTAAACACAAAATATATTTTGAGAAAGAGAAACTTTGTCTCTTATCTAGAGAGAATGAAAATCAAAAAAGGTAATTTTACATATGTACATCAATTTACACATTTGGGAATACAATTTGCAATACGTTAGTAATTAGATTTATCTGAATTTTATATTTATTTAATTACATAAAAACAACAACTATAGCAATTATAATTCATGCATTATATTGTATAAACAAAAAATAAAAAATTGAGAAAAATTTGGTTTCCAATTGTTAAGTAACACACAAATTTCAAGTATCATTAAAATTAATCTTGTCGCCCTCAAAGTATTTCCCATTCGAGGATGAATATATATGCCAGAGTTTTTCCAATCATCGAAACATTTTTTATAGATACTTTCCTGGAGGGCATTCAGTTCGCGCGCTGAATTGTGTTTTATGGCTTCAATGGAGTCAAAACGGGTTCCACAGAGTAGCAATTTGAGATTGGTAAACGAGAAAAACTCAACTGATGCTAAATCAGGCGAATGTGGTGTTTGATCTTTGGTATTTATTGAGTTGTTGGCCTTATATTCGTTCACAATCGTAGCTCGGTGTGATGGCGCATTATCGTCGTGTAAAATCCACTATTTTTTTTCCAAAGTGAACATCCAAAATAAATAGTGAACAAAGTAGTGTATGCTACTCCCACCAAATCAAAATACCCTATGAAAATAATTGTTTGATTTCGTTTGAATTTTCAATTGAAAATATGATTTCTGATACGGCGAAATTACTTTAAACATTTTTTTATTAGTTAAAACAACTTTATTTCTTCACAGTGGAATATTCAATTTTATTTATTTATTTTTTTTTTTGGTTGGAGAATTTCTTAATCGCTCAAACTTGATCTGAATATTTTTGCTATTAGTATAGCGACAGAACATACATGATCTGGTTTGACAATTAATGATTGAACTGATGAATAGTGTTTTAGAGTTGCGTTTAAGGTTGGTATGTTCCATTTACATTTTTTCATAAGAGACCATTGCTTGTTTTAGATGGTAGGGCGTTTTTATTACCAATTAAAAAGATATACATTTTTACGGTAAAATACCTGTTTAGAGCTATTAGTTAGATTCAATTTATCGGTATTGTGAACTCCATTACAGACACTAAAATTTTACCTACCACTAATATGAATTGAACAATTCAATAGTATAAAAACACTTTAAATTTTTAATGGAACATTATCATCATACGTTCATTGAATGAATCAGCCGTAATGCACATCCAAACTGTAGTGTAAATTCGTCTTACACTAAACATTCCATCAGAAGAAAAAAATTAATATTATGTCTACATATTTTATGTTATCATCAAATATTTTTTTCAATTAATGTTGATTTCATACTGTTTTGTTTATTCCAGATTCAATTCAATTACTAAACTATCAAACATCGTGTAGAAAGTACATATGTACGTACATATATTTTATGTTTAGTTTTCTTTAAGGTTCAACTTTTTGTTCGAAAAATATATTCGAGAAGTTTATAATATTTTTTAGTTTTATTGATGATGATAATGCTGTGGCTAACAAAAATTTGATTCAGTTACTTTATTTTTGCAATATAAAACAATGAAAAGTATTAAAATTTATCGTATTTATAAAATAAATGTATATCCAGATGATTGATTTATAGTTGATTAAGAACTGTACACTTATAACAAACCGGTACTATGTAATCCGGTACACTGTAATAATCCGGTACACCAAATAAAACAATTTCGATACCCAAACCTTGTGAAAATTAATTCATTTTCTAACTAAATTTTTAAACCATTACACATCAATCAATTAAATTAATACCCCTAATCAAAATACAAATGATATAAAACTTCTTTCTCCCTGTTGCCGAGATATACATAAGCTAAAAAAAGGATACCTTATTATCCATATTTGTTTATAACGATACTAAACCAAGGATACACATAAATTTTAGGTTTCAGTAAAAAACAACAACAAACGAGATCAATACAATAAAAATGTTATCACAATTAATTAAAAGTATATAAAATACAAACTGGTATTCGAACCCATAATACGATAATAAATATTTGCTATTGCACAATAAAAATATTTATTTTATTATAATTATTAAAATAAAATATGATTTTATTATTAAACCACATATCCATTAACGAATTCGTCTCGTTTTTGTTGTGTCATATATCAATATAATAAATATCAAAATATAAGAAACGTCCTAAATAAATATTTTAATGGAATTCGTTTTTAATGAAAACCTAACCCAAAATTCAATTGATTTGTAAAAATTCCAATGAAAATTATGGTAATAAGGCCAACAGAAAGGTAGTTATATTCTTTGGTATGTTTAATTGATTTTTACAAAATATAATAGCCTCGATGTGAAAAGTAAATAAACAGAAAATACTGATAATGCAAACTAATTTATTGATGACTAAATATAATCCTATTCACAGTCTTAATGCTTTACAGAAGCTAAAATATAGTCTATTAAAAGTAATCTCATAATACCTATTTACAATATACAAGTATTAAATCAAACTTTTATTTTGTGGGAATGGTAGTTTGGGATCCCATCGCTATACGGCTTCTGCGTTTACCAAAAGGTGGCTTACCTATCAGAGATCGTGCACTATTCGTTCCGAATCAGCAAATAATTCGTTTTATGCCATCAGCGTCGCGATTGGGGACAAATATCACTCGCATGACTCTTCTCTCGAGTCATCATTCGTCCTCGTCCTTCAAGGTCTCATACATATACATGTCAACGGACCTGTGGGGACATTTCATACACATATGAACATTTTAACAAACGAAATGAACTTAGTTAAAGTCTTTATGTTTTCGGAATAAATGAGCTTGGTTAAAATATGGAAGAACTTTTTTTTTGCCTAAACGCAGTGCACATAGAAATAAAAATAAAAAGCAAAAAAAATATATTGCTTTATTATTATTGATTACCAAAAAAGAAAAACTGGAAAAATATAGCAGAAAAATTTAGATATGCTTTTAAAAAATAAATGTTAAAATCATTTTTAATTATCAAAATAAATATTATATATATTATAATATTATATATATTATATATATATATTATAATATATATATATAATATTATATATATTATATATTTATATATTATAATATTAAATAAATCAAGTTGTGTTAGTATAAATTTAAATTGGGGTTTTTAATAATATATTGAGTAACATACGAAAATATATATATACAAAAGATGTTCACCAACCCCAAAGACCTGATACAACAACGCATTTGGTCCTTAGCGGTGGACGTAGCACGGCAGCCAGCGGCAAGACGATCTTCGAATGTCGTACAATGTGTTTACTACAAACATTGCTAAAAGGCAAATTAAAGGTGTAAATAGCTAATAAAGTTTCAAATTTAGTAAATATTATAAAACCACAGAAACTTTATTATTATATTATTTTATAAAAAAACACCTACACTATTTTTTAAAAAAATATTAAAATTAAAAATCTTGTTCAAAAATTTTATCTTTTCATATACCGTCATAATTCAAAACGAAAACATTTTTATTTTTATTGAATTGAACGGAAAAGCAATTTTTCTACAATGCCGAACCAAAAAAAGTACTCAACAAAAATATACGGTTACGAATAATTATGATACATATAATTATTAATCTATTATTACGAAGTAATTATGATACATATACATATTTTTTTTTATAACCTATTACTATCTATAATTAATATTATTTCGTATAATCACAAAACACCAACAGTTTTCACTTACTTAAAAATAAAAAAACCAAAATTTTATTTTTGAATTTATTTATTTTTATTTATTTAAAATTACAACTAGTTTCGATCTTGTAAAGATCATCTACAGGTAATTTTTTGCAATGGAATTCTATTGCAAAAAATTACCTGTAGATGATCTTTACAAGATCGAAACTAGTTGTAATTTTAAATAAATAAAAATAAATAAATTCAAAAATAAAATTTTGGTTTTTTTATTTTTAAGTAAGTGAAAACTGTTGGTGTTTTGTGATTATACGAAATAATATTAATTATAAAAAGATCACTTACGTCACTCCGCTTCAAAAAAAATTTTTTTTTTTTTAAAAATGTTTACTATTACTATCTACTTAATAATTAACAGAATTCCTTGACGTCCTAAGGCACGCCTCCTTAAAAAGCCTTTTTATTTTTTTTCTGTTCAAAAAGTAAGATGCTTGCAATAAAATCAGAATCATGTTTTTCTTTATTAACATCGTTTCACTAACACTGATCTCAGTGAGCTATAATTATTTCCACATTTAGTAGTTTTTGACGTGAAATCATCTTTAGCTGGAATAAGTAAAAAATTTGAACGGAATTATTCTTCTTATGACGATCTCGATTCACCAAAAAAGAGCAATCTGTCAAACTGTTCGATTTGTCAAGAAAAATCGCTCAGTCGAGCCAAATTCTTGTTTTAGTTTACGAATCTCGATTTTTTGACAGATTTACTAACACAAAAACAAATAGAACTGTCATTTTGAATGACATTTTTCATTCGATTTGAGTTTATTGAAAGCGTCATTTGTGTTTTTTTTGTGTTTCTGTTTATTTTTATATAAATATTTTATATTAAAGAATTAATTTTTGTTTAATTAATAAACAAATATAGATCAAGAAGTTTTAAGTACACTTTTATCTTCATCGACATCATCGACGGAATCAACATCGTCTTCTTCTTCTTCAGACGATGAAACATGTTTTTAACTGCAAAAAATTTTATTTACTCGGCCTCAAAGCGAGTCAAAAATTTCATAACAAATGTTGTTTACCAATATTCAGATACTGAAGTGAGTTTTAAAATAAATTTCTTTGAATAAAAGCTATACATACATAACCTATATTTTAGTGTTACAGTTCCGTCCAAATTTTCGAGTTTCCAGGGATACAGCCGATAAATTAATAGAAAAATTTGAAAATTCAGAATATTTCAAAAGAATATCAGAACTATCAGCCAAAGTACAATGTTTGACGTTCTTATGGTAAAAACATTTATTTTAATATTTTGATTTGTACTTAATAAATTAATTTTCAGGTTTGAAGGTAATAAAGATTCCTACCGTGAAGTCGCAAATCTGTTTGACATGTCGATTTCGACTGCTCACAGGCACCTGAGTAATTTTCTTGTATTTATATCGAAGAATTATATAAAATTTCCGGAGACGGAAGAAGAAGAAAAACAGAAAGTCGATGAGTTTGCACAAGTATTTTAACAAAAATAGCAATTTTTAAAAAGTTCAATAATTTCAGTTGATTTTTTTATTCCAGATAGGAGGTATTCCAAACACAATTGGGTGTATTGATGGATGCTGTGTTTATATAAAGAATTCAGTGCCCAAAATTCGTTCCACATACCTAAACCGCGATGTAAACAAAAAATTTACGGATGGCTTTCCTGGAGCGCCTAGCAAAATTCACGATTGGCGAATTTTTCAACTACCTTTTATATCTAAAGAACTTCCAACGATATGTGGTGACCAATACCACAGTTTAGGCGACGAAGCATATCCTAAAAGGGAATATTTGATGACACCTTACAGAAATTAAGGAGACATGGCGGAACAGCATAAACAATATAATAAAAAGCACGGCCAGACACGCGTCATAATAGAAAACGCCTTTCAACTGCTTAAACAAAGATTTAGACAGTTTTAGACAGTACGATTAGATTTCTTTTCCGTCGAAAAAATGTGAAAATTTGTTTTGGGATGCTGTGTAACACACAATCTCTGTATCGATCTTGAATACCCTACATCTGAAGAAAGTTCGCTGCCGTAATTCTCATAAGCTGGAACTTATTTAGTAGAAACGATTTCTGATGCATTTCTTAAGAATTTTGGTGTAATAAAACGAAACAGAATAACCGAAACAATTTAGTTACCGACCAAATGGCGCAGTGGCTAGTAGTCGCATAGCTTGATGAGGTGATTGAAATAAATAAATAGTTTTTTAAATATAAAATTATTTTATTGTTGTTTTATTAAAATTAACAATTTTTTTTTTGAAAATTAAAATATTTTAATAATTTCATTTTTTCTTTGTCCTTTTGTTCTTGTCTTTTTCTGTTTTATTCTTCCTTTTCTTCTTGTCGTTGCCTCCGGAGCTCCAAAAATTGTTCCACAACCATTTCTAATTTGATTTTTCTTTTTCTTTTTACTCTATATGAGCTGAAATTTACTTCATCCTCGTCTGTGAGTGTCGAGCTCGAGCTTTCACTTGTAAAAGTCGAGGAAGTATCGAGCGTTGAAGTGCTTGTCGAGGGAGAAGTTTCTGGAATTGTCTACGATGGATATTAGTGTTAAATATTATCAAAACATCACGATGTAATATGAAATAAATCTTATACATTTTAGCTATTATTACGGCAACATTCCTAAAAATGAAACCAAATGTCCAAAGGAAAAGAAACTATTAGATTTAAAACAGAATGGAAACTGTCGGGGTGCAGCCGCGAATAATAAACAGTTGTATGTTTTTTACCTTGGTTTAAGGAAACGGCTTGCACTTTTAATCCCAAGTTGAGATTATTAGAACTTATGCAGATGCGGATATTTGCGATGCCACTGAATAAAAACACGTATATTCCGAATCTTTTATTTCCAATTTATAATTTATTTTTTAATAAAGTTTTATAATTTCTTAATTTTGATTTAGTTTTATTATTTTATGTTGACAATTTGAAATATATCGTAAAAGTGACCTTAGAGAAAAAAAAATCTACTTAAAATGTCCATCTCGAAAAACCATTAGGATTGCCTTAATCAAATAAATTTTGGTGTAGAAATTAGGGCATCACAGTTGGTTTTTCGATCAAGAATATTGTCGGGTAAACATAGCTCACTATAAAATTAAAGTAGACTGTACCAATTATCCCATTTGATATACTACAATAATTATACAATTACAATACTATTGAAGTAGGATGTACCAAAAACATAAACAATAGCAACAATAATATGATTGAATATTATTGATTAAATTAAAAGAAATGTGAACTTTAATCATTATAACTATAGACCAGGTAAGAGTGCCAAACAAAACCATTAATTTAAGTGACACATTTTATACAACTAATTTCAGTGCGGATGAAGCGAAATATTGTTGGCACTCCAACCGGTCGATAGATTCTTAAATTTCAAGATCAGTACAACTTTACATTTACTGTTTATATAACTAATTAAATTTCAGCTACTGGACAGAAACAACCATTAGTGTTAGCCCATTTTTGACGATAGTTGCGATAGTGCAAAACCAGACATGATTTCTGTTTTTTCCATTTACAAAAAAACAACATTTTTTTCGCTAAACTCATAATAGATATCCTTCTGTAGGTAAGATAAGGATACCCGTTATGAATTTAAAATGGGAAGAAACGTAAAGCGGTAACGCAACTTTCGTCAGAAATTGGTCATCCCATACAAAATTAATTAATTATCTAATAATAAATCTTACCTACTTATACTGCAGTTATAAATTGACTTTTTGTAATACAGTACTTACCCTACAATTGTTCTTTGTTAAAGGGTTTAAAGTATACTCATTTCAATTACTTAAATTTATAAATATATCTGAGAATTAAATACAAAAACCTTGAGCAACTTATCTCGGACTATAATTTTCAAAACAAAAGCATACCTCCTTTATATGGTTTTGCGTGAAGCTAGCTATTTGTAATATTTATGTTGTTCATGCTTAATGTCCAAAACTGCAAAAAAAAATATTTGAAGTAACTAAATCTATAAAAGTTTACGAGTCACCAACATATAAAAACTTAAGTTCAACCCAAACAATTATCACTCTGTAACATAAAATCTTTTATTTACTTAACCGAAATGATACAATCTTAAGTTTTCTTCAAGTTTTTTATTTCTTTAATTGTAAGAAAATAATAAAAATGAAAATATTATTTTTGTCATTTCATTTTTCCATTTGTTAAATTTATCAAAATATTTTTCTACATCACATAATTTTCAATTTTTTTTTGTTTTTTTTTTAATCAAAGGTATTTTCCCAAGGGAGAAAGGGTCAAAATGTTATTATCTTAGAAATAACATATTAACCTTTTAATACTGTCATCTCGTCTCAGTTTTCCAAATTGTGTTTTTTGTTGTACATATTATATTCTGTATTATGTCTGTTGGTTCAAATTTTCAAGATACCAAATAAGATGTGAAAAAATTATTAGAAAATATGTGTGGTTTTGTCTTCCGGCTGTTTCCTTCATATTTGTCATAATTTTCCTTTACGATGTTGACATTTAATCACTTTTAATCATTTAAGAATGTTGCACGAATTATTTTTTTTTGTTCTCGTCAATTTTGCCAACAAGTAGGCAAAAGCAAAAGTTTTGTTTTCTATTTTTTGTTTTTGTTTTGTTTTTTGTTAACTTTAAGCATCGATGTGGTTGGAGCGAGGGAAAGGTAAGCTTCTCGGTTTGGTGACACAAATAATTGAGGTTATCTTTAAATTCTAATGAGTAAATCAAATTGGGTCGTTTACTTTCTGTGTTTGAAAATGGTTTCGAGAAAGAAATAAGTATTTTTTTTTTTTTTTATAAAATAAATTTTATTTATTTATTTTATGTAATTACAATCTAGCTTCCTGCACTAATGAGCAAATTGTTTCTGACTTAATTTACTAACTCAAATTAATGTATAGAGCTTCTTCCCATTAGCGTTCCAAAGTGTCTAGTAAATTGAAGTAAACGAAATCTTTGTAGTGGATTTTAGATCAGCACAATCCTGTTTAAGCTGCCAATTACATCAGCTCGAAGGGTTTGGTTCTTTTAAGTCTGCGTACTAAATTCGTGTTTCTTAGGAGCTGACTTGCCTCAATGTTCATATGGAGGTGGATCCTTTCTTCATGTCTCCGCGCTTTTTCCTGTAGGTCATTGTTCCTTGGTTGGACCAACAATATCAAGAAAAAGTCGAAAATTAAAAAAATGGCGGACATGTAATTTTTCGGTACCGTTTTATCACGTTTCTTTCGCTCTTCAAAGTGCCATAAAAATAGCAAATACCTATTATCTGCATTTAGGTTTATCCTCCAATAAACTAAATGAACTTCAAAATAAATAAATATATAATAAATAAATAATATATAATTATAATAATATAACTTTCAAAAAATATAAAATAGTGATCCATTGAGAAGTTTTTGAGTTATTGTCAAGACAGATATAAGGGGACTAGGGGACCCCCCCTATATAAGGGGGAGGATCAGGAAACGCATTAAAAAAAAATTAAATATGCGATAGGTTGCAGTTTTTAACAGCTGGCATTTTTCTATTGCAAATCATTTGCGTTTAGTTGAGTGTGTACAAATAATTTAAATTAATTGTGTTTAAAATGCAAATTAAGTAAATAAACTGAAAAATTATTAAGATTGTTTTGTAAAGTGTATTTTAAAACATAAAAGCATTAAATATTTTCGTATTATGGAAGGAACTAATAGAAAAACGAAAGGTCGGCATCATTGTGGAGTCCCACAATGCAATTCATACAGCGGGTATGGAGTAACGATGCATGTTCTTCCTAAACACGTGCGGGATTCTAAAAAGGAACTAAATGAATGGTCAGCTGCTTTAAAAATAGGTAAAGATTTCCCAAAAAGATTTTTAATCTGCAATCGTCACTTTAAAAATTCCGAGTTCTTAGTTCCTCGAGAGCGGCCCGAAAATATGAAAAAAATTAAACTTATTAATTCAGCATTCCCGAGTTTAAACTTGCCGGTGTCAAGCATTAGTGCACCTTCGAAACGCAGCCAATGTACCAAGAATAGTAATAGACCATATAGATCTTATTGATTGGTGTGTACCTAAATCATAAATATTATTATTCAATGGTCTTTTTTAATTATGTTTTGGTTAATAGCTTTATTATAGCTAAAAATATAGACCACTATTAAAAAATTGTTTCTCCTTTTAATCCTCTACTTTATTTTGCCAATATTTCGGTCTTGTTGACCATTTTCAAGGCTCATCTATTTTAATTTATACAAATGTATATTTTTATAAATAATACAACTATTAATAAAAATTTGATTAGTAATCAATGTAAATTATCGATGAAAATTATCAGTCCGGTTGCACCTAGTATTTATGGTTTGCCAAAAATCCACAAATATAATGTACCGTTTCGGCCAATAGTGTCAATTATTAATTCACCGGCATATTTTTTATCAAAATTTTGTTGTAAAATTTTAAAACCTTTGACGAATAGTAGTGAATTCAATATCAAAAATTCATACTCGTTTAAAGACACAATAAAAAACATCACCCTTGGTGAAGGGGAAATTTTAGCATCATTAGATGTGGTAGCATTATTTACCAACATTCCGATAGAAATTTCAAAAATCGCAATTTCGGAAAGATGGAATGAAATTTCGGATGATTGTGTGTTGACAAAATGTGAATTTTTTAAAATATTGGATTTATGTATAATTGATAATAATTATTTTAAATTCCAAGGAGTTTTTTATAAACAATAATTTGGACTCGCAATGGGAAACCCACTATCACCTATTTTGGCCGACATTGTTTTAGAAAAATTATTCAATCAAAATCTTCCTATATTAGAACTACAACCGACATTCATATATAAATATGTAGATGATATAATATTGTCTACAATTGAGTCTAATATAGAAAAAATACAAAATGTATTTATTTCGTTTCACGAAAAATTAAAATTTACAGTTGAAAAACAAAATAATAATATTTTAACATTTTTAGATTTAAAATTACATAGATTTGGAAACCAAATTAAGACAGAATGATACAAAAAAGACATAGCTTCGGATATATTACTAAATTTTATCTCAAATCATTCGTACAAAATGAAAACTAATGTGGCACACTCATTTATAAAAAGGACCTTATATTTAACGGACATACAATTTAGGAAAAACTTGCTTAACAAAATTACTTATATACTTAAAATTAACAATTACCCTAGGTGATGTTTAAATTTGGTACATTACCATATGTACCAAATCTACTGGAGAAAATTTCAAAAACATTAAAATTGAATTCGGACAACCTTTTGATCGCCAATAAAATTATTTGCAAATCATCCACAGACATATACCCGAACACTAAAGACAAAATTCAAAATGAAACGAAAAGTGGTGTAGTGTATAAAGTGTTATGTAAAAATTGTGATTCTTGTTATGTTGGCGAAACAAGTAAAACAAAAGCCCAAAGAATAGAGCAACATAAAAGGGACGTCACCAAAGACAAAACATATCACAACAAAACCAATACATGTCAGCTCTGGTAAAACACGCTCATGAAAATAACCACGAGTTTGACTTTGAAAATGTAAAAACCGTAGATTTTGAAAGTAAAAAACATAAAAGACAATTTAAGGAAGCTTGTCATATATGGTTGGCTAAAGGTCCAGTTAATTACAAAGTTGACACTAACAAATTACATAGTATTTATAGTAATTTAATTAAAAATTATTCAAAATAAAAAATTGAAAAAAATTGCAAAATAGTTATTTGTGTATCAAGAGCGCAAAGTGCCAGTTTGTCACGCGAGAAAGGAAATTGCTGGCCGACGGGACGGAGGCCAGCAACCTTTCGAGCGTGACAAACAACTTTGCGGACGTGTTTCACACTTTATTTTTCCTACAATCATTTTAAAAATATAATAAAAAGATAATTTTGTAGTAAAATTTACTATACTGGCAATACGATTTTATTTTAGGACCGACATTTTGTTCAATCGAGTAGTCAAAGATTTTTTTTATTTTTCATAATGAAAAACAAAAATTTGGTTTGATGTTTTATACAAACATTAGTCTTTCTTAAAAATTGACAATTTATTTTTTGCAACAAAAAACTAAAAAAAATGGATTTAAGTGACAGCGATTTATCAAATACACCGCCGGACGTTGCTCTAGAAGCAAGAAATGTAATTTTGAATTTGCTTCCCGAAAAATCGAAGCATAAGTATGAAAAGCAATTCGAGCTGTTTTCGAATTGGTGTAACCAAAAGCACATAAAAAACATATCAGAAAATGTCCTTTTAGCATATTTTAGTGACAAAGCTAAGATTCTTAAAAGTTCTACTTTGTGGTCTATTTTTTCGATGTTGAGGGCCACTTTAATGGCAAAAAATGATCTAGATATTAAACAATTTAAAAAATTAATGGCTTTTTTGAAAAAAAAATCTGTAGGGTACAAACCAAAAAAATCAAAAATTTTAGAAATGAACGAAATTTTCAAATTTTTATCCGAAGCGCCAGACGACCAATATTTGATGAAAAAGGTAATATACGATTGTTGTAATAATGTTTTGTATAATTCTTAGAATATTTATTAATGATATTTGTTTTTATAGGTTGTACTTATTATAGGGATTGCGGGTGCATGCCGCCGTGATGAACTGGTAAAATTATCAGTTGACCACATTGAAGACCGTGATTCAATCATCATCTTTAAAATTCCCGATACCAAAACTCGAATTACACGAACATTTATTTTGAGTAACAATTTAGAAAATAATCTAGATTTGCTTTCATATTACAGAAAATATGCTTCTTTACGTCCTCCAAATATGAACTCACTACGATTTTTCATCAAATATGCTAATGGGGTATGCTGTAAACAGGTGGTAGGTGTAAATTCTATTGGTAAAATACCTCAACATGTGGCAAAGTACATTGGCTTACCTGATGTGGAAGCATATACAGGCCACTGTTTTCGCAGGTCATCTGCATCTTTACTAGTCAACGCCGGCGGTGATTTAATGAGCTTGAAAAGACATGGTGGGTGGAAATCTACGACGGTTGCAGAGGGTTATATTGAGGATTCTCTCAACAATAAAATAAATTTGGGTAGAAAAATATTTGGTGATGCAACAAAAAATATACCGCAAACAGTAAATGAAAACCCTCTTGAGCATACTATTACGTCAGAGCGGGAAGTTTGTTTAACCACGGAAAACATTCATTCTATTTTATCACCAGAACTCAATCAACGCGGCATCAACATACAAAACTGCACCAATTGTACCATTAATGTAAATTTCAATAATAATCAATAAAAATAATTACATCATAATTATGTGAAATTTCGCTTTTCAATACTCTTCTTTTACTCTTACTCTTCTTTTCATATGTTCAAATTTAGCGTGCGGTTTCAAGTTTTGTCACACGATTCTAAGAGAAACGTGTGACAAAGTAATTTGTTTATTAACTGTCAAAAAAACAGACACTTTGGGCTTTGAAAACAGAGAAAAAAAGCCTGCTTTTCACGGCGATTGTAGGAAAAATGATTTGTTTGGCCTTTTCCACAATATAATATTTTACAAACATCAATGTAGTCCAAATTGTATTACGTATGGTATTTATGTTTATATTTTGAAAAATCAGCTGTTCATAGTAATCATAGTAATTTGAGTTTGATATTAGGTCAAGGATAGCGAAAAAAACAAATTACTATTGTGTTTTTGAATTTGAATTTTATAATTCATTCAAAAAAGATTGATTTTTGAATCGTGTAACGATCAGAAAATATTTTGTAAGTAATTTAACATTGCTGTATTCTTGTTTTTGGTATATATATTAATTTTTATATGTTGTAAAACTGTGCTAATTGTATATATTATTTATAAAAATATACATTTGTAAATTAAAATAGATGAGCCTTGAAAATGGTGATCAAGACCGAAATATTGGCAAAAAAAAGTAGAGGATAAAAAAAGGAGCAACAATTTTTTAATAGTGGTCTATAATAAAGCTATTAACCAAAACATAAAAACTAAATCGTAAAATATGTTTGCTTAATTTGACCTGACTAATTTTGTTTTGTTTTTGTAATGAGCACAACGATTAGGTAATCTCGCAAACCATGGTTGAAGAAGTAGTTGATATGGAACAAGAAAATGAGGAAATTCATAATTTTAATTGTGACTGTCATGCAAATTTTCCTGAAATAAGGTCAATTGGAGTTTAAGTTGTAGCAGAACCACGAAAAGAGTTAGGCGCTTTATTCCATCTGAAGTAAGTATTAACTACAACTAATTGTAGTAACTACAGTTACATTCATTCTCACTTAAAATATTTAGTTTAAATTTACGGTTCTGCTAGTAAATACAATGTAGGTGACTTACACGATCTGCAAAATAAAGCCCTAAAGGCGACTATCGACAAAATAATTGTAAATTGCAATGAGAACGTCAATACAAATTTTGAACTATCCGAAAGATTTTCGCGTGTCTGTAACAAGTTTCATCCTCGAAATTATAAATTAAGGACGACTCAGAGTAGTAAATTTTAGAGAGGCATCGAGCTATTCAACAAATTAGATAACGCGTGCAAAAACTTCAATTTATCTTAATTTAATAAGGTCAGGGTGAACTGTTAAGACAATATGTAATAGAATATGATAATTGTCATCAATAGCTCCCGGATTGATTATATTATATTATGTGTATTATATCAAATGTATAAAGATTTGGGGCGCTTTATTTCAAACACACAATCTTTATTTTAATTTGTTTTTTTTTATTTTATAATTATAAATCTTTGTTTTTATTTTTGAATTATAAATGTATTGTTTATCTATTATAAAATTATTATTAATTACACAGAGTGAGCGAATGTTCGTCAAAGAGGATAGACGTGTTTTTTCTATCCTCTTCAAAAATTTAATTTAATTTAATTTTTATTTTGTTTTATTCATGTAGTTTTATGTTTATACTCTATATACATATAGTATATAAAGTTTAATTATAATTATAATTTTAATTCTATTTAATTCAGTTTTTAGTGAAATAATAATTAAAGTGAAAGTGAAATAATTTAAAGTGTAATTTTGAAAAATGCAATCCACCGGGATGCATTTATCAGGCAATGTTTTATATTTATAGATAAAGAAATGAAAATTATTGATTTCTATTGGGTGCATGTTTTTAACGTGTGTGTGATTGGATTGTACATGATTTTATTACTAAAACCTAATAATTGGATCGAATCAAAATAGTTTTTAACGTAAATTAACATATGACGTAGTTAATTTCATATTCGATTTTATATTTACGCATAATTGAATGCGTTCTTGCAAGCCAAACAAAGGTGTTTATACATACATACGTATAAACATTTTTGTGGGTTTCGGTATTGTTTTGGTTCTTAATTTTTATGTTATATACAAAGTATAATAGACAGAAATACATTCTTGAAAATTGATACATGACAAAGCCAACGAAATGTTTGTACGGGCCGCCTCGTTTGCTCTTTACGCGGATCCTATTAGGGAAATGTACTATTTATTATTGGTTTTTGCTATGTATTAGCTAAGCAATAACAACAAAAACAGAGACTTTTTGTGGGTGTTAGTGTAGTTGTTCCAAAACCAGCAAAAATGTTTGTACATAACATAACATAGTATAAACATTTTTGTTGGTTTTGGTTGTTTCCAATATTTTTCTATATCTTGATATATAGATCAGGATTGTTTTGTATGTGCGCTGTAATAGTATTAGCTGTATATAATTCACATAGGAAGGATTTATTTTAGATATGAGTTATTTTATTTTGTACAGGGTATTATAAAATGCATTAAACTATTAAATTTATTTAATTAATGTGAAAAGGCTATAAATTAACTAAACCATATAAATAAAATGCTAACTTGGAAGTGTTGATTTGAGTTGAGTTGTGATTTTGGTTTGCATCACATAATGACGTATTCATTTATGCATGCCAAATTTCGATTAAAAGATGGTGAACGAGGTGGAATTATGTGAAAGCATTTTCGAAAGGCTAAATGTATTGAACTTAATTATTAACTTAATAGAATATGATTGATGTTTTAGGTTGCAGTTTTTCACACGTAAACGTCAATTTTGCTTGTATAGTACACCGATTAGTTCTGTAGGAGAATGTTTCAATTTTATTTGCAGGCTTTATTTTGCAGGGTAATATGTCCATAAACAAAGTAAAAGTTTTATAATAAATAATAAATTTCGTAGTTTTTGATTTTTTGTTTTATTTTAATTATGTCAACTAGATTAGTAAATTAAAACATATATAATAATAATAATTTTTTGATGTCCTAATTTAGATTTATAAAAACCTGAGTTCTGGCATTTAAATTATATTATATACTTTTATAAATAAATAATTTATTTCTACATTATTAATTTCTTTTTTCTAGATTTGTAGGAAATTGCCGATTAGTATAAATTTAATAGTATGGTTAAATATATATTTTCAACTTTTTATTTTTAAATCTAGTTGCTGTAGGTAAATAATTAATTAACTATTTACAGGAGAACGGTAACTAATGGAGCAAGTGCTATGAATTTAAATTATAACTTAACAATTTAAAATTTTTAAACATTCTTTTAGAATTTTAGCTTAGAAGTGGGAGAGTTTACATAGACAATTTCATACAATGTTAATTTTTGTAATACTTGTATGTAATATATTGTGTTTTGCTCATTAATATATATTAATTAATTTAGTTTAAAAATATTTAAAGGTTTCTCTTCCCTAATTTGCTAATAAATAATTTAATTTTCAGAATATAACATAGTTCCAGAATCAATCTTTAATATGTGGATTAAATTAATCCTGAATTTCAGAATTAGATTTGACTTTGATTTTATGGTGATTTATTAATTAAAATTAGTTTTCAGAGTTGCCTGGGAAATTATATATTGATTTTATTTGTTGATTCTTGATATACTTATAGTAAGTACCTAACTGAATTATTGATGATTTTAGGCTGTTGTGGTGCTGTAACATTATCATTTTTAATTTATTTATTATAAATTTTATAAAATAATTAAATTTTTAATTATTTATTCTCTTTTTCTTGATCGGTAGGAAATTTCTGATTAGTTTTAAGTAAAATTTTATGTTTAAAATGATTTTTAACGTTTATTTTTATTCTGGTTGCAGTACGTAATAATTAATTAATTAGATATAGAAGGACCATGAAAAATGAAATAAGCGCTGTTTTTGTAATCTTAGCTTAGTAATATCAAATTGTTCTTAAATATTTTATCAGGTAAATTAATGAAAGGCGGCCAGGGGGAAATTACAAAATTAATAATTATTTAAATCCTGTTTTAGATTTAGGGAGTCTTGAGTATCCGGCCCTGGATTCCAGAGAAATGATCATCTAATAATGTAGTTAGATTGTGCTGTCTTGTGCTAACCTATTTATTATATATTGTACTAATAATTTACCAACTATCGATCGCATTGGTGTCTGTAACCGGGTCGAGTCTGTCCCAACTAATAATCCTATCCTATCCTTCGGATTTGTTACATGTATACAGGTATACGGTGTGTGCCCGGGAGTCCGGGAGATCCTGCTATAATGCTTGGCCGTACACTCTCAATCCATCAATCAATAAAATGTTAAGTTTTTGTAATGTGTAATATATTCTGTTTTGTCCATTAATATATTTTAATTAATTTAGTTTTAAAATATTTAAAGGGATCTCTTTTTAATTTGCTAATAAATAATCCAATTTTCAGAATAAACATAGTTCTAGAATTAACCATTATTATAGAAATCAACCCTCCAGGATCAACAAGTAGTGAATAAGCTGTAGTATAGATATTGTGTTGTCCTGTGCTAACTATTTTTACTATATAATTACTTATAATTTACTCTTATCCTTCGGCTGGGGATGGATAAATGGGTGTACGATGTGTGCCCGGGAATACTGAAGATCCTGTTATAATAATTATTCATTTAAGTAATAAAATTTGTTATGATGTTTATTAATTAAATTTAGTTTTCACAGTTGTCTGGGAATTTTTATATTAATTTTATTTGTTGATTCTTAATATACTTATAGTACCTAATTGAATTATTAATAAATCTAGGGGTTGTGATGCTGTAATATTATCATTTAAATCATTTTATATAAAATAATTGAATTCATAATTATATATTTTCTTTTCTGGATCGGTAGGAAATTGACGATTAGTTTTAAGTAAAATTTTATGTTTAAACGGTTTAATGTTTATGTTAATTCTTGTTGCAGTAAGTAATAATTTTTAATTGGATATAAAAGGACCATTAATAAGGAAATAAGCGCTTTTATTTGAAATTTTTATTAATTATTTTTTCAGGTAAATTAATAAAATACGGACAAAGGGAAATTACAACATTAATAATTTTTTAAGCCCTGTTTTAGATTTAGGATTTAGGGGGTCCTGAGTATCCGGCCCTGGGTTCCAGAGAAATAATCATCTAATAATGCAGTTAGATTGTGCTGTTTTATGCTAACCTATTTATTATATAATGTACTAATAATTTACTAACTATCAATCGCATTGGTGTCTGTAACCGGGTCGAGTCTGGCCCAACTAATAATCCTATCCTATCCTTCGGTTTTGTTATATGTGAACGGGTGTACGGCATGGGCCCGGGAGTCCGGGAAATCCTGCTATTATGCTTGGTCGTACACTCATAATCAATCATAAAAGTTTAATTTCAACTTTATTTTATTTAATTTTATCTTTATTTTGTTATAATGATGTTTTTTACAATACAGTAGAATCCGTTTATACCAAACCATGCAAATAACGAATAAACGCTTATAATGATCATATGGTTTTGTCATATAGTTGTGTGCCTTGAATTTGCAAGAACACTTATTTTTCATATACACTACAAACAAAGAACTACGTTTGTAACCGATGGATTTGGGTCACACTGACACACCGTTTCACACTGTAAAATTTTGGGATAGGTTTCAGTGACGGGACAGGTTCTTTAGTTCCGATGCGTCAGTATTCCACCTTACAAAAAAAAAAATTTTTTTTGATTCAGAATATAGTGTGCAAAAAAAAAATAAAAAAAAAACGCTTAATCATAAAAAAATAGTGACGGTATTACACTGCATTATACAACGCAAACATCCCTTAATGGAGTTACTAATTACTCCATTTTTATTTTCTAACTACTAATTTAAAATCTCCATTAATATAAACAATAACAAAAAAAAATTGTGCATGTCTTTTTTTTTTAACTTGGCGAACTGGCGATAAGCAAAGAAACAAAATTATTCGACAACACTGAACTGCTTGAAGTTTTAGCAATAAAAAAAAAATTTGAGAAGCAAACAAAAGTGAAAATAGTTTACAATATTCCTCTGAAATAAAACAATGAATTATTATTATTTTTTTTTTTGTTCTACATCACCATAATGCTTGTTGTTTGTGTTGGTTGCTTTCATCCATCACGTGATCTTCACCAAAACCACGTCTCACGGTTATGTTGAGTACCCGTTCTTCAATGATCATCCGTTAATTTAGTGCCCAACTGTAACTACTGCTTCCTTTACTGTAGATTCGGAACGAATTGGGTATCGGAAATGTCGATAACCAATTAATATTTAAAAAAAAAAAATACTTTCCTCACTCTATGTATTGTAATTTCTTTTCTATTTGTTTTTTAGTTCATTTCCTTAACATCATGACACCCAGTATGATTCTCAAACGTTGTTTTATTTATTTATTGTCTTCTTATATGAAACCACCACTTTGGTAAAGCACTAACACGTTTCACAAAAAAAAAATTCAAATTGTTAATTTTCGTATTTCTAACTATTTATTTGCCAGAACCATGAATCATGCATATAGCATATTATGCACCATGCTTGTAAATTAACACACAACAATAATGGCGACAACTTCCAAGTTTTTCTTGAGATTTTATTTATATTTATTTATTTATTTTTTTTTTTTTTATCGGTTAGACATTTAAAACATATTTTTATATTTCTTTCTTATTTTTGAGTTTTATTTTATTGAAAGACAATGTCACACCAAGTGTTAATAATTTTTTTTTTATAATCACAATAACATTAACTTAGGTCTAAAACATTTATTTTTTATTTTTTTATTTTTTTTTTTTAATTTTGAAAATATTAAACAAAATTCACACAGTGAACGCAAATTTCCAAATTAATATAATTGATATACATTTGATTGTCATTGATATACATTAAACTTTTGAAAAATTCTTAAATTTTTATTTTATTTTTAATTTCAATCTAATTATTTTACAATTTATTTCTTTATGTACACATTTCACATTTTACTTTCTTTCCCAATATTAGCTACTCCTCAATCTACTCGAATCAATTTTTTCTTTTTTTTTTTTTTTTGGTTCCTACTTATTTCACCAATATCGTTTTATCAAAAACCGTCCCTTGCACATTTATTCTTGCCTTTTTATACTTTTTTTAAACGTCCTTAGCGGCAACCCGTTTGACCGTCACCCGATGTTATTATTTTTATTATGTTATTATCAGTATTATTATCGTTGCCTCTCGACTACGTCATGACAAAATTGTTTATTGAAATCATACATTGATGGAAACAACAACATCCCACTAGAGATGGACCATGGACCTAATTTTGAACTATTACACGTTTATAACCGTAAACGAATATTTGATTAAAATGAACAGCCGGCTATAGTGAACAAAATTATGTCCCTTGAGTGTTTGCTATAAGCGAATTCTACTGTAATTATAATTATAATTTTAGCTTAGTAATTTTATATTTTCTTAAATATTTTATCAGGTAAATTATTGAAAGGCGACAGGGGGAAATTACAACATTAATAATTTTTAATTTAGGTTTAGGGAGACCTGAGTATCCGGCCCTGGATTCCAGAGAAATGATCATCTAAAAATGTAGTTAGATTGTGTTGTCTTTTGTGCCGTTAATTTACTAACTATCGGTCGCATTGGTGTCTGTAACCAGGTCGAGTCTGTCCCAACTAATAATCCTATCCTATCCTCCGGTTTTGTTGTGTGTAAACGGGTGTAAGGTGTGTGCCCGGGAGACTTGCTATAATGCTTGGCCGTACACTCACAATCAATCAATCAATCACTTATAAAATTATTATTAATTACACAAGTTTTTATTTAATTTAGTTCACCACCACTATTATATATTTTATTATTTAGTTAATCAATTGATTTTTTCGGGTTTTTATAGACAAATATAATTGTTCATGACGTTTCCAATATTTTCGATTTTATGAATCAGAAAAATAAAGAGGACAATCCCTCATAACATATCTACTAAAAAAAGAAGAAATATCATTCACAACTCATAAATATACATATGCTTCAATTTATTTCATGAATGTGAATTTTAAAAATCTATATTAAACTGTATAATTCGAAGTGAAATTTTAATAAAATATTTTAAAATTAACGCTCAAACTTTCATAAATCTTGACGCTCCCACGTTAGTAGGACAACTACTTTCAATGACAAACAACAGCTATCATCAAATTTGGAATGGTGATCATTGACATGCACCCACCAGAATCGACATTTGAAAAAATCAATTGATTTCGGAAATTTCGTACAACATTTGAGGCAAATATTACTTGTTTTTTATATAACAGTTCCTGGGAGGCCGGCTATTTGATAATTTTTATATCTATAGTGATTACCACGAATATTCGAGAAAAATCATTTGATTTTTTCCAAGTTGTAATAGTTGTTTATGTCACAAGGGCGGTAAAGGAATTGTTGCAGTATGAGTTTGCTGTTTAAGGACGGGGCCAAAAAGAATTCAGAATTTCGAACGTGTACTGTGTCGATCATTTACCGGACGTGTAAAGTATAACCTTTCATTTTACACTACATAGCTATTTGTCATTAATTCCTTTTTTTCCATTTAAAGAAAATTTAATAGCAAAATATAAGTTTGAAATTTAGAGAAAAGCAATGCAAATGTTTTTAAAATTATCAAGTTACCCAGGTTTCTTTGATCTAATTATTTTAACTTGACAAAATAAATTGATAAACAAATTAAACTAGGGTAACTTGATAATTTTAAAATCATTTGCATTGGTTTTGTTTTAATTCGAACAATGTTTTTGCGTCATTCAAAAACTCATTCCTTTTAATTTAAAGAAAATAAACCTATCATTTTTCTAAACCTTAGTGATTCATTTTCAGGGCTAAAATCTGTCATATTGAATTTCTGTATAGTGAGAAATAAAACATTTTTTATAAACAAATGAACATCACGTTTATTCGTTGACTGCCACGGGCAAACAGCAATTTTTTAAAAAATGTGTAAATATTTACGTAAGTTAAGACAAATGCATCTAATATTAACAGAGAAAAATCAGACAATTATACTGTCAAAAAAAATTTGTGTAGGAGGAGCGTGATTTTACAGTTCTCAAATCAATCTTTGAAAAATCCTGCTCTTGCTAAAACATAATATATCCCGATTTATAATATTTTAAATCTTAGTAAGTCAATTCTTTAGTGATTTTTATTGTTTTCTTCCAAATAAAATTTTCCATTTTCTAGAATTTACACACGATTCGAAAAGCAGGGTTTTTAAGGGATTTTGAAAAAAAGACATGCATTTTTGCCAAGAACTGTGACAAGGAGGTACCGGCATATTTCAATTTAAGACTAACCTAATTGAACACAGCCTATACTGATTCTCTAAAACTAAGGTAATGTGTTAAAGTGAAAATTTGTAACAAGCAAAGCTATATTTGTGCGAGCATATATATGTATATTACTTTATGAGTTTATAATTTTTCGATATTATTTTACTAGTAAGCAAATCGAAAAATTTCAAACTCATAAAAGTAAGTAAGCTTGAGAGTCAGGGTGCTGTATACCAAAGGAAAACTTGTAAAAATCAAACACTCTTATGAACACGAAAAATGTAAAACTTCATAAATGTAGGTCCGAAGTTAAGTATTTAGAAAATAAAATATCTGTAACCATACTTTAACTATATGAACATGACACATTTATTAATAATAATATCATTGCGTCCAATAATACAATGGCCGGGGTAGGATTCTGAATTATGTCACACAACAAAAAGCATCCGATTATTTATAAAATCGCTGTAGTTGTTTGTGTTTTCGATTAAAATTAATAAAAATCATTAATAGCTATCCAAAATAAACCTTTAACCCAAAGATTTCCCAAGCTAGAACAAACAAATATTATCTTGATGCTGGTTCAGTATTGCTTCGATGTTTTTAATTTGTTGTTGATATTATTACTATAATTTGTATTTTTTTTGTCAGAAAAACCAATTTTCCATCTTTTGGTTATCTTTTCTGGGCAACCACCATCCAAACACTACATACATAAAATATCCTCATATATAGGGTATGTTATTGCTATCAATTTACTTACCATGTACTTTTTTTGTAGTCGAAAAATCTAAAAAGAAAAATTATTTCCAGATAGAAAATTGATTTTCAACACAAAAAAAATAAGTAAATAATATCAAAATAAATTATGTTTGTTTAAAAATTTTCAAGTTTTCATATTTTTTTTTGTTCTGTAATACTATATCGTGTTGAAGACCAAAACCACAAAAAAAGTTGAAAAACTTTTTGAAAAATGCTTTTGGAAAAATACTACTAGTCGAAAAATCCCAAAGATCATTTATAATAAATTACGTTATGGACTAGCATTAAAATGAAAAATAATAACTAAATTAGAAAACAATTTTCCAAATTATTTTTGACAAGAAAAGCGAAAAACACAAAAAAACTGGAAAATCTCTCGTGACTTATACTCATTTCTTATATAATTTTTCTGTTACAGTTGTTTTTGGATTTCGTTAGATAATTTCGTTGCGGCATATAACAATGAAAATTCGTACAAAAAAACAAACCAAAAATTATCATTACTTTTTCTTATAGAATCATTACTTATTCTTCTTTTACTTTCGTTCATATAGTACATGTGTACTCGTATGTACACATTAATTTAAAGTTAACTTTGGTTTTATCGATATAAATTTTCTTTTATGGTTATGTTGTTTCAAAAAATGAATGATATTATCAATCGATGACTTAATATGTTTCATTTGTTCAACCCTGAATAAATTAAGCCATTAGCGTGCTGGACACTGGTTGTTATATTTGATTGTGATTGCACACAATTTTTCTTCGTTGTACAATATATAAACTACAAAGTAGAAATTAACAATTTTTGTTACTCAAACTTAAACAAATTTAAAATTAGCGTTTCTTGTTTTTCCACTTTTTATTCAACTTTGTTTGCCAAACCATATTAAAACTTTTTAGTAGTTTCCACCATTTGGCGTTTTTGCAGTTTGCTATTAAATTTGTTTTGATCAAGAAAGCGGAATTGAAATTTCTTAATAATGAAAATTATAAAAAGTTGTTCTTTCTATTCCGGATAAATTTTTTTTTTCTCAAAGTGCAAATTGAATGAGCATTGTATTGAACAGATATTCAAAACAAAATCATTTAATATGTAAAATCGAGAAAAAGACTTACATTTTCAAAATACATTTATGTGCATACATACACATATTTACATATATATATTTACATACATATATATATTCACAAAATATAACTTGTGGAAGGAATTTTGTAACTTTAAAAATACTATTTTGAAATTATCGTACAAACACAATTTTTTTTTAATCTAATTTGAGAAAATTTTCTTTTCTACTGATAAGGGAAATTATCACACACATGAAAGAATTATCAATGTTATAAAAACGAAAATTACGGCAAATGTATGACAGCTTCAAACAGGGTAGTAATATTAGAACAATAAATTTATTATATTTTCAATTAAATTATTATACCTTTGTGTATATAAAATTAAAATGATGTTTCTTTAATTAAAAGCGTTTTGATAGTACACGTTGCACGAATATAAAAACAAAAATAAGACAAAATAATTATAAATAAATGTTTAACAAAAAAATTAAATTCATCAGCAATTTAATTCGAATCTGGAACAATGATTATTATCCCCTTAACCTTCCCCTTTAACATAAGCCCATAAATATACTTATAATAAATAAATATAGGTAAAAAATTAGGGTAATTAAATTTTAAAAGATTTTTGATGGTACCAAATAAATAATATATTTATATATATATATATATATATATATATATATATATATATATATATATATATATATATATATATATATATATATATAATATAATAAATATATACTGCAACCCAAACTCTGTTGAATTAATTAAATTAATTTAAAAAAAATATTATTTCAGAGTTCATTATTCATTATATATTAGTATTGATAATACTATCAGGGCAACTAGAGGATGTATATATTGCAGTATCATCGGCGTATAATGCATATTCGGAATCTGCTCTGAAAATAGATTGGATGTCAGAAGTGAAAATGTTGAAAAGTGTAGGAGTCAGCACTGCACTTTGTGGGACACCACTAATTACACCTCTTAGTGTTGATGCCTTATCATCAATAGATAGCTAGAAGAAGCGGTTACTGATAAAACTTTCGATTATTTTAATAATGTAGGTGGGAAAATTTAGGATTATCATTTTTTAAATTAAACCGTCGTGTCAGACTCTATCAAATGCTTTCTCGATATCGAATAATAGGAGGCCAGTAGGAAGTTTATCAGATAGATTAAACCTGATAGCTTTAATCAATCTATTTATTTGATGGATCGTAGAATGTTCTTCCCGAAATCCAAATTGTTCATTTGGAAGAACGTTATTTGATACTATAAACTGATTTATTCTTGTGAGAATAGTACGTTCGAACAGTTTACCTAGTGAACTAAGAAGGCTGATTGGCCTACAGATGTTAGGGTTGCTACTATCTGTACCAGATTTAAGGACTGGCATTACACGAGCTATTCTCCATTTGTTGGGAAAGTAACACTAAAATCTGCCATTTTTTTTGGCTTTGAAATTATAAAATCGGTTTCTACATCATTTGATGATTAATTCAAAAATTACTGCGCAACAAATAACCACATTTGAAACCATTTTAGTAGTCATATTTTGCTGAAGTTTAACTCCTCCAGTCAGGCAGGATTATTTACGGAGTTATCAATTAAGGTGTTAAATCAAAACCGCGTTTCCAAATCTTACTATCATGAGTAATTCCTGACCATAGAACGTCGAGGCTTGTAAATCTCTCATCTGAACAATCTGAATAATTGTCAGTAAACGTACGTACCTCAATATTTTCACTTCACGACCGTTCTGTTTATATCCTTAGCAACACCATTTTCTTGCTTCATGGTCACTTAATAATCGTAAAAAACTAAGTATTTTTTGATATGAACTCAAAGCTCTACTCTATTCACGACACTTTCAACCAAAATAAAATCCGCTTTAAACTTTGAATTTTCGACGTGAAATCTAAAAAGCTGGAGAGGTATCCCAGGGGACTATTCCTAGGTATCTATTATGAAATGGATTACATTTCACATTTTTTGCGATTTTGTTTTGTGGTTCTGCTTAAAAAGAATCCAGCATTATGGTACAAGACACGCTAACACGGCCTGCATCTATTACTCGGCAGAAGAGGTTAAATAACGAATTAATTAAATTCATAATCAAAGATTTTTTTTGAGGACCAAGGTTTCCATAATTTTACAAAAGCGTTAGATCCAATCTATCAACTGCCATCAAGATCAATGTTAACCAAATCATTGTTGCCTCAACACTTTGACGCATGTCAAACTAACGTTGCCCAGTTCATCAAGCTGGCTGCTAGTGTAGCCTTAACTACTGACGCCTGGACATTCTTAAGCACTGAAAATTACAAGGCAATCACAGGCCATATCATAACGGATGACTGGACTATGGAAAGTGTATGTTGGATTGGACCGATGTGTCATCTTCCAAACATACCGGAGAGTTTCTCAAAAGTAGTCTTATCGACTGTTTCAGGAAATACGGCATTGAGACAAAAATCAGTTCCATTGTAACTGACAACGCTAGCAATATTTCGGCAGCGGTCAATTTGGCAAAATACCCACATGTACGATGCTTTCACTCGTTGAACCTTATCGCAAATGATGGAGTTAAGAAAATTGCAGATATGTAAAAAAAGTTAAATCTATTTTGGAACATTTCCATCGAAGCACCACAACTACCGACAAACTGACACAGTTGCAAATTTAAATGAGTAGAGCGACTACTCGGCTTAAATTAATTAATGACGTAGTCACTCGATGGAACTCAACATTTCACATGTTCGAAAGGTGACCTGAGGGGCTATTTCAGAATATGACAAATTTGTAAGTATAAGATTCTCATTTGAATTGAACCAGATTCGTTCGTTTCTTATTTAAATCAAATGCGAATTTTATACATTCGAATTCGTATCTTATTCAGGAACAGACCTCGCCCTAAATTATGTACAAAGTATCTAAATTACCGTTTGTTTTACAGATTTTGTCTATTGCAAGAGCCAATTCAAGCTGCACTAGCTTTGCTCGATATCAAAGACCTACAAATGCTATCCCAATCAAAATTGGCAGCTTTAAAAGAAATATACATTATACTGAAATCGTTACAACCGAGTTAAGTACCGACCAAATGGCGCAGTGGTTAAAGCTGCGGCGGTTGGATCGGGAGGTACCGGGTTCGAATCCCGATAGGGGCGGGATGCAAAAAGTATTTTTCATCATCTGATTACGATCGATGATGAAGATGAACACATTTATGACTCCCTGTTGAGAGTGCAGAATCCATGGGCCGACCCACCTTCCATGTCAGCACTATAGGTTGGCATGAAGCAATGCAAAGTGCAGTTGGTTTATACAAAACGGGTCTATAGCCTTACGTCCTCGGTTTGGCTACTAATGCGTAAAGTAGGACGGTAAAAGTATAATGCGAAAGAGTTGGAAGTGCCTTGAGTCCCACAACAGATTGCATAGATTAAAACCAAAAAAAAAACCGAGTGAAGTGCAAAAAAAAACGTCACTGTTTCTGTGGTATTGGTAATAGTGGAGGGTGTTAAGTACTACCTAACTACTTTGAGAGGCTCAATATGTTTGCCTTTCTGCTGCCTTTTTGTTAGATGTTGTGCAAAACAAAATAACCGAGCGTTTTCAAAACTATGAGAGAAAAAATATCCTTCAAAATTGGCTACGTACATCGATTCAGATATAAAAATTGAGGTGTGCCAACACACGACTTTCTTTTACGAACAGAGAATTTTGAGAAAAATTATTTTTTTCTTAATTTTTTGTTTTAATTTTTAAATTTTTTAATTTTTTTTTTTATTTTTTGTTTTTTATTTTTATTTGTTTTTAATTTTTGGAAACATTTTGTATTAAGTAGTTTTTTGTAAACCTTATACTTTTTAAGAAAATTGAGGTGTGGCCAACACACGACTTTCTTTTATGAACAGAGAATTTTGAGAAATTTTATTTTTTTATAACTTTTTATTTTAAATTTTTTTTTTTTTTAAATTTTTAAATTTTTTTTTTAATTTTTTATTTTTATTTGTTTTTAATTTTTGGAAACATTTTGTTTTCAGTAGTTTTTTGTAAACCTTATACTTTTTAAGATATTTGCAAAATAAATTTTCTGGACCAAGGAAGTGGCCGTTTGGAGTAAAATTCACTGCGATCTTCCAATTTGTCAAAAAAGCTTAAATCTGAAGTTTCAGTTCGATTGGTTAAACCATCTGGGCTGTAGAGAGGACACAGACAGACTGACAGAATGACAGACAGACAGACAGGCACCATTTCGAAACCCCCTTTTTCGGACTCAGGGGACCTCAAAACAAATAAAACTCTAAAAATCTCAAGGTCCAAAATTTTCATGATTACTATACTTTATTTTACTAGAGTAAAAGAAAGTAAAAATAAAATATTTTCTGAATCAACATCAAAAACTGTTAAGGAACGAGCAATTAAAATAATAACAGACATGATACAAAAAAAGAGGAACTGTGGACATCGTGGAGGAAGAATCAGTTATAGAAAAAGTTCCCAATTCAATTTGGAGTTTCTTTGATTCACAGCATTCGACGAAAGAAAGAAATCATTGAACTGCGATAATTCAACGAGGAAGCGCTGATTCCTAGAAAAGATGATCCTTTAAAATGGTGGCAAAGCAGAAGCATGATCTTTCATTTGGCTTCAATTGCTAAGAGAGTACTAGCAATACCAGCAACTTCGGTATCTTCTGAGAGCATCATGAGGCAATCAATATAAAATCGATTAAATATTAATAGAACGTCGAAATAGGAGCAAGCCGAAAAATTAAAAAAAAGTCGTCTTTTAAACGAAAATTTTAAATTTTGCAATTCATACTTTATGTATTACACACTAAAATCGTGCACATATTAATATAATTACTGAATGAAATAAATGATTAATATTTTGCTTAGTATTTTAAGTAAACTAGATAGTGCAGTGTTTGAATTGAATTAAATTTTATAAATAAACATTTTTATTTTATAAATCAAAATCGGATGATTGCTTATTTCGCGATATCTTGACATTGGCAGTATATTACGTTGCCAACGAGACCCTTGCGATTATTCTCGAAGACCGTCAATATTATGGTTGGTCGATATAATTATTCTTACTGCCGCGCATCTGCTGTGACGTGACGCACAACCATTTTTGTTTACTTATCACAATATATTGTGTTGTTACCTGTTACCTTTGCCTCTAGTCACTTAATCACATCATTTTTTTTTTACAATTCGACATCCATAATTGCAATATGTACTAATCAACAATTTGACTTGACGTTACCAATAAAATAAACCAATATGCTCTTAATTAGCTAGCTGAAAACACCCTGGCTAATTTAGTCGTTTTTCCAAGTAAAGTGCTTTACCCATTGAAAAACGAAAAGAAAAATCGGATTTAGTTTTTTCGATATAATTCTAAAATTATTGCTTTGTTTTCGCTAAAAACTTCTCGTTTTTGACCGAGTGTACCATACAATACTATTTTCAATTAAAAAATTTCAAAAAAATTTTAATTAGCTGAGAAAATGAAAATTTAATTTTTTTCGTCCGAAAAAAATTGTTTAGAACCGAAAAAATTAAATTTTCATTTTCTCAGCCAATTAAAAATGTTTTTGAATTTTTTAAATTGAAAATGGTATTGTATGGTATACTCGATCAAAAACGAGAAGCACTTAAGTTATAAAATTTGAATGGAAACATTTCGCTGTGTCATTTTTAGTTGTTTTAAAAACAGATATACACATGTGCATATGGATGCACATTATATTAAAAAATGAACCAATTTTCACCAAAAAAAAACTTAAAATTATGTACATAATCACGTCGATTAAAGAATCCGCGGGAGCGAATCAATCGCGGATCGAAAACTACATATAAAAAAAAATGGGAAACAAAATGTTTTATCATAGTTTCATTGAAATCTTTTTGGATTTTTTTTACAAATTGTTGTTAAAACAAAATTGTTTTAGAAACGCTACTATTGCGTTTTGACGGTGAATCAAAAAATCCAAATTGCATGTAAATCAATAGAAGTTTTCCAGGATACTTTGATTTGCAGCAATTGTTTCCTATTTTTTTTATATGCAGTTTTCGATCCGCGATTGATTTGCTCTCGCGGATTCTATAATAAATATGAATATGTAATGCAATTGATTAAAATTCGATTTATTTTGGAATTAATTTACAATGTTATGTAAACACTAACAGAACAAAAATATCGTACGTTACACATACAGTCATATTTAGTTTCTACACTCTAAACGAAACGTCCGATAAAAAGATATTATTCCAATTAAAAAAACGTTTTTGTTATAAAATAAATAAAAAATAAGTATTATGCAATTTTAATTATGATACTTATTAATTTTAATGAGCTCAAGCTGACGAAAATTATTATTTTTATTTTGACGTTTAGATACGAATTCATTTTTTGGGTTTCTTATTTTTCTCAAATAAGATTTTCCGAGAGTGAGAGAAGTATATTCGCATATTAATAATTAACGATATTATTTAAATTGTTCCTAATCTTTTAAACGCGTATTTTTATTAAAACAGTTTTTGTTTCGTCTTTTTTATTTGCTTGGAATTTTTATTTTTAATTCTAGTTACATAATCACCCCTTCCATATTTAATACGAGTAACATTAAACGAAGAAATGTCTGCCACTGGATTTTAGATCCATTAGACATTTTTAATTATTTCAATTTAATATATCAAATTAATTTGTTATATACATTTATGCAATCACAATTTGGAATTAAATATTTTATTAAAATTTTATAAAAATATATATTTAATTATCTTAAAACCTTATTTATAAATATGTTTCTTTGTGTGAAGGACAAGAAAAAGGAAAAAAACAAGAAAATTTTAATTTTGTATTTTTATTATTGTTTTTTTTTTTTTTATTTTTTTTATTTTCACGAGTATATTTTGTAAAACTATTTTTAAGGTTTTTTCTAAAGTGTATATTATTAATAATTGAAATAAATAAATAAAATAAATAAATATTTTGATTATAATAACAGGTTACGTACATATTATGTAATGTTGTCTCAATTATATCCTTTTATTTGTTTTTACGTATTTTATATTATTCGTTCATTCTCGCACCTCGATCAAAATATTGTGTTAGAATGAATTAAATGCTTATGTCGAATTATTTTCGTTTTTTCAAACCAATGTAAATTTTGTGGTGCGAAACGTACATGAAACCAAAATTGATGCTGTTTTATGTCTGTATTGGTAATATAAAACATTTGACGTTTAAAAAATTTCGAATCGATTTATAGTGTTTAGTCGAGTGCTTTACTCAACAATTAAAACTAAACACAACAATTAAAATAATTCAAAATTGAAGCGCAAGAAACTATTTATTAACAACTTTATTTAATTCAATTAAAATAATTAAACACAACACCACTTTGACAACTAAAAATGGACGTTTCTAATTTGTTGGTGTAAAGTTACTAATGTTGAATTCTTTTCACCCAAAAATATCAAAAAAAATTGATGTACATCGAAAACCATATTCTTTTCGTCAAAAAACATGAATGTTTTTTCAATGTACATCAATTTTACGAAATGCACATTTTTTATAAATTTACTAACACCAACAAATTAGAAACGTCCATTTTTAGTTGTCAAAGTGGTTAATATATAGAGGTTTTGTGTCTCGATTTTTATTCCTTTTAATTGTTGTGTTTAATTATTTTAATTGAATTAAATATAGTTGCCAATATATAGTTTTTTGCGCCTCGATTTTGAATCATTTTAATTGTTGAGTAAAGCACTCGACTAGACACTACAAAAATCGATTCGAAATTTTTTAAACGTCAAATGTTTTATATTACCAATACAGACACAAAACTGCATCAATTTTGGTTTCATGTACAGTCCGTTACAGCAGAATAAATCCACTAAATAAGAAAATGGGAATTCCCGAATTCATCTCTTTTGGATTCTATCGCTATTGTTTTTTCTATACTGAAAGGTAGATGATTTCATCACTAATCAAATGACTAAAAATTTGTTTTCTCGTTGGCTTTGGTAATGTTGCTTTTTTTGTTTTTCATTTAAACACGGAAAAAAAATTCATTTTTATTGTTACACGTGAATAAATCCAGTTCATTTTCCTTTCTTTTGTTTGGTTTTATTAAAATAAAAAATATTAAATAAAAATTAAATTAGTGTTGTAAATTGTTTTTTAAAAAAATGGGAAAAAACAAAAGCCTAAACGATGTTGAAAAGGGAAAAATTGATGCTTACCACGATCAAAGACATTCGAGCCGATTCATAGCTGAAAAACTAGGCCGAAGTCACACTGTTGTGCTAAATTATTTAAGAAATCCTGAAAACTATGGAAAAAATATGAAAGGCTGTTCTGTTTCGATATTAAAACCGGTAGATAAGCGTAAGCCGGTGTTAATGTCTATGTCCAAACCGTTCGTCACGCCATACAGAAAGCTTAACATCTTAAACGGATGAAAATTAAGAAAAAGCCACCATTAAACGAAGCTCGAAAAAACAATCGGCTTCAATTTGGGAAAGAGCATATGACATGCAATAACCAGTGGTATAAAGTCGTGTTTTCGGATGAGAAAAAATTCAATTTAAACGGGCCCGATGGTTATAACTATTATTTCCATGACCTACGCAAAAAAGAGGTAGTTCTCAATCGACATCATAGCAGGGAAGGAGGGGTTATGGTCTGGGAAGGTATTTCGTACTACGGTGGGATTGAGGTGGCTTTTCAAAATCAAAAAATGACAGCTAAGTCGTATCTGTCTATTTTGGATTCTGCATTTCTAAAGTTCCAACAGCTGTTCGGACCAATAAAATGGACTTATCAGCAAGATAACGCTCCTATACATATGGCAAGGATTGTAAAAGGCTGAATTTCCAAGAAAAACGTCGATTTACTTAAATGGCCCCCGTACTCTCCTGATTTAAATATTATAGAAAACGTTTGGGGATGGCTTTCTCGCAAGGTTTATGAAGGGGATAAGCAGTATAATGATAAGGAGTCGCATATTGAAGCCATCAAAGCTGCTTGGGCCGACATTTCGCTATACGATTCAATGCCCAATAGAATATTTGATTCGTGTATTTATTAAAATTCTGGCGTGGATTTATTCACATGTAACAATAAAAAAATGCTTTTTTTTTGGTACTTCCCAACAAAAAAAACAAAATGTACGACTTTAAAACTAAAAAAAAAAATAAAAAAAATGTTCAGCCTTTTATTTTAGTGATAATGTTCTTTAAATTTTAGTAAAAACCCAAATAACACGGGGGTTAAAATTAAATCATATAAGGGTATTTCCTACATTGTTTTCATTGGATTTAATCAACTGTAACGGACTGTACGTTTCGCACCACAAAATTCACATTGATTTGAAAAAATGAAAAGGATACGAAAAACATTGATGTTTTTTGACGAAAAGAATATGGTTTTCGATGTACATTAATTTTTTTTTAGATGGTTTTGGGTGAAAAGAATTCAACATTATTAAATGAAGTATTTATATTGTATATGGTGCGAGTCGAGTCGAGTTTAATCCTAGTTTAACTGTCACTATAAACGGAGTCGAGTTAAACTCGACTCGACCTAAATAATTTGTAGAGTCGAGTTAAACTCTACTCTAAAAAATGCACTATAAACGCTTAGTAGAGTAGAGTTAAAAAAACGACAACAAAATTAAAGAAAAATTCGTGCACCAATATTAAAAAAATTTCGTTTTAATTTTTTCAATTAAATTTATTATTTTATTTTAAATATCTAATTTATTAAGATTTTAATTAATTAATTTTGATAATAAACTTTTGTTTTGGTAATTAGCTTTTTATTTTTTCGAAGAAATTACTCCGACATTTCGGTCAAAAATTACAATAAAATATATATGGCGATCAACAAAAAGAATAATCAATCATTTGATCATCTGAAATGACATTTTGTTCCATTTTTTTAACTCGGGTTCAATCCTATTTGAACTCTGCATATATGAGTTGGTTAGAAAATAACTCGACTCCGTATGTCCGTGACTCTCAGCATATACAATATAATTGAGTAATAAGCAATTGTTACTGGTACTTTTGAACGTTACGAAGTTGATATTTTGGTCGAATCGATACTTTTATGAGTATTGAAACTAATGATATATTCAATATTCATCAAATTGATTTTATGGTTCTTTATTGGATGATTTTATTTCAGTTTCGAATTTTGATTAGTATCAAATAAACCCATCACTACTAAAATGACGGGCGCGAATTTGTTAATTAGAGTATTAATGTAAGTACTCAATATAAAATTTTAAAAAAATGTGAAAACACGATCAATTTTCAAGCGGTATAACGGGACAACCGAAGGTCACCGAACATAACAAAAAAATAAGGGTTTTTTGGTGCAAAGGACACGATAAAGCAAAATAAATTGAAATCGATGAGGTCGAGTTCAAAACGATGTTGGAATGTAATAACTCATATAACTTTACTGATATATCGCACGTGACAAAGAATAGTGACACAACTCAAAATTTCAAAATTTTCAGGAGAACAAAAGAAAAAATGCTAATTTCGGTTTTACTACAATATGTAACGATGGGCACCAAAAAAAAGCAAGATCGGAAAATTAAGCTGTCTCTCGCTTTGTAAAATAAATATGAAAACGTTATAAGAAGTGAGCTAGTGATAAGAAGTGAACTAGTTTCCCTGTGGTATGTAATCGTTTTTTTTATGTGGTTTTTGGAAAAATTGTCTGCTCATAATTTTTATAAAATATTTTGATATATTTAACATATTGTTATTTTTAGTTACGAAAAGTGTGAGTCCTTCTGAAGATGACCGACAGGTCGAAATATAAAGGCAAAATTATATAAAAATATAAAAATAAAGAAAAACAAATATACTTGTCTATAAAAAGCCAAACAACAACATAAAATAGAGAAAACATAAAATAAAGAAATATCGGAAAAACTCAATTTTTGGAGTTGTCTCACTTTTCTATGTCATGTGCGATATACGTTCAAAACGGCGGAAACCTTCTACACCAGCCATTCTTCCTCACATAAAATGTTTGTGTAAAATGTTCAACTCTTTCCCCTTCAATATAGTTTTTAGGCAAACAGGTAAGAAATGAGAAAGAGACGCGTCTCGATGTTGAGTCGCCTAAATAAGCACAACAAGCAATTGAAATTTGGCTCTGTAAAATATCAGACAATAGTTTTAAAACCTTATTGGCCTATTGGCTAAATTTTTTCAAGGCTTGCAATTCCAGTTTTCGAAATTACAGAATTAGATTGCATCATCAATATTTCGCGAGCAAAATAACAGTTTGCTGTAGAGAGATTAAGGTTGCTGAATACGGTTAAAAAGAAAAAAAAATGCAAGCTTAAAAAGACACACCTTGGTTGGATTAGGGTGACCCTGTGGAATGGAAACGAGATGGAAACGAGAATTGAATATTTAGAACAATTTATTCAACAAAATGCTGTAGAGATTCATGGTATTCCAATGGTAGAGCCTGAAAATGAAACGGAATGAATTATAATCTCGACAAAGAAAAAATAGATTTTTGCTATCGAAAGAAAAGTAAATGTAACAGTTTATGTTAAATTTATCAGGAGAAAAGTAAAAGAGAAAAAATTGAAAGCCAAAACGAAGCAGAAGTTTAATAATAACAAAGTGGGGTTACCGAGGGACACCAAGATTAACATTAATGAAAGCTTGACTCTTCGCAAACAGAAACTATTTTACGAAGACGAAAATCTTAAACTTAAATTGAAGTTTAAGTATTTCAGGATCCACAATGGGAACATCTTCATGAGGCATACTGAAGGAGCGGATCTGTGTAAAATTATATGTTCAAATGATCTTGAAAGGATTGCAGATGAGTATAAATAATTGAATTTATTTTTATGTCAACAATATTTAAACGCTTGTTTGATTAATGTTTAAAAGTACTTTGATACGGTTGACCACAGTTTATAATTAATAAATTGTTCTCAATCGGGATTCGTGGAACGGGTAACAGTTGGTTTCGGTCTTGTTTGGAAAACATGACTCAAATAACTAGTGTTAATGGAATTTGGGGTAATATCAAGCAGGTTCAATGTGGTATTCGTTAAGGTCCCGTCCTGTGTCCCCTTTTATTTTACATTCATAGTAACTCACGCCCGAAACTTAACCTTTATGCAGGCAAAATAGTGGTATACGGTAAAACATAGGTATATGGTAGAGGTATACAGAAAAATAAAGCCACTCTTTATAACACAAACTTTTAATTTGTGAAATTTGAATAATGCGTGAAGGTCTGACTCAACCAAACATATTTTTAAAAAAGCCATTATTCTCAGTGAAAATGTTTTACCTTCGAAGCGGGAATCGTAGTACCAATCAATCATAAGATCCATTACGAAATAAAAGTTGTGTGGTTCCCGCTTCGAACAAACAACACTAAAGAGGATTTTAATTATATTCCGCCCCTAAGCTGTTTAATCAGTTACCAAAGAATATAAGAATTATTAGTTCTCAATAATCCGCTCTTAAAGTCTTTGAGAATTTGGTTAAAGGAGCTGGATGTTAGTGAAGTTTTATTTAAAATAGTGACGTAAAATTTATTTTTATGGTTTTTATTTTAATTTAATATTTCAATTTTTTGTTTTTAATTTTTTTGTTGTACAATTTCTAATACTTTCAATTAATTTTCTATTATTCATAATTTGTTTGATGCCCTTCGACAAAAACAATTTCCTTAGTTTTAAATATGCACTGTTGATTCTAAAAATTGGTCGTTCAGTCGACCAAAGGAACTTCGAAGTTGCCAAGTTTTTTTATGCAGTCGAGCTTATCTCAATGAAATATTGATATTATTTTATTTTTAAGTCAAATTAAATTTCAAGTTTTATTCATGTAATGCTTTTTTAGAGAATAAGTATTATATTTTATAAAACATCTGTAATGATGAAAAATAAAAGGAAACAAAAAAATAAATAAATGAAATAAATAAATTATATTATCTTCAAATACTCGTAATTATGCAAATAGTATGGAAAAATATTTGCCAAAACTGTTCTTCCTCAAATTAATATCTGTCTTCCCCAACATTAATAGCTTCCAAGAATAGGACCTGCAAATATACTTGGTTCCAAAATAACGCGGTCCAACAATACCTAGATATTTTTTTTTTTTCAAAAGTACGTATACCTTAGTCGTGGAGGTACATAATGACATTTTCTTGTACTAATTTTGACTGAGTTTTTTTGCAAATATTTTTTGAGCTAATAAAAGTTAAAATGGGTTCCAAATATGTTGTAAAATTTTTAAAAGACCACTGATTTTTGTAAATTTTAAAATTCATGTAACATTGTAAAGTTATGTTTGCTTATAACCAAAAGTTAATCTACTACATGGGGTGAAAACTTTCCTGTTATCGACACATAAACGGTGCTCTAATGAGTTATCATTATTAAATTTCAAAAATAGAATCTTTTATTCGATCTGTCATATAGTTTAAATTTCGCAAGCAAGAAAATTTACGTATTCTTCATTTTGTGAATAATGTACACCATTGGTGTACCTACACCTTTCTATAAGAAACTGTTCGCTTTTGGGAACGTGAATTTAAACGTAGTTGCACAAGTGTTTTTAATGATGAATGTAGGGAAAGGCCAAAAAGATGACAACACCAGGAATGTTTGAAAAAATCCAAGTATGGTATTGAGTGATCGTAAAATGAAATTGAGGAAGATTATTGATATTTTTGATGTCTACTACATTTAAAAAAAATCACTATCAATCAAAAACACAAACGAGTAACCAATTCACAGGAATGCTTGGACACGTTAAAGCATAATAAGGAGGAGGAAAAAAAAAACTTTGCATTGTATCCCTGAATTCGCCTTCAAGTTCGAAGTCATGGAATTATTGTGGCTTCACAAACAAAAGTTCCTCCATACAGTTTTCTTGGCTAATTGCAATATAGCTTTATAAAGATATAAAGTTTCGATAAACTTTTCAGTAAACTCAGTAAACGCTCAACTGAGTAATCTATTGACTTTGTAAATCCTTAACAAAATTAAGAACGCAAGAAATGTATTTTCAGGAGAAATCGGTATTAACTTTAATCTAATTCTTGAATGTACGTTTATTATAATGCGGTTTAGGTTGCTGTATTATTTACGAGAAATTTCAATGTTTACAACAGCATATGGTGAGAAACATTTTTAAACCATTTAGATATAAAATTGTGCATATAAGTGAGTCCTATTACTCCAAAAATATGTAGAAATTTTTTGACGAATTGCTTGAGCAATTCCGGCTGACTATTTCATTGGACCTATTTTCGTTTAATATTAAATAAAGATGACATTTCTGAATCATTTCTACAAGCGCCTGGAGTAACTTTCTCATCTTCTTCAGAGAATACAGCGCCACTAGGACAATATTTGTTTTTGGAAGGGTCGCTTTTAGATATAAAATTATATAGATAAACACAAGCAATCACAATCAACTTTGCTTTTTCTAATTGTAAACAGTTTCCTCAATAAACGGAAAATCGATGCCAAAATCGCAAACGAATTTCCGACAATTGCTGTCTTTGCTTAATCAGTAATCAAAAACTTTTTCTTTTGAGCGTTTTTAAATAAGTTCCTAAAATGGGCTTTATCAAAACTCACCCAAACTAAAAGCTTCATTACCAAAAGATGATGGGTTTTCATAACCCAGCAATTATTTCGACGGTTGTAAATTTAAACGGTAAATATAAACTACTATTTATTAAATCTTTGTGGCCTGTGTATTTTTAAAACACCTCCGTCAGAATTCCTTCTTTGGCATCCGCCATCCACAAACATTAAATTATAGTTAGTATCCACCATTACAAATACAAAGCTGAAGAATGATTTGGGCACTGCATAAAAATGCTTCTGCTAGTAAAGTCTTATAATAATATGAATAAAGGTTCACAAAGGTAAATAACAATCAAAACATAATGTAGAACACGATGTCGAAAACAAGTTGTTGTTAAAGATTTATCTTTATCATTGAAATGACAGTAACTATGGAAGATGTGACTTTCGATGAAAGACAACAATATTACGTGCTCGTTTAAATCAATACTTAACACGTATTTGTACCGCGTATTTAGATTGGATATTCGCATATTTACTGAACGTAATGCTTTATGTTAAATATAATTGTTATTGTAATTTCACGTTTTGTTTTCCACGGAGTAATTTTCTTTATTAGGTTACTTTAACAAACAGCACCGTTAGTTTTTGTCATATTGACATTTATGTTAATAAACACATGTACATATGTTACTTTACTTTCTTCGAAAATGAAGTTGAATGCATTATAGAATTGAAAGAATCATTATATAAAAAAGTCAAATGAAAGAAACTAAAGGAAATTTTGTATTACATTTAGCCAGGACTAGTATAGTAATTAATTTGTTAGCTATACATTTTTTATATTATTTTACTATCAAATTCAAATTGTCATTTTCCGAGTTCTGTGTTTTTTTTTTAAATCAATAAATGTCGACATTAACAAAGGACGCCGTACTATCATATGGAAATTGGGTTTCGGCCAAAGTTGATCATATGGCAGGATTTTGTAAACAATCAACTCAATAAAATAATTTTAAATTTGAATTTTCATTTCAAGCTCTGACACATTTATTATTTCGTCGAACAGATTTATCAGAGTAGATAGTTATCGGACAACTTCGACATTAAAAAAACATTTCCAAGTGGCCCTATAATTGCCTACTCTGACATTTAAATATGAGATGCGCGATGAACGCTCGATCAAGAATGACGAGTTTTTGTCTTTCTGAGTAAATCACAACCAAATCACTCTGGTCAGTGTTGTGCATAATTTCATAAAATAATGTTATACTCATTTGACGTAAAAAATTGTAAAATGTAAAAAAATTTGGTATTTAGTGACATCTGTTTGAATAAAACAACATTATTAAAATATGGTAAATATATTTGATATTTAGTCGATACAACAATTATTACGTAAAATTCGATTTGACACGTAAACCAATTTGAAATTGTTTAGCTAAAAGTTTTGGCTTAATCATTTTATACAATATATAAAAAGCATCGTACTTGATTATGCCCATAAGAATTTTTTATTAAATTACAGGTAAACCTCGTTTAACGAACCCTCGAATAACGAATCCTCGAATTAACGAACATCCAAAATTGTTGTAAAATCTCGTATTACGAACTTCAAACCTCGAATATTATTATAAGTACAGTTTATATACATAAATGGTAAAGTTTTAAAAACCATACAAATATTTTTTCGCCAAAAATAGCACATACAATTATTTACCTCGCACAACGAAACCTCAACTAACGAACGGTTCAGGGACACAATACGTTCGTTAAACGAGGTTTGCCTGTATTTCTAACTTTAGCCTAATCCAGATACTTTGCAGTTTATTAAATAATTATAAATTACAACATTGTTAATAACAAATAAAATATAAATTTATAAAATATAAATTAAATTGTTAATGGGCTTGTAAATATTAGTTATGCTAGAAGTAAAAAATGTACAGGTATTCCACAAATCATAGATAGCCGAAGAAACAAAATTCAACGACAAGTTCAGTTTTATAAGTTACCTCTTTGCTCTTTTTCTACGGCTTCCTGCAGTCAAAAATAATAATACATCAGCTGATTTTGTTTACATTTTCATTGTGTTGATAAAATTATGAACGTATTATAATTTTTCATCCAAATGTTTATTAAACAATATAAACAAAATTGTAATGTTTCGTACATCGTTTTCAGTTTCTTGTTAATTTACAATATTATTAACCGTTGATACGTAAAATATATTTGGCAAGGCTAAATATGTCACCGCGTTCAAATATGTAGTAAAGCCTAACATTTCTCTTAATGAAAACGATATTGCATGAACTTTCTTGAAGACATTTTTAAAATTTAGATTTTTCAGATTTAGATTTTTCCCTTTTCTAGATTATGCAAGTGTTATCTAGTTTATTGGTTAGCCATAATACATTTTTCCTGTGAATTCATCTGTATTAGTACGATTCGCTAGTACTTAACGCACAGCACATTCTGTATATATAGAATGTAAATTATGGTATAATCAGTCCAGTAGCCGCGGCCTGATGAGAAGATTGATTTTTTCATAATCGTAAACTCATCAGTTCGAAACTGGATTGAATTCTCTTACAATCTTCGGAACATATTAAAATCATATATTAATTATATTCATAATTTTACAATTATTATCATAATTGTATTTTATAGTTATCCCAATAATGTTTAAAAAGTAGTAAAAATTACATATATTCATTAATCTCATCACAAAAATAATACGGTCAAACTAAAAATATCAGTTTAAATTAATTCCAACACTGCAGTTTGAGTAAACCTAAGAAATGCTAAAAAATCATTTAAATAATTTATTTAATTTTGCATTTATAATAGTACCAAAATCGAATCAATACAACCACTTCAAAGATTTATTCATTTTTTCATACAAAAAATCTCTTGTACATAGCTCAAGATTTTGGGGGTTAATCATGATTCTAAGTATGATTTTCAATTAGGTCTGATCTCTATTTTTATCATTACAACGTCTCGGCCGGATGTGATGGGGACCTCATAGCCATAATGGCCCATACAACCACTTCAAATATTAATTCAGTTTTTCATACAAAAAATCTCATGTAACTCAAGATTTTAGGGGTTGGTCATCATTCTAAGTATGATTTTCAATTAGTTCTGATCTCTATCTTTATCATTACAACGTCTCAGCTGGATGTTCTGGGGACCTCATTGCCATAATGTCCCATACAACCACTTAAAATATTTATTCAGTTTTTCATACAAAAAATCTCATGTAACTTAAGATTTTGGGGGTTGGTCATCATTCTAAGTATGATTTTAAATTAGGTCTGATCTCTATCTTTATCATTACAAGGCCTCAGCCGGATGTGATGGGGACCTCTTAGCCATAATGGCCCATACGAGCACTTCAAATATTTATTAAGTTTTTCATACAAAAAATCTAATGTAACTCAAGATTTTGGGGGTTGGCCATCATTCTAGGTATGATTTATTAGGTCTGATCTCTATCTTTATCATTACAACGTCTCAGCCGGTTGTAATGGGGACCTCATAGCCATAATGGCCCATACAATCACTTCAAATATTTATTCAGTTTTTCATACAAAAAATCTCATGTAACTCAAGATTTTGGGAGTTGGTCATCATTCTAAGTAAGATTTTCAATTAGGTCTGATCTCTATCTTTATCATTACAACGTCTCAGCCGGATGTTCTGGGGACCTCATTTCCATAATGGCCCATACAACCACTTCAAATATTAATTCAGTTTTTCATACAAAAAATCTCATGTAACTCAAGATTTTAGGGGTTGGTCATCATTCTAAGTATGATTTTCAATTAGTTCTGATTTCTATCTTGACCATTACAACGTCTCAGCCGGATGTGATGGGACCTCATAGCCATAATGGCCCATATAACCACTTAAAATATTTATTCAGTTTTTCATACAAAAAATCTCATGTAACTCAAGATTTTGGGGGTTGGTCATCATTCTAAGTATGATTTTCAATTAGGTCTGATCTCTATCTTTAATTTGTAATTTGAACTAAATCAAAATTTACCAATCAAAACACCGTCGAATCTTTCAATATAGTGATGAAGGAATGTGTACATTTACGTGTTATTGATTCCGAGAAAATCGATGATATTTCTAGTCAGCATATAATTTACAACAGTTCCGAATTTATAACCAAAACCATTTTTGAACAAAGTCCTTTTTTCCAGGATTTTCAAAAAATTTATCATAGCTCCACACCTGATGAGAAAAAAATTAAATCTCCAATTAATAGTTTCTATAATCCCCAATTTATAGAAAAATTTATCAAAAAATATTTAACATATTTACCAATGTGGTCACAGTTGCTTGGAAAAGCAAGTAGATTAAGTAACAGCCATTTGGAAAACTATTTTGGAATTTTAAAGAGACGATGTCGTGATGCATCACATTTGGGCAAACTTCCAACAAAATGCCTAAGAGTTTTAAATGAAATAAATAAAAGAAACATATATTTATGACAGGTACAAATCAAAAATTCCAAAAAGATCTCTAAAAAACCTAGCGTTAAAATTATAAAGCAAAAGAATAAGCCTGTTGTACAGTTTAAAAAAAAGGAGATTTGGAAAAAAAATGATTAATAGTCGGTTGCAAACAAATTATAATTTAAAAAATATTGCCGATTTTAATAAAAAAACACAGGAGGATAAACTACAGCTGTCGACGAAATTATTAACTCATCAATCACGATCCACATTATCACCACCTAAAAAGCTAAAAACTGATCCACCGCAACAAAATTCGAAAGGATTTTTACAAAACGGGTCTTTGGACGATAAATCGATTGATAAAACCACGTGCGCTTTTGATTCGTTTATTCAAAGTCTTTGTAATGTGAAACTTATAAAAAATGACAGTTTTAGTAATGAGATCTATCCGTTTCACAAACTAATTAATGCTATGTGTGGAGAAAATAATTTCAACAATCTGTCGAATTTGCGACATGACGCTTTGTACGACATTTTAAAAAATTTAAAATATGATCTGGGACTTAAGTCAAACTGTGAATCAAATATTACACTCGTGTCAGATTACATTTCAAAAAAAGAACCCAGTTTAACAGCATATTTTTACTACCATATTTGCTTGAAAGAAACCTCTGAGGAACGGCCATATCTCCAAATAAACATTCAGTTAATGGAAGAAACAGGAATGACGAATTTAGTAAACTGTATCGTAACATTCCCCCATAAGCCATGCTGCAATAAAACAGTTTACGCAAATAAAATAAAATTCCACCAGTTTGTTGCTCTTAACACAGAATATTTAAATTGCCAGAAACAGCCGTTATGGTTCAATTAAAAAGTATTCCACTATCTTTACTATTAGATGGATCAACGTTTGCATTAAATTCGTTGATTAATTATAATGCAAGTCAACAAATTATACAGCGTACTGCAAAAGAGAAGGCTTCTGGGAGCTGTACGATGATTTGAAAACTACAGTCATAAAAATTAGAAATGATACTCATGAAGTTAAACCACATTTAACAGTTTACATTAAAACTTAAATTGTTAATTCAAAAATTTTTAATTTTTTTATTAATTGTTGCGTATCTTAAATCTAAGTGAATTGAAAGACCAAAAATTGAGGTACAATTGAATTTTAGTGCAATCAAATTAGCCAACCGGAAATGTATCTCGAAAAGTATAAGGTTTACAAAAAACTGTTAAATACAAAATGTTTCAAATAAAAAAAAAAATTAAAAAATACAATACAATAAAAAAAAATTAATTTGTACGAAATTTTTGTAATACGTTTCTCAAAATTCCCTGTTCGTAGAAGAAAGTCGTGTGTTGGCCACACCTCAATTTTTTGTAGTGGATTTAATGTCCTTTGAATGAAAAGGTAGTAAAACTACATTTACACCACAAAATTCAATCATGACCAATTTTTTTCTTGTAAACACTGAGAATCGAACCCGGGGCACCCTTATAACAAAACACGTGCCGCACTCACCATACAACCGAATGCGATGTTAGACTGGTAGAAAGGGACCAGACCTAATAGAAAATCATGTTTAAAGTGATCACCAGCCCGTAAAATCTTGAGTTACATGAGATTTTTTGTATGAAAAAATGAATAAATATTTGAAGTGGTTGTATGGGCCATTATGTTATGGCCATGAGGTCCCCATCACATCAGGCTGAGACATTGTAATGATAAAGATAGAGATCAGACCTAATTGAACATCTTACTTAGAATGATGACCAACCTCCAAAATCTTGAGTTACATGAGATTTTTTGTATGAAAAAATGAATAAATATTTGAAGTGGTTGTATGGGCCATTATGGAAATGAGGTCCCCAGAACATTCGGCTGAGACGTTGTAATGATAAAGATGGAGATCAGACCTAATTGAAAATCATACTTAGAATGATGACCAACCCCCAAAATCTTGAGTTACATAAAATTTTTTGTATGAAAAACTGAATAAATATTTGAAGTGCTTCTATTTATTAGATTTTGGTACTATTGGAATGATTAAATAAATGCCCCTTATAAAATTAATCTTTTTGATGCAAGTTTTCCATTTTTAATTAGGTTATAGTTTTGAAGTTATTTTAAATTAATTTCTTTGGTTTGGGTCAATATTATTTTTGGGCTGACAAAACTATCATTCAACTGTCGTGATAGTGGTTTTTTGGGCTGGCCTTACAAATTCATGAGACATATAATTTTTTGGGCTGACACTAAAATATCATGAAAATACAAATTAAGTGTTGCCATAGCATTTTTTGGGTCAACTTCACACACATTGAAATTGTGGTGGATAATAATCGCTACATATTTTGACATATTTATTTAAATTTATTTATTTGCTAAAAGATACATATTGCCGGCATATTTTTAAATACTCAATAATAGTTAAACTACTTTCAGTATGGTTCTTGACCTGTCTGTTTTTAGTTATTTTTCATTGAAAACACAGCTTTTTATAGACAACAATTACCTAATTTATTAATATGACGGACGTTTCGACTTTTTTGCCATCATCAGTGTCTAAACAAATTTAAAAAATTAAAACAAAAAAAAAATACCTTAATATCTTAAAAACCAAAATATTGTTAAAACATAGAGAAAATAATAATAATTCTTTTCCAAAAATATAAAATTACAACAGGAATGAAAATTTAAACCACACAATCTTGACAATATGGAATTTTGAATGACAACGATGCTGTCCAAAAATTTTGTGAGATGAAAAAATATAGACATATAGTATATGTACATACATTCTCCACATAAACAGACAACACGGTGGTTAGAAGTATTACACAATTACGTCATAAATGGGCACACTGTCATCCACCAAAAATTGAAAAATTTTAAACAAAAATTAGGCCAAATCGATTAATGTTGTTAGTAAACAAACGATTTTTGTCAATTAAAAACAATCGATGACGAGTGGGTTGTTTTGTTATGTCATAAAAAGGAAGAAAAACAGGAAAATAAAATTAATCGAAGAAAAACAGGAAAATAAAATTAATTATGTTGTTCTTTTTCTAAGTTGTTTATCATAAGCTAACATATAGGCCTGTACAGGATAGTTATAACATATAAACAGAAGATCAACTTAATATATTAGGATTGTGAGGACTGACGGATTAGTCGCAATAATGCTGCCAATTCCTTACTAAATTAGAGATATTAGGCTAAACATAGACCGTGAAGATGTTATGTTGGAGTATCGTTAATTATGCTGAGACAGTTATCTTGTAGGCCTCTTCAATCTGTTTTATAGTTGACGGTTGTGTTGATGTTTTTAACTATGTGGCACATTTCTTTAAATACTCTATTTTTCTTATTTGTTTCATAGTCGAGTATTGAGGCGTGTTCAAAAGCGAAGTCTTCAGTACAATCTATTGTGTGCTTACATAAAGCTGATCGGTGAATTGTTATATTGTTTTTGTTTTTCTTTGTAAATTTCACGTCCCATTTATGTTGATTAAGCCTCATGGCCATAGTCTTCGATATTTCCCCTATGTACGTTTTACCACAATTGCATGGAATTTTATAAATATGCCTCGCTCGTTTTTCCTTCGGAATTCTATCCTTAATTTTTCCAAACGTCTTGCCTTGTATTGTCCCTACTGTGTGTGCCTACTTTGTTAACATAATCGGGGTTTTATAGATATTTTCTAATCTTCTCGGTAAGAAAGGCAGGTTGACAAAATATGCATATGTATGTGAACATTTGAGATGCAGGTTGACAAAATATGCATATGTATGTGAACATTTCCCTTTAATTCTTCAGGCGTCAAGTAAGTACCACCATCAGTTAAACAATCCTCCCATTCGTCGTCTGATCCAAGCAGTCCTCGCGATATTGCTGCTGCCTTGAAATTTTAACAAACTACATCATTAACTGTTTAAAGGTAGAATTCGTAAGTAGAAACGCCTCGTCTTTGACACTCACCTTATACATGCGGGAAACAATTTTTCTGGCGCCTCTTTGCCGCTTATTCCATTTACCACGCAAATAAACATAATTATATGGAATATCCGTGTAAAGATTGTAAAGCGCTTGCCACACGCAATTCTACCCAAAAATCCCAACCTCTTATACATAAAAATAGCATCTCACCATTGAAGATATTCATCTTCAAATAAACCTATCTAGTGACTCTTGTTCGGATGCCAAAAAGCCAAGATTACACTTCTCAACTGTCTCTAATGTATACAGTTGATAATATGATCTTACATTTCATATTTTTGCTCTTTATTTACTGGCACGCGACAGAAATTCCTTGTTTATTTTTAATTTTATTTTTTTTTGTTTACGGAACTGCTTGTATACAAATTAAACGTATGTTAACAGATTACAGTAAACAAATGTGAAAATAACCTTCTCTCTTACCTAGTGATAACAATATGGCTTGTTGTTGTTGCACACGCAATGTGTCTGCTGGTTGTCCCATTAGACGGGTGGAAAAGTGCGGAAACGCACCGTCGCCTTTCTACTGGTAACGCTCCACTAACTAAAATCTTACTAACATATCCCCCTTCAAGGGAACGCATATGCTTGGCTAGGCCTGGCATATGCACTTTTCAGTTATTTTCTAAAGTAGTCATAATGATGGGCTAAGGCTATTATTTCTCTCTGTACTGGAGTGATAAACTCCGGCACCAAACCCTAGGTTCCATGTATACCCGGTAGTTATAGAGTTACCGGTCCAAGTGGCCCAGTTTTTCTAAATTTATAATGCTCCCATGCAATTCCACACTCACAAACCCCTTAAGGCAGTATATCAAGGTCTCTAGTCGTCTCACACCAACACCCATGACCATTCTTACTTCCCACTGCATCTAGCGGGCAAAAGTACTCTGCCGGTGTTGAGATGAAGAGAAAATTTTTTAGTAATGTTGAACTGAGGTGACTCAACTCTTCATTACAAGATACTGTCGAGCATCTTCATCGGTTGTGTTCAATTCAAACCAAGACTCTAATTTAGTCTTGTTCGTTTGAGCTGCGAGCAATGCATCTTCTTCGTGTCCTGCCTCGAAGATAATTTGTTGCTGATTTGGCAAGTGAACTGGGAGCCTAATGACAGCAAGTGAGCAATCGTGCATTTTTGATTCTTTTCAACGCCAGATTGCTTCCGGAGCGCTCACATAATATTCGCACAATCGAATCCCTTATATATATATATATATATATATATATATATATATATATATATATATATATATATATATATATATATATATATATATATATTTATATATATATATATATATATATATATATATATATATATATATATATATATATATATATATATATATATATATATATATGTATATATATACATATATATATATATATATATATATATATATATATATATATATATATATATATATATATATATATATATATATATATATATATATTTATATATATATATATATATATATATATATATATATATATATATATATATATATATATATATATATATGTATATATATATACATATATATATATATATATATATATATATTTATATATATATATATATATATATATATACATATATATATAAATGTACTTTACAAATCGAAGAGATGTAGCGACTTCTATATTTGTCCCCTTATATATAAGGGAATCCCTTATATATATATATATATATATATATATATATATATATATATATATATATATATATATTTATATATATATATATATATATATATATATATATATATATATATATATATATATATATATATATATACATATATATATATATATATATGTACTTTACAAATCGAAGAGATGTAGCGACTTCTATATTTGTGTGTGCGTTGTACTTCAGTAATAAGTAAGGGTCGTATGGAATGATGAATCAATTGTCTGTGCGTTCACCTCTGACCGAAGCCTGCACATCGGCGTGACATCTGTACCGTGGCCTCGTTTCTGATGGAATTTCAGCACTGGTTAATTGATCGATTTTTGGACTGTTGTAAATTTTTCTTCGGCTCTTAAGGTCACCAGAATATGTGCGTGAGGAAGGCCTCGCTTTTGGAATTCAATGGTGTAAACGTTTGCAATGGATATTCCAAAAATTCCGTGCTTCGTAATATCATCAATCAGGGAGTTGAGTTTGATTTTTAAAACTCGCGCCAATAATTCCGGTCGATCTGAAGATTTCTCGCCAGGTCTCAAATTTTCAGCAATCTCACGCCAACCTGGATTTGCAGTGAACGTTATAAAAAGATCTAGAACGCCAAACTTTTCAAATATTGACATTGCATTGCAGCACCTTTCTCGCATGTTACGTGACGATCCTTCGATGCTTGATGGCAGAATAACCGAAACACCGGCGGCCAAGATCTCGCTAATTGAGATTGTGCGCTTCAACTTGCAGCTTTAAATTGAAGCATGGTGATGTTGCTTCGCACTCGATTAAATATAGCTCCTGCATAACTTTCACATTGCCAATTCGGCTGACAGCCGGGTTCACCATAAGGAAAGATGAGTCCATAAGTCATAGGGCCCAAATTGGGCCTCAAACGCTAAGGTTTATTAACGGTTTATTAGGATCTTCTGGATTTCTCTGATAAACTTGGATGTTTCGATGAAAAGGAGGCTCGCCGACTTCGCTTACAAATATCATAGCCACTTCATTTTAGGTTGGAGCATTATATCGACGTTGATCAGAATGTCTATCGTGTCTAAATGCCATACTCACAATCGGAATTAGTTCACCTGATTCATCAGCACGCGCAGCTTCTTGCGCCTCTATATCTCTCATTAATTGAAAGTTTTGAGTTAGTCTGTTGTTTACACGAAAGAAACGGTCCAGTTCGTCAAGAATGTCACCTCGACAATTATGATTCGCGGTGCATTGTTGACGTATTTCTGTCGCTTGAGTGCTATCAATTACATATAATTATCCATATTGCGGCGCCTGACGGTCAATTGGTTCCATATGCGAAGTGCGATGATACGTTTGTCCGTGTATTTTGAATGCATAAGGACCTTGTCCTGGCAAATTGACAATTTTCGCACCCATCGAAGCGAATGAAACAGCATTGTTACATGATCTAATTTAATCGCGAAAGTGTGTACGACAGTAGCATCTCAAGAAACTCTGGATAACTAAGTTCGTTGCCGTCTATATCCTTTGCCTTAGGCAGCATAAGCTTACCTTTTCTGCAGCAGTATGTGAATTTCTGATCTGTTGGAAGTTCAGCGCGGTAATGTTTTGCTTTACAAAATTGGCAGATGACATTAAATGGACCACAATAATGCTCTTCAACTTTGGCGTCATCGAAATTTACTGCCTCGTTTCGAATAGCTTGACTTTGACGTATTTGAGTCAAATGATGAGAAGCTAAGTTTAACGCACGATGAACTGTCAATTCCTCTTCTGGCATCGCCTTAATACGCCGTTGTTGCGTAGCCAAGTTTCGACATACCTCGAATGAGAAGAAGCATGAGCAGTGCGACGAATGACTCCCTGTTCGACGATTTCTTGTCGAATACGCAGACGATGAGATTCTGCTTAATGCTTGATAAAGACTTTGACTTTGCTTTGCCAACCATCTCGAGTTTCGTTCGTTGGCCTTTCGTCGTTTTCTCGCAATCGGATCTTCGTCTTGGTCCATTGACTTATTTTTAGTTTCGAGTTCGATTTTCACCAAAACTTAAATCTATTTAAATTTTAGTTCAATTAAATATTTTATGACGAATAATTTATGTACACGAAATTTATATTTTAAAAATTTGTTTAGGAGAAATTAATAATCACCTGTATATTTTCGTAGAAACCCTGATTAGCTATATTTCTTCCTGATTATTATTCCAATCACTTCGCAGAAATCGTTAAGCACGTAAATAATTCAAACAAATTATATCAAAGCAGTTGTTATTTTTATTCGTGTTGGTTGCTTTAGTTTACGTTTTTGTTTCGATAGAAAAAAATATTTAAAAAAAAACGTTAAATGTCTAGTGCTGCCATCTTTATGCTTTAGACTGTATCATTCTAAGTGTTGATTACCCGTTGTATGTATATATTTTTTTATTGTTTTTTATATTTATGGTTTGTACAATACAAAATATTATATTTTCAATTTGTATAACGCAAAACTTTGTTTTTCATTTAGTAAGCCAAAATAAAATGCCGTTATGAAACAAAAATTTGAATAAAATTAATGCGCACTTTGGGTGAGCATCGTACTCGAAACCATGAGTTATTTTTCGAAATTTGTTGTTACCAGGTCGACACCTACATCACTGAGGCTACTAAAGTCGATTTCGATTCACCTTTTACCAAATCTTTAAAAGATCACTTTCTAGGCTGTGTGAATCGAACAGTTGCTCCGTAATATATATATATATATGTGTGTGTTTTTGACGTTTATATAAACATAACCTATAATTTTTATAAAACATTTACACTTTATAAAAAACAACATATTCTAATGTTATATACATAACAAGAACAAGTTAATTCTTTAATATAAAATATTTACATAAAAATAAACACAAAATATAACACAAAACACAAATGACGCTTTCAAAATGACAGTTCTATTTGTGTTTGCGTTAATAAATCTGCCAAAAAAATCGAGATTCGTAAACCAACAACAATTTTGCTCGACCGAACGACTTTTCTTGACGAATCGAACAGTTTGACAGCAGAAAGAGCAAGCCGGCTTGCTCTTTTTTGGTGAATCGAAAACCTCAAAAGTTATAATAATTGATCATGTAAATCGGAAATATAAGAAAAGCGTTCCAGAGTCAGTGAATGAATTGGGTAATTATATGTATATTAGATAATTTACATTTAATTTTTATTAACGTGAATTATTATTCTATAAGAAATTGGATTCATTTTATAAATTTGAAATTAAAAATTTGGGAGCTTTGCAATCGTAATGAGTAGGTAGGTAGTTATTTTATTTTGTCAGACTGCTAATGATTGTGAAGTTTTGGGGTGTCCAAAAAACTGTGGTTTTGTGCACGTTATGATAGTTAAAATGGATTCCTTTACTATGGTGGCATGCCAATTATTATATATTTGGAAAGTGTATATTATTAGTTTTCGGTACCCATTCGTAAATAAGATGATTTTTTATATTATTAATTAACTTTTAATAAATTAACTTTGGTAATTTAAAATGAATTCATCACTTACTCGACTGTGGCGCGGGTTTTGTATATAGCGGAGATTTGAAAAAGAACTAGTAAAGAATAAATTCTCTATTTTCCAAAAGATTTATTAGTATTCTCCTTCTTTTGTTTTTCAATAAGTCCCCCGTTTCCACAATACTTTCCCCTTTTCCAGAAATGTATTAAAAAATGTATCCATAAATAAAAGCCTTTTTATAATATATTTTAGCATAGATTCAAACTAGGTTTTAGCCAAGAGCGGTGAGAGATAAATTTTGCATCGTTTCCAAACGTTAAATTTTATAATCTATCTCAAACTTATAAGTGCCTATTATGGCATAAAACACAACCTCGGGATGAGCGAGGACGCACTTATCTAAGTTAAAGGCTAGCCCGGCCTAGGTAGATGTGGCAAGTTCACTTTTTTTGAATAGGATGCAACTATAATAAAACGTCATCTAAATCAGCACCACAAAGTAGTAATCCAAGTAACACCGCCTGCGTCATTCTACAAAAATCGCCGAAGGTCATTCTACAAAAATCGAACAGTCCAAATAGGGCTGAAATGGCGTTTTTCTGAATATTCCTGGGTTTGAACGGGGTTCGGCAGTATTTCTTGACCAGATTAGGCAAAAATGTCATCCTGCTGCACAGGAAAACAATCCACTGAACCATTTACACTGGACCGCAAACCAAGAACTGCTTATTCACAATAACCTATATTTAACAGATTTCGTTACATGTGAACGAGCGTTGCCGTGCATTTACTTTGCGTCGTTTATTGGCAACTGTTGGTCGTTTTTGGTTCAATGCACGGTGTAAATCGAGTAGTTGTTGTAATTTCTTGTTCGCCGAAAACCAAAATCGAACCTTTGAACGTTAAATAACCAAAAATCGACGAATTGTTAAAGGAAAACTTGTCAGCCATTTTTTAAAGTAAGTACTTGAAAAACCCTTAAAATGTGCGTTAATAAAAGTCGATAGCATAAAATCTTACGGAGTTATGATGAAAATAAAATGGTTGTCCAGTTATTTCTTTGAAAAAATCAGCTTAATGTTTTTTAATAGCTGTGTTTTCCATGAGTACTGCACTAGAACTCGATAAACCTTAAATTCCTTTCATTCTATGTAAACCGGAAAAAAATAAATTTATAAAGCGCGAAGATGTACATAGTGTGTTTAACATAAATACACATTTTAGGTTAAAAAATTTCACCCTTCAGTTATTTCATCAATATTTTCGTACTTCTTGCTGGCGTCATTACACCCAACTAACTAAAAAGGTAACTTAAGAATAAGGTAATTTAGTAACTTAAAAATAAGTTGTAATTATTGTAGCACTTTATGAATTTATTTTCTTTCTGTTTACATAGAAAAAGGAATTTAAAATGTATCGAATTCAGTGCAGTTCTCATGGAAAACACGACTAATGAAACCAATGGCTTAACCACAAGAATTGAAATTAAACGTAATCCATTTCCAATGTACTTTATTTAGCTACTAACAATATCTTCTAGAAGTTTGAACGGATTAGAATTCCCAAACTTCAATTCAATAACCCCATTCCCATCCCACGCGAATAACTTGAACAATTTTGATTTATCGAAAAAACTTCATAGAATATTTTTTGCTTGAATTCATTCCTCTATCGATTTCTGCGTTTATTTTGAGTCTACTAATTTCCACTACCGAGAGAAGCGGTAAGATCAATCAATTTCATCATTTATTGTCGAATTGGTTTAATCAGTTAATACTTTTATAAATCAAATAAGATATTTGCTGTTAATACGTTAATTGTTATTTACTAGTAGTTTTTTATTCATACCTAATGATATTATGTTCATTATGTAGAGTAAAAACGTACATGGTATATAAAATAATATTCCAGCTGTTTTATATCAATACCTCGCCGTCATTTTTTATAAACTGAACTTGTCTCAAACACGTACGTTTACCGTTAAATGAAATTGTATTCTGGTATGCCAAATGAATATTCCACAGAATTTTCTGATAAACATATTTTAACAGAAATGACAAGATTGTGAAAATGTATAAATTAAACTCGAACTAAGATTAATGTTTTTCCGGAATCAGGTGAAGAATGGAAACCGATATCCATTTAGAATGAAATTATTTTAAAATTCTCTTCGTACATTTTTAGAGAATGGATTTTTTCGACTATCAATTTCTTTTTTAATAGAATTATTTGTTTTTTCAGTTTATTTTCTCACACTCTCCACAAAATTTTGGTAAAGATAAGGAAACGAATTACAGAAAAGCACATTAATCTTTTCATACAATTTACTGTTATGTAATAAAGCAAGTTAGAATTTCACCCAAAAGAGGCTATATTATAAAATCAATGTTTGATTTTATTTTATATAAGTGAATTCAAGTATGTAGTTGTAATTAGGGTAAACTGGCCGCCGTACCAGCAATTATTTCAACAACATCTTAAAATATACAATATAAATATCGCTGTTAACAAACTAAATGGCTAATTAATTATAATAAACGATTAATTTTCTTAAACATTACCGAAAGATACCACTGACTTTAATAATTTAAACAGCTTACAAATTTTTCGAAAACAACAAAACATTTTTAATGCTGTGCGAGTGGAAAATTTAAATTATTTAACAAAATAAACCAAAAAAATCCTTTCCACCTGCTACACGAAATAAAAAGTTTCTGTTTCATTTTCATGAAAACATAAATTAAACTTTTATCTAAAATATTAATAAATATAATATGCAAACAAAAAAATATATAAATATATTTAAAAAATTAAATTATTAAATATATACAAATTACATTAATCCCAAGTAAAACTAATAAATAAATTACAAATTAATCCAATAATTTATTACATTTTATAAAAAGCTACTAGCGAAACATAAAAAAATAAAATAATTTTATAATTAATTTAATGTTTGCGGTTGATGATTAATAATAAAAAAGCTAACAACAATCATACAATTTAAATACCATAAAATAGTTTTTCGGTTTTGTTTAATAATTGAAACAGAAACGTAAAAAAAGAATGTAAAGTAAATTATTTAAATACTTAAAACTGAATTCCAAACTTAAAGCTTTCAATATAGTTTTTAAGAAAGTTTATAGTTAATTTTAATTGGAATATAAAAAAACTGAAATAAAAATACAAAACAAATGGAAAAAGAAAGCATAAAGTTTTCATTAACATTAAGAATTCGTAAAATATAAAAAACGGGGAAAAATTATAAAGAAGTGGAGTATAATTATTCCAATTTGTCGACATAATTAAATTTAATGAGTTATAAATTTAAAAAAAAACGTTTAGTATAATTTAATTTTCGCTGAACTGTTTTATTTAATGCGGAAACGAGCTTTTAATTATAAAACACATAAAATGCGATTGGAAGGAATTTTATTGAAGATTTATAAAAAAAAATCATTTTATTAAGCAAAGGAAATTGAAATCTAATTTTCAGAAGAAGAACAAAGTGTACAAAAGGTAGTGGTAATAAATTTCTTAATAACGACTGGTTGATGGTTGTTAATTTTTTCACGTGGGGAAAGTTTCGAAGTTTCGTTAACCACAATTAATTGATTTTAATTTAGTATACATTATAATGTACATTATAATTACCAGGAATGTCTGTATTTAATGAAATTATAAAAAGTGATATGTACAAAAATCAATAAAATTGTTTTTAAGCAAAAATATCTTTGAAAGGAACAGGGTAGTTTTAACTTTCAAATACTTAGTTCAGTGCGTAATCTGAAATTAAATTTTATTAAAAAAAAATATTATTCTTGTATTTATTCAATAAACTTAACTCACTTGTGGATAACTGGTAATAATCTGCTGGATGTAGTTACCGAGTAACCCGACACCATAGCTAGATCAGTAGCCAAGCAGTGTTCGCCACTTATGCGGTTACTTTCACAAGCTGGTTACGTAAATTGTTTTAGTTGCTGAAAAAATAAAGTAGGCTGAAACTACATAGTATTTGACTTTAGTCGTTTTGTAAAACTTTACGGCCCGTAAGTTTGAACAAGGAAAGATATTTCAAGAAATCCATGGATAAAAAAATCCATGATTTACCATTGGTTTATTGGGAAACATTGTTACCAACGAATATTCAAAAAATAACAAAAATTGCTAAATTTGTTATTTTATTTTTCCATAAATTTATTTTGTTGTTAAAAAAATCAAAAGTGAAATATTATATTACATTATATTATGATAAGATAAAAAATATTCACATTGTTGAGTGAAAATGAGTATAAAAGAAATTTTATCATATTTATTAAAATGAATTTATGTTTTAAACAAAATTTAATATATTTCATTCAGAGCATCGAATTGGAACTGAACCGGAACGGAGAAGGAGTTTAAATTCTAAAAAAAAAAAACTTTCAGAACCAGTTAATAAAGAAACCGATCCCAAAACAACAGGCGGTGCTTCATCTCAAATAAAATCAACGGTTATCGAGGATCATTTTAAAAGTCAAAATTTTACAATATGTTTGACTGAGCAGAATTTAGTAAAAGCGTGTGTGGAACTAGTGACCACAAACGGGTGTTCTTTCAGTTTTTTGAAATGTTCCGGATTGAAGAAAATTTTAAACCCGATATTATTGAGATTAAATTCGAAAATAACGATAAATTCGGAAAATATAAGGAAATGGGTTCATATTGCTGCTAATGAAATTAACAAAAAATTAAACACACAAACACAGTAGATTTGGGACAGAAAAGTCATATTACGGAGGCTCGCAATAGTAGAACTCTAGGAGCGTCATACAGCTCAATATTTAAAACTTATGTTATTTAGCGTTTTAGATTCATGTGACATAGAATTAAATCAAATTTACTCTGTCACCACCAGGGCTGCAAACCACGGAAAAATATTGTGTGGTGTGGTTTGGTGGTTTCAAAGGATGTAAAACCGTGGTACGGTATGGGTCTACGGTATGATCAAGCTTCTAACCATGGTATGGGTGATATACCGTGGTTTCGGTATGATATATTCTAAAAATTTAAATCAAACTGCAGTGGTTAATTTTTTTAATCCAAATAAAAAATACATAAAATAAAGATAAAGAATATAAAAATACAGAAAATAGTTCAATTCTCACATCAGCCTTTTGAATAATATAACATAATGAAACTTTTATTTGAATTTTTCATTCATATTAATTATTAAAATATCTTCTAATAAATTAGCGTCGATAGACAATCTTAATGGAGACAAAATGAATTTTAAGGTTGTGAAACTTCTTTCAACCGAAACCTGCGTAGCTGGCACGGCCAGAACTATTGTTGCTAGTTGAAACAATAACCTATATCGGTTCGAGGTAGTTTTCAGTTTGTTCCAATATTCGAAAATGTTTTCATCTTTTCGAAGCCGTTGAAATCCGCTAAATGATTGCAAAACTTCCTCAATATTAAGATTAACACTAGCAGTGTTTCTCTCAGGCACAACCGCACTGACACATTCCTTTTCGATTGAACTCATGAGTTGCTCCAGTATGTCTTCTTCGCCAATTCCGCCGTCTGTTGAAGTTTCATTTAATTCTCCCGATACTAGGTCATCAGTGGATGTTCTAGATTTTTCCTCCGATTTATTTAAATATGCATACATCTCACATAGATGATTCACAGCTCTGTTTTTCATTTCTTTTGATAAAAGTATTTAGTACCTTGGATCCAAATAAACTGCTGCCAGAATAGGTCCAGCTTCGGTCCCTTTAAAAAGTTTATCCGCTCGAATCTTTATTGCTTTGGCTAACAGAGTTGCTAGGTTTGTTTTCGTTATAGAAATAGATTCATGGCACATTGTCCAAATAGCGAAAGCCTGAATTAAAGTCAGTCGATCGTTTTGCAGCTGTAGCGTTGCAGAATAAACCGGCTTCAAAACTGTTACGATTTTTGGAATTGTTGCCCAAATATCATCTCGGAGCTTTAGTTCCGGAAATGCATCTGCAAACAATTCACAAAAATGTTTTAATTCTAACAATCTTTCGAGCATAATGAACACTGAATTCCATCTTGTTGTATTACAGAGAATAGGTTTCTTGAACCCGCGTTCTTTCAAAATATTCATCACAAATGGCACTCTTAATGTTTTTACAACAACGTGTGCCAGGCTTATTGCACGGATAAACGCTTTTTCTATAAAAATATCATTAACGGCCAATTGTAGCGTGTGACCCATGCAGCGAATACCAACTAAGAATTTGTTATTATTCTTGATAAACTTTTCGGTCATATCTTCTTCGTCAAAAAATATTGAATTAGTATTCGAAATTTTAGAATCGCTCCCGTCGTCGTTCTCGTCGTTATATTGGCTCTCGTCGTCACTTTGGTTTTCAACGTTTTTTTTTGTGCTATTTGTAGCAGTTTTGTGGTTTTCAGCATGTTAGCACTACTGTCCGAAGTAAATGTGTAGCAAGTTTTAATATCCCGGTTATATGATTCGAGAGATGATAATAATTTTTGAAGTACGTATTCGCTAGTGTCTATCTGTTAGTTCTACCATATTCAATGTTTTAATGCAAATTTGACCGTTGTGATAGAATTGGACATTAATGCCTAGAATGGATCTATACATCCGAACTGCGCTGTCGATTTTAAGTGAATATATTTTATAGTTAATCATTTCCTTAGTAGTATGTTTAATTCCCAAGCTCTCTTTTTTATGTCGTCAATAATGTTGTGTTGATTAACGGAACATTTTAAAGCACTACATAATGGGTCAATAATTTTTCGAAAACCAGAATCTTCTAATGCGCTAAGTGGCCTTCCATTTTTTGTCACTATTTCTACACAATAATTTTCTAGTTATTGCTCCGATATTTTTAATGTTATTTCCATAGTTTGGCTCTCCTTGCCATAATAAGATTGTTTTAAGTTTTCAGTATGTTGGCCTTTTGTGGCCATGTTGCAATGATTGCAGACATTTATGTCCTCTTCTTCGGAATATTTAAATTGGCCGTGAATAATTTTGTTACAGTCGTTCACCTTATGACTGTTAGACATCTATACGGGCTACAAAAAGTAGTAATAATTATTTATTATTGATAAAAATCATTATTAAAATAAATTATAAAACTTACTTTATTTAAATTTTAAAACAATACAAAAGAAAATCGTTGAATTTTATATTTTATGTACGTACTCGTAAATGTTTATGAGAAATAATGTCAAGATTTGTGAAGTGAAGTTATGCGCGATGCAGCTACATATTACATTTTGTAAGGTGCGTTCAATGTGACAAATTTATTTTGGAACGCGGTGCGGTGCGTGCAATTGAAAATTTAGATTATTATGTGTCTACAAAACGTAAACTTGATTGTCGGATTATTTTATTTTCGCATTATTTTAATTGAATTTTTTAGATATAATTTTTTTTTTAACCGCAAACCACAAAAATTAATCGCGTTTTATGTTGCGGTATGAGGTACCGAAAAACAATTGCATGGTTTGTGGTATGGTATGGTTTTCTTCAACATACCGTGGTATGGCGGTTTGTTATGGTTTGTGGTTTCCAGCCCTGGTCACCACTGACAATGGATCAAATATGATCAAAACCACGAAATTGCTTTATAATGAAATGGAAATGTTAAATGTCAATATTAATGATATGGAAGATGCAGAAAATGAGACGAATGTGAATGATAATAGTATTCAAGAAAACGAAGAGGACCAAACCGCCATTCATATTCAACAATCGTGCAATAATGAACACCCTCAAATTAATTTTAACGGTTCACCATCAATATTGATAACCTATGTGCGATGCGCCGCACATAGCTTACAGTTGGCTGTTTACGACGAGATAAAAGACCCATTTACCAGCAAAACATTTATCGAAACTGCGCTTCGTCTGTAAAAAGTTTCGTACACCAAATATACTAGTGCTTATTAAAGCAATGAACCATAAGCAACCGAAGTTGGACTATGGTTCAAGGTGGAACTCCACATTTGACATGTAGGCTCGTTTATTAGAGTTACGATGTTTTTGTGATCAAATGTCAAGCACCTCTGGCTTTTTAAAGTTATTCCGCGGTGATTGGGAATTTATTAAATAGTTTGTTGGTGTTTTTGAACCAGTTTACGAGAGACTTTTACGGTTTATGGCTGGAAATGAAGCTACAAATTTTAAAGCATGATTGCACTCTAAGTAAAACTCTTCAAGCAAGTGTTACCAATTGTGAAAATGCTTTCTTGAGTGGGGAACATATACTAGGCATTCTATATTTAGACCCCCGCTATTCATTTTTATTGTCGGATGCACAGAACTAAGTCGCTCGAGCACATTTAATCAAAGTCAGACGGTATTCAAAAAATTTAAAATCATATGTTTCAAAATTAAATAATAATGAATTATCACGTAATGACGAAGTATCCGATATTATCAGTACTCAGAAGCAGAACTTGTCCGAGTTGGAATTGTATTTGATGGAAAAAGGGCAAGAGCGTCAAGATGTGAATAGTAATAATGTTGGTCTAGCAGAAAATTGTGAGAACTTGTTACTTGAAATCAACACGTACAGCATGAGCATTCTCAAGCCAGAATTATCGACTCTAGCAAAAATCATTCTAACTGTACCAGCAACGCAGGTGAGCGTAGAATGCAATTTTTCAGCTCTGAAATTGATTCTTACAGACAAAAGCACTTCGTTGTCGGACAAAAATTTGAAATGCATAATTATGCAAACTTAAGAATAGGTTTTTTTTTAACCAAAGCAAAGAGAATACACATCAAGAGGAACATCTTATATGCACCTCTTTTGCATATGATTATGAACTAAAAATCTTAAAATATTTCAGAATTATTTGGTGATGGCAAACGAAATAGGATAAACATATATTTTTTATTTGGTTTTCTCGTTCGAACAAAAACAAAAAAAATTATTTTACTATTTAAAAATAACATAAACTTTCTCTTACTAATTCATATTATAATTCCATTGTAAAATGGAATAGATATATTCGTACAATGAATATTTTGTTTTCATTTAATACAATATATGTAATTATTTGTTTTGCTAATTAGTACTGTCCTGCGGACGGAATATATAAAGGAACGAAAAAAACGACGATAAATAGAATTTTATACGAATGAACAAATGAATTGTAAATTGTTTTGTAATGCATAAATGTTGATAATTTAAAATTTGTCTTATAGTCTCATCTTTCGCAATCATATTAATAAAAAAATTGTGAAATTCAAACAAAAATTAATTTTGTACGCAAAAATGTACATCAACTATCTATTTTATTATCAATACCAATTTACATTACTACAAAAATTTCACTAACACCACCGTATAATTAAAACATTCAAATACACTGTGATCTGTAAAAATCTTTCACTTGTTATGTACAATTATATATAAGTTGTATATTGTCCTTTAGGACTGATTGTATTTGATCGTATTAAGGAATACTTGTGGATTTGACCATGAAAATACAACAACACGGTTTCGTTATTTTTTAGATTTTTAATTTTTGTGGATTTAACAAAACAGATTTCAATATCTTTTTACCTAGTATTTCATCGAATATGAAAACGCTGTAATTTTTTGGTTTATTAGCTGGATTTATTATAATTTGTTAGAAATGGTAGATTATAAAACTAGGTTTATTTTAAAATTATTCGAAAGGCCTTAAACACAAGTTTCAATCGCTTTTAAAAAGATGCACACGATTTATTTTCTTAAACGGTTCCATTCAGGAGTCGGGTCTTTTTTCAAATCATCCAAAGTTGTCTGTTTTTTTTTGGCAAGCTTGAAAAATTCCCCAAATTGAATAATACAACGGATTGTCTGATGAATAGGCCGGCTATCGAAATAAAATATGGATCATTGAATGTAAACAGATGTTTTGGAAATGCTTTCTGGTCCATGGTAAAAAAGCGTAATTTAATATCAATTTTTGGTAAACATCGCCATTAATCTGGTGTTTGGTGTCTGGAAAATTAGCGGTGAACAAATATTTTCAGTGGCAACCGCTCAAACCATCACCAGTACTGCATTGTGTCTTCGTGTGACCTTGAAATGCCCAGAATTATCATCGGAACGTCTCTTTAACCAAACAAGATAATCTTGTTTGTTGAGAAATTGTTCAACGCAGAAGGTTTTTTGATCCGAAATTATCGATGTTAGTAAATCTTCATGAGCGAGCAAGGGAAGCAATGATTTCTATCGATTTTTTTTACCATCCGTTATGTTTTCAAGGTTCGCCGAACACTTCTATCGTTGTTGTCTAATTCATTTCCCATTGTAGGTGAACTACGCACTGGATTACGAAACAACCGATTACGCAATTGAATTGTTTTCAAAACGACTCAACCGATCATCTTGGAATTTTCATCAAGTATGTTTGGCATCCCAAGAATCAACCTTAGAATATTTTTGAACATGCTGAGCCCTGAGCCTAAGTGCCCCGATACAAATGTTCCCTAAAATTTCATTTTTTTTTAAACAGCTTACTCAACCGATCGCTATGAAATTTTCCTCATGTCTGTTTGGCTAAATATGTTAGAAGATATCGGGCACCAGAGTCTTTAGGTGCCGCTAATTTGACACATATTTACAATATATGTATAAAAATGGAGCTAGTGGATTTAAATGACATCGGAGTCGTGTAATTAACATAAATGTGTGCGATGCATGTACTGACCGAATTCTATGTTTATGCTCCGGTTTGGCTTTTATTCAAAATGTCTGTTGGGTACTGTGGTATGCGCCAATGATTTTTAGTTGTTTAGTGAAGCGAATTAATGAATTAAAATAAAAGTGCCAAGATGTTGTGGCAATATCGGTCGAAATACTCAAAATATGTGTGAGCAAAAACATCTATAGTTGTTGTAATTTATTTTGTTGACAGATTCATTCTTGACATACATTCACATTATTTTGACAACAGATTAGAAACATACACATCAATAGCTTTAGTTTTATTTGATATTATTATACGCCGTTCCCGTGATGTAAATTGTTGATGGTTCTTATGTATTTTTTTTTTTTTTTTTTTTTCATATTTCATAGAATAAAACAAATCAGATTAGTGTTGATTAGTTTTTTTTATTGAAGGCTTATAAATATGTACACAACTAACACTATGACCACTAGTCACTTTGTACCTTTAAATTTTGTATAGTTCGTCTTGGAATTATAGATGTTTTTGGGTGTGTGTGTGTTGAATTGAAAAAAAAAATCATATGGGAGAGTAAAGCCTGAATTACATTGCGAATAACAGGTTGTCAGTCAAAATAAAAGGAGATAAAAATATAAAATCTGTGGTTGTGTGAACGAAACACAAAACAAAGTCATTAAAGATTTGACTTACATAAAATGTGTGTTTGTATTAGTGGATCGCCATAATTATGGTCAAAAGTATCAAATCGAGATCATTTCAACTAACACATCTGCTAAAAAAAAAAATATAACTTTTTCTTTGTCACTCTAATGGATTAGTTTTTTTTGTCATCTTTTGTCTTGAAGTCAGTTCAGTCAATTATTCACAGTGAAATACAGGCTTAAAAAAGCAATAGAAAATAAAATAACGGGAATAACATAACGGACTGTGTTTTTTTTTATGAAAAGTTGCTGGTTGCTGCCATTTTAGTTTTTATCTTAGTGTTATATAGAAGTGTTTTCTACTCTGGTATTACGAAGCAAAAATTGTTATCGTTAAAAGTTTTTAACTGAATAAAATAAATATATTTTCTAAACATTTGGAATAAAATGTCGTCCAGAAAGAAAATTTTTAATTGTGTTGTTCCATGTTGCAAAATATCATCATCAACTCATGTTGGCTTGCAATTTTTTCAATTTCCAAAGGATCCAATTAGAGGTTCCGTTTGGAGTAATGCGATTGGTTTGTCAAGTTTGAAAAACAAGTACAATTATGTATGTGAACGTCATTTTCCGAGCGGATATATAGGTGCACACCGCCATTTAACGAGGAACGCAGTCCCTGTTTTGAATATCGTTGAAAATAATGAAGCTAATGAATTACCACATGACAAACAACCATTCGTAGCTAATGAAGAAATGGAAACCAGTGACATTGGTACTAGATTCTTGCTGTATAAGCCAAAAGAATTTTCAACACAAATGACACAAACCGATCCACTGGATGAGGATGTGGAATTTTTAAATGTTATAAATCAGGTAAATTGTGTTCACTGCTCAATCACAAAGGAGGAGGCCCATTATTGTGCGAAATGTAAAAAAAATCGATATAACTCATTAATTTTTAAAAAAAAATTAATTGCTGCTAAAAAAAAAATCCATAAAATTAACGCAGAGTTTATTAAATTGAAGAGAAACTATAATAATTTAAAGGCCAATCATCAAAAAATAAACAATACCAGTGTCGATGAAATGATTAGTCAACTAAAATCCCCAAACGAGCCAACTAAAAATGTATGTAAACTTTTGTTGAAAGAGGATTATTACTACACAGAACAGGACAAAACATTTGCACAGTGTTTGTACTACAAGTCTGCAACTACGTATAAATATTTAAAATCAAGTATATTTCTCCAGGAACAAACGATATTTTGCAAAAGCAACTTAAAAAGTTATTTTTAAATATGCCAACGTCATCGTGTATATGTTGTTTATCTTTCGATGAGATAATTATTAAGAAAGACTTAACAGTTAATACCGTAACAGATAAGGTGGAGGGCTATTGCGATATCGGGATAGAAAGAACAAACCAATTGGCTTCTTCGGCTGTGTTCTATATGCTACGTGGTTTAGTAGGCAATTGGAAACATGTGCTTAATTATGTGCTCATTAACAATTCAATTAGTGTCGAAGAACTTTCAAAATTAATAATATACAATATCAAATTATGTGAAGAAATATTAAATTTAGAGGTGGTAATGTTAACCTGTGATCAGGCTACAACCAATGTGGCAGTATATAAAAAATTTGGTGTTGGACCAGAGAAGCCATTCATACTTATGGGTGATAAAAACATTTTTGTACAGTATGATCCGCCTCACTTGATCAAATCTGCTAGAAATGCGCTACAAAAACATCAGTTTTTGCATTTAGAGTACGGAACGACTGATTTTAATGTGGTAAAAAAAATTTATGATCAGGAACAAAATCAAATGGTTAAAATGTTACATAAACTAACCAAAGCCCATATGGAACCAAACAACTTCCAAAAAATTAGTGTTAAGCTGGCTGTTCAAGTGTTAAGTAATACGGTTTCCAGTGCTTTACGAACTACACTGAAAACAACACCATCGATTTTTGATAATTATTTACAGAATGTAATACCAACAGCGAAAGTTATTGAACACTTCAATAATATATTTGATTGCCTGAACTGCCGCGGGTTTTCTTCAAAAAATCCTTTCGAACAGCTACTTAAAATTAACAATAAGACGTTTAATTACTTGCAGCAAAGTTTAGACTTTTTAAAAAATTTAAAAATTTTATCTAAAAGCGAAAATTATTTTAAATTTATCAAAGGACTGGAATTAACAATATCCGCTCAACTAGCATTAATACAACATTTAAATCCTATGTTTGGGATTGAGTTTATATTAACTGGAAAAACTAACCAAGACGGTTTAGAAATTTTTTTCGCAGCATTAAGAGGCAAAGGCGGATACAACTACATGCCATATAGTTACGAAATTGGGGTGCACTATGCCAATATCATCGTCACAAAATTTTTATTTAACTAAATTCATTCAAATTGTTTACCGGATGACTCTGAAAATTTAAAACTTGATTGGAAACATTTTAAAGATGATTACAACGCAAGCCTCAAGTATTCAGAGACCGAAGCCACAGAATCATCAGAAGAGATTGAAGACCTAATCCAAACTACGAATACAAGTGAGCTAACCACAAATGCAATTGCTTATTACGCAGGGTATTGCATTTACAAAAAAATTAATTGTGAACAGTGTACCGAAAAACTTTTAAAATCGGATATTGAAATGAATGTAGATAATATCTTCATACATGAAAAATATTTAAAAAAAAGTCAAAATTCAAATTTTGGTTCTTTGAAGGCACCATCTGACGAGATGCTCAAAGTAGCCGATTTTCTGGTAAAAATATTTGATTCCTATTTAACTCATAAAAGCCATATTAGCAACGTGTGCGAAGAAATGAGAAAATTCAGTTTAGTTAAAATTAAATCAGTATTTCCAACATTTTTACCTGAAGAAACTGAACCGTGTTTTGTTCATTTTACGAATTTATTGAATTTTTTTTTATTAGTTTTGCTTCGAAAAAATTGTAGATGGTCAGTGCCAAAGAAAAATATAGACGATAAAGCCAAATCCTCTAATAATAAAGTACTAAAAAAATTGCGAATTTTAAGTAATAAGTAATTTAGTTAGCGAGAAAGTAATGTAAGTCCTATTCAGATCTTAAAAAAATTGTTTGTTAAATTGTTCTGCGCAACTTTCAGTGATGTAGAAGAAAAATTAAATTGTAAGAACGTTAAAAAGTTAAAGTTAAATTATAAAAACATTTTGCGAATCAAATCGTTTTACTATATAAATAAAAACAAGTGCGACGGGTTAGTTAATAAAATTTAATTTTGTTTGCTATATTATTATTATTAATAGAAAGTATTCTCTACAGGTGTTTCCCTTAGCACTGTGTACAATATTCTAAAAGAAGCCGCTGTTCATATGCAGGATGATGTAGTGGAATATGCCGCACCAAATGACCAACCATCAACAACTACCGCTGCAGTTCAATTTGAATCACCCAGAAGACGAGCTAAACCAAGATGCAGCACCATCACCAACCTAGACGACTTCAACCTTGGAGCTATTCGCCGGATAATTCACAGTTTCCATTTACCTTGAGGAATTTACAAGAGAAACTAAAATCTGATTTGTCTTTTACAGGTTCTGTTAGTAGCGTAAGAAGAATCATCAAGAAGCTTATGGAAAAATAACCCATTCGGAAGAGGGTACAATATTTACGACAAGAACACGTAATGGACAGCATAATCGACGAGATACTAGTGGAATCAACGAAACAACCATCACAGACACTTCAAGCAATTAAGAAATGTAATTTTAATTTAGAATTAGTATTTTTTTATATAATGTGATTGTATTTTTTGTGATATTAGAAAATTAATTAATTCTTTTAAATTAGAATTAATTTTGAACTAATTAATATCGAATATCATGTAGAATAAGTATTTTTTTTATATATTATATGATTTTATTTACTTTTTGATATTTATGTAATTAAATTAGATTATTTAGACCTTAATTATTATGAAATATGTACATTTATAATACAAACTTGACTTTCGGTAAAAAAAATATTTTAATTAAACACAATTTAATAACACACACATACACATTATAAAGCCTAAGCTTGTGTTTTAATTGTATCCCAAAATTCCTATTCCATTTAAATTCCAAGATGGTGGTTTTGAAAACAATTTAAATTTTATTCAAAAGTTGTATTAGGGCAGGTAGACCCAGGGACTCGGCCACTTCTTTACTAACATCGATAATTTCGGATCAAAAAACCTTCTGCGTTGAACAATTTCTCAACAAAAAAGATTATCTTGTTTGGTTAAAGAGACGTTCCGATGATAATTCTGGTCATTTCAAAGTCACACGAAGACACAATGCAGTACTGGTGATGGTTTGAGCGGTTGCCACTGAAAATATTTGTTCACCGCTAATTTTCCAGACACCAAACACCAGATTAATGGCGATGTTTACCAACAATTGATATTAAATTATGCTTTTTTACCATGGACCAGAAAGCATTTCCAAAACATCTGTTTACATTCAATGATCCATATTTTATTTCGATAGCCGGCCTATTCATCAGATAATCCGTTGTATTATTCAATTTGGGGAATTTTTCAAGCTTGCCAAAAAAAAAAACAGACAACTTTGGATGATTTGAAAAAAGACCCGACTCCTGAATGGAACCGTTTAAGAAAATAAATCGTGTGCATCTTTTTAAAAGCGATTGAAACTTGTGTTTAAGGCCTTTCGAATAATTTTAAAATAAACCTAGTTTTATAATCTACCATTTCTAACAAATTATAATAAATCCAGCTAATAAACCAAAAAATTACAGCGTTTTCATATTCGATGAAATACTAGGTAAAAAGATATTGAAATCTGTTTTGTTAAATCCACAAAAATTAAAAATCTAAAAAATAACGAAACCGTGTTGTTGTATTTTCATGGTCAAATCCACAAGTATTCCTTAATACGATCAAATACAATCAGTCCTAAAGGACAATATACAACTTATATATAATTGTACATAACAAGTGAAAGATTTTTATAGATCACAGTGTATTTGAATGTTTTAATTATACGGTGGTGTTAGTGAAATTTTTGTAGTAATGTAAATTGGTATTGATAATAAAATAGATGGTTGATGTACATTTTTGCGTACAAAATTAATTTTTGTTTGAATTTCACAATTTTTTTATTAATATGATTGCGAAAGATGAGACTATAAGATAAATTTTAAATTATCAACATTTATGCATTACAAAACAATTTACAATTCATTTGTTCATTCGTATAAAATTCTATTTATCGTCGTTTTTTTCGTTCCTTTATATATTCCGTCCGCAGGACAGTACTAATTAGCAAAACAAATAATTACATATATTGTATTAAATTTTTTTTTTTTTTTTTTTTTTTTTTTTTTTTTTTTTTTTTTTATTTAAAATAAATTTTATTTATTTATTTTGTGTAATTACAATCTAGTCTCCTGGACTAATGAGCAATTTGTATCTGACTTAATTTACTAACTTAAATTAATCTATGGATTCTTCCCATTGGCGTTCCATAGTGTTTGGTAAATTGAAGTAAACCACATCTTTGTTGTGGATTTTAGATCAGCATAATGCTGCTTAAACTGACAATCACACCAGCTCAAAAGGTTTGGTTCTTTTAAGTCTGCGAACTAAATTCGTGATGCTTAGGAGCCGACTTGCCTCGATGTTCACATGTAGGCGGAGCCTTTCTTCGTGTCTCCGTGCTTTTTCCTGGATTTCATTTAAGATGAGGTTCATTTTAAGGTCCCTATGAAGGTCATTGTTCCTGACATACCAAGGTGCATCAACTATGTTCCTTAATACCATATTCTGAAATCTTTGGATGATATTTACGTTGCTCTGTTTGGTACAACCCCAAAGCTGAATATCATAAGTCCAAATCGGTTTCAATATTTGCTTATAAAGTAGAAGCTTGTTGTATGTTGATAAAGAAGAGTTCCTTCCCATCAGCCAATACATTTTTCTGTATTTAAGTCTTAATTCTTCACTTTTCTTCTTGACGTGTGCTTTCCATCGTAGTTTAGCATCCAGGGTCATGCCGAGATACTTAGCTGTGTTCGCATGCGGTATTATTTCCCGATTTATGGTAATCGGAATATGTTCGATTCGTCTGTTTGTAAAGTTGATGTGAACTGATTTAGCTTCATTTAGTTTTATTCTCCATCTTTTTGTCCATTTATATATTTGAGTTATAGCTGATTGTAACTTCTGTGTTGATTCTTCGTTGCTTTTTCCAACAGCTAAGATCGCCGTATCATCTGCAAAAGTTGCCACCGTGTTGTTTTCTAATGTAGGTAGATCATAAGTGTATAGTAGGTATAAAACCGGCCCTAATACACTGCCCTGTGGAACTCCTGCATTGATTTCTTTCAATTCAGAAAATGTATCATCTAACTTAATCCTGAAGAACCTATCTTTCAAGTATGATTCCAGTATCTTAGCAAATTGCATTGGTAGAAGATTCCTTAACTTGTGGTTAAGTCCTTCATGCCACACTCTATCAAACGCTTGTGCAACGTCTAGAAATACTGTTGAACAGACTTTTTTCTCCTCTAATGCTTTCTCAATTATACTGGTTATTCTGTGTACTTGATCAATTGTTGAGTGTTGGTTGCGAAAACCGAACTGATGATTTGGGATCAAGTTTTTACTCTCGATTATCGGATTTAATCTTTTTACCAGAAGCTTCTCAAAGAGTTTGGACATGACTGGCAATAGCGAAATTGGCCTATAAGACGATGTTATGTGTGGTGGTTTCCCAGGTTTTGGGATCATAATTACTTCTACAATTTTCCATAAGCTTGGTACACATTTGATTCTAAATGCTGCATTTATAAGATTGGTGAGTTTCACCAGGGGGCCTATTATGATTTTCTTTCCGATTTCGTAAAATACGATATCGTAAAATACGATCCGCCGCGGATATACGTATTATGAAAATTGGAATCCGCCGCGGATATTCATTGTCAAATGCAACAAAATGAAGTTTGTCGTTCTTGTTACTTTATTGAAAAAGATTGAACGAGACAAACTTCATTCAATTGAATTTGACATCTAAATTTTGTGTTTACAATCGAGGTGATATCAAATGTTTATTTTTGTCTTTGAAAACTTATTTTTCGAAATTCATTTGATCTTCAGTAAAAAAAATTTGTGATAAAAGTGTGTTGTAATATGGATACAATTGGATTTTTTGTCCACTCAAGTGATGATGATTCCGACGAGCAATTAACACCAGCATATATTCAACGAAAAAGGCTTCGTATGAATTCTAATCCGCTTGATATGACAAATAAAAGGTAATTGAAATTATGTATCACAATTCCAAAATTTAATAATGAATAGCTTTATAAACAAAACACTTAATCAATAAACAACATGTTTAGGTTCATGGGACTATTTCGGGTGACGAAAGAAGTGTTTATCCTTATTTTGAATGAAACTGAACCCCACTTCAAATTAACAAAAAAAAATGATGCTATACCACCAATTCTTAAACTGGCAAACACTTTAAGATTTCTGGCAGAGGGTTCTTATCAGCAAGCGGTAGGTCAGGATTATTTGATAGGCATGGCCCAATCTACTGTGTCGGTGGTAATGAATGAGACGTTGAACATTTTGGAGTCGTACATGTGTGATAAACATTTTAATTTTCATTTATCGGACGACGAAAAATCAAAATCAAAAGAATACTTCCAAAATAAAACTGGGTTTCCTGGAGTTATAGGATGTGTCGACGGGACCCACATCAATATTGTAAGACCAGCTAAAAATGAACATCATTTTTTCAACAGGAAGGGTACTCATAGTTTAAATGTAATGATGGTACAGTAAATAATATAAAATTTTAATTTTAAATATCTTTAACTAATTATGTTTTTTTCTTATGTAGACGTGCGACTATAAAATGGAAATTACTTCCGTCGATGCACGGTTCGGAGGTTGTTCCCATGATTCGGTTATATGGGGCGCCAGCTACAATCGAATTGTTATGGAGCAGAATTGGAGAGCAGGAGATAAATCATCTTGGTTACTAGGTAATTATATAATGTTAATTTAGTTTTATATGTAATTAATTACAATGAATTATTTAGGTGATTCCGGGTACACTTTAGAACCATGGATGATGACACCATTCAGGAAAACCAGTGAAGGCTCAAGTGAATGTCGCTATAATACAGCTCACGCAAAAGCTCGTGCAATTATAGAGCGAGTTTTTGGTGTCCTGAAAGGGCGATGGCGATGTTTACTCCATTCTCGTGAGCTACACTATACTCCTGAGAAAACAGCACAAATCGTAAACGTATGCTGTCTACTTCATAATTTGTGTATAAAATATAAGGTGCCTTTGGATGAAAATTTAATTGAAAGAAAGGATAATATAGAAACAATTGCCACAGAAGAAATTACAACCGAAAATATAAAAGAAGAAGCCAAGAGGATTCGGGAATCAATAAAAAATAATTTATAGAATTCAAGATTTATTTTATAAAAAATTCATTCAAATTTAAATCAATAAAAAATAAAATTAATAAAATAATTAAAAAAATAATTTAAAAAATTAAGCAAAATAAAATTATATTGTTGCTTTTAACTTTTGTTGTTTGAGATTGATCACAATTCTTTTTAATTCTAATTTTTCTACCTTTAATTTGTTGGATTCCAATAAAATTTTTTGTTTTGATATCCATTTTTCTTTCTCTAATTTTAATAGGCTTGTGTTTGTATTTCTAATTTCTTTAAGAATTCTATTATTCTCTTTCAGGTATTTAGTGACGTTATCTGCAAAATTTTTAAATTCTTTATGGTGATTTTCTTGAAGTGATATCTGTTTCTTTAAAAGCATTTTAGAAGTTTCTCTCTGTTTTTTGTTTAATCGACTAGTTGGTTTATTGCTGCTTGTAGAAGGTGAGGTCTGAGGTTTATTGCGGCTTGTAGAAGGTGGAGTGTGAGGTTTATTGCGGCTTTCAGAAGGTGAGATGTGAGGTTTCGTTTTCTGTCTTGCTGGTGAGGCTCTTATTGGCTCTAGAGTATTTGTAGTAGATAAAAACTCGTCACTAATCTCATTTAGTATCTCGGCTTCAAACTCTTGGGTGTCTATACTTAAATTATCATTATATTGACTTTCATCCGGTGCTGTTAAAATTTTGCATCCCAAAGTTTTTATATTTAAGCCCTTGATTTCCCCGCTTAGGTCTAATAATTTGTCGACTCTTTCCTCTAAATGGCTGAATTTTCTTAACCTGTAAGGTCCCCCACCAGTACCAGTCAACATTTTTTGATTATTTCGCAACTTATTTTTGATGCTGTATTTAAAGTCCTTCCATACCTAAATATAAAATAACATAAATATATGTATTAATAGTTATCAAAACACCATAGCACATAACCTCACTTTCTTCCATCCTTCAATTGTTTTTTCAGGTGGCCCAGCTTCATTTAATTTTTTGGTCACTTCACTCCATAAATGTTGAGTGGTCTCTTTAAATTGAGCACCGGTCAAATAATTTTTGGCGATCCCTTCATTTTCTTCCATAAACGACACCAGAATTTCAAATTGATGCCCGTTTGTTGATGACCTATAAATTAATACAATAAAAATAAATCAATTTAATTTTATTTTTTTTTAGAAACAAACATATTGAAATAATTTTAGAACTTACATTTTATATCGTAAATAAATACGTAAATAAATATAATTAATTTTAATTTTCGTAAAAAACACCTCTATTTGCAACCAAGAATTTAATCGTATAAACGATATCCGTCACCTAAATAGTTATCGGATTTTGACATTTGATTTTCGTAAAATACGATTTCGTTTTTTTTTTTTTTTCATGATAAGGCGGATTAGACGAGATCGTATTTTTTACGAACAAAAAAAAATCATAATATGTATATCCGCGGCGGATCGGATTTTACGAAATCGGAAAAAAATCATAATAGGCCCCCAGAGCTTTCCTAGGCAGTTCTTTTAAGATTTCTGCAGTAATAAGATCGTACCCAGGAGCTTTTTTCATATTCATATTAGCTGTTATCTCACGCATGACTTCTTTTGGTGTTGTCGGTAGGATTTCTTAACTTTCTTGCACAGCTTGTTCAGTTATTATCTCGGCTTCCAACGTTTGGTCTTCATGTGGCTGGAATATTTTTTCGAGGTGTTCGGCAAATTCTCGAGCTTTGTCTTCATTATTTCTAGCCCATTTTTCACCTGCTATTTTTATTGGGGGAATCTGCATTATTGGTCTTTTGATTCTTTTGGTTGATATTGTATTAAATGAAAACAAAATATTCATTGTACGAATATATCTATTCCATTTTACAATGGAATTATAATATGAATTAGTAAGAGAAAGTTTATGTTATTTTTAAATAGTAAAATAATTTTTTTTGTTTTTGTTCGAAAGAGAAAACCAAATAAAAAATATATGTTTATCCTATTTCGTTTGCCATCACCAAATAATTCTGAAATATTTTAAGATTTTTAGTTCATATGCAAAAGAGGTGCATATAAAATGTTCCTCTTGATGTGTATTCTCTTTGACCAAAGAATAGAACTAATAAATATAAACAAATTTACAAATCGGTATTTAAATTTGTATAAATGCATTTGAAATTTAAACAGGCTATAGAAAATAGTAGTTAAATTTAAAAGGATGTTTATATATACATAAATATATATTTTTTTTTTATTCATAACCGGTTTCGAATCGGAACGACAAATATTTTCCATAACCGGAGCAGAAAACCGGAACTAAAACTATTCCGGAACTGAATCCAAAACCTGAACGATAAACATCTCGGTTAGGGTCAATACATGACTCAGATTCATTTAATAATATGCTTATATTATATAGAATAGCTGTGGCAATAATTACTCTTAATAGGTCTGAACTTTAAAGTATCCGATTGTGACTCTGAAATAAAAAAAATAAATTTTTAAAATATTTTCGAAATTTTCACAAAATTATGGTTGTTCGCAGTTTTGTAGAATACCAAAACAAGTCGCGGCACAAATTTATTTTAGTCGTCAACTTGACACTTTCGGTCGAAATAATCAAAGACAAAAAAAAAGAATCCATCGAAATTAAAAAAAACTGCGGATCAATTAATCCACGTTTAAAGTTACCAAACGCTGGATAAATCCTTGATCGTGGATTAATTCTCATACAATTTTACGGGCCTAAGATTCTGAAATCTGGTTTTATTTGTAGAAAAAATAACGTTGAAAATTTGGTTAAGGTGTTTGCTTTGGTTGCAAAAAAAATGTAGCTCGACCATTGAAACCGCATTTTCAGTATCCACATGGAAACAGTGCTTCAGAAAAAAAATTATTCGTGATGGTACCTAGATTCATATCTTACTTAATAGCTCAAAAACTATTTGATGGCGAAGGTATCTTAAGTTTATATTATAGGAATTTCTGTTTCGTATCCTATTGGATTATATCCAGTTGAGCCAACCCAAATTTATTATAAATCTACTTTAAAGAAACAACTCATCCTGAAACAAATCATTCCCTTTAATAAAACAATACCTACACAACCAGTCTGGCAGTCAACATTCCATCTGAAATACGTCAAAATGAAATATTAATTCCAATATTCCCATTAATATCCCAATATTAAGTCTATTTATTTATATTGTGATCTGTCAGATTGTCGGAGTGAAGAGCAATTCTAGTATTTAATTATACTTAGTGTTACCAAATGTATATGGTGAATTGAATGGTCGAACGCTTACAGTTCAGTGTCGTGTTTGAGCATATAATTGGTCACTTGTTTCCGCCCTTTACGTAAACTTGTATTTTATTCTGTCATTGCCATTCCATCTCGCGTATTGCAAACACCATTATATTAATAACCTAATTTATAATAAAATAAATTATTAAAGTCGAGTTCAAGATTTTATGTAAACCAAGTTAAAATAGTACATAGCAAATTGTCAATTTCGATTACCTTCATTTTGGTATGTACACTATTCCTATAGTTTATTAAGCCCCATACCGACAGTTTTTGCAAATATACATACAATATATTTTATGCTACCCAGTAAACTCGGTGTTACCCGGGAAATATTAAATATTTGTGGAATTACCAAAATATCAAATATAGCAGGAGAAAGTTTATGAATCAGACAGATATTTCAGCTATTTCCTGGAAATTTATTTATTCATTTAAGATATTGATTTTTAGGCCGTATTCCAGAATTTCAAATTTTATAGTCTTATTGACTGTATTTATACATTCTTTCTTGCAGTACGTTTCTCCGCTTTAAAAAAATCAATCGCCGTTTACAGGACCCAGCAAACGTAGAAGTACTTCTAGGAGTGTTGCAAAAGTTGTGAAAAAGTACTTTTTTCCACTGAAAAAATATCGGACGTCGGGAAAAAATTCATCTGTATTAAAAAAAAAATATGTCTATATTTCTCTTTTCGACTTATTATAACAAAAATAAAGCTGTCTCTTAGCCACGGTTCGTTACAGAGAGAACTGAAATTTATTTTTGATACTTGCATTAAAGAAAATTATTTTAGTTATAACAATAGATTTTATAAGTTCTCAGACGGTTTACCTATGGGATCTCCCTTATCACCCTTGTTAGCGGAGGTCTTCATGAATTTTTTCGAACAAAAAATTCTTTCTTCTAACAACCCATACTATAAACATATTATTTTTTGGTACAGATATGTTGACGACGTTTTATGTCTTTGGAACGGTACTGACAGACTGCTTAATTATTTTCTGACTTGGTTGAATTCCCAATATCCTAGCATAGATTTTAAACTTGAAATTGAAGCGAATCACCCAATTAATTTTTTGGACATGACGATAACACGAACTAATTCTTCCTTAGATTTTAGCATATATCGTAAACCAACGTAAACGGACGCCATCATCCCTAGTTCATCTAACCATCCTCATAACATTAAAATGTCAGCTTTCCACTCATTTTTGGACAGATTAATTAACATCCCATTGACGAACACAAATTATAATAAAGAATTGAGGTTTATTCTGAAAATAGCCACCAATAACGGTTATATAGAGCAAACCATAATTAAATTATTGAACAAAAAATTAAAAAAACAAACGTTAAATAGTATTTACCCCACGGACAACACATCATCCCTGGTTTGGCGTCGTTTAGATTATGTTGGTAAAACTAACCAGAGACTGAATAACATTGTATCCCGATTTAGTGACATTAGGTTTGATTTTTATAATAGAAACCCTATTATGAAATTAATTTTCAACAACATAGAAAAAACAGATATCCTTTCCAAGTCAGGTGTTTACAAAATTGATTGTAATGACTGTAGTTTCAGTTATATTGGACATACAGGACGTAATTTTAAAATCAGAGCCAATTAACATTTATCAGGGCTTAAAGAATCTTCTTTTCATAATCATTTAATCCAACAAAACCATTCCTCATTCATGAATAATTTAGATATTTTGCATATACAAAATAAAGGTAGGCGTTTAGATACCCTAGAATCGTACGAAATTAGGAAAGCTATATTTTTTAACCAAGATATCTTAAATGAACAGAGAGAGATTCGATTTTCACCCCTCACTGATCCTGTGTTGTTTTATAATCGGCCTTCATAAAATAATATTCTCTTTTATTTCTCTTTTATTCTCTCTTTTATTTCTACTCGCACCCCTAAATTATTTTATGATAGATGTTATGCATTTTTCTTCAATTTGCTTATATTTTTGGTTTGTATTAGTTTATTTTTATGGTTAAAATTTTAGTTATATATATTTTTTAAAAACAATTTTTTTTTTTTTTATGATTGTTAATCTTTGTGTATTTTTTGTTACTAGTACTTTTATATTTAAACCACCATTTTTGTAAGTAATTGTTAGTTTAACTCCTGATGATGACCTAGCAAGTCGGAATCGATTGAGAATACTCCTGATGATGACCTAGCAAGTCGAAATCGATTAAGAATAAATTATATCTCAAATTTGCGAAATATTTAAACAAGTGTTTTATTTAAAATGTTATTAAATGTGTTTCGTCAAGTGCCGACGGCAATAAGTGTTAACAATATACAATTTATTTACTCGGTAAGTTCTCAGAACTGTTTCTGTTTTAGAATTTCAGTGGTTTGCGGAATTCCATGATGGTTTTCGCTTAAGTGGCTTTCTGGAAACTGGGGTTTCGAAAGAATGCTTAAAAATTGGAGCTATTTCCGGTCTAACAACCTTCTCTCTTTATGTTGGTTCGTTCTGCTCATCCTCATTGATTAAATTATTTTTGTTGTAGCTGCGAAATCTTTTTCTAGGTGGAAATAAAATTTGACTATTTTCGATACTGTCATTCTGATCATCAACAATCTGTAGAATTTGCGTCGAAGTAATGAAGCCTTGTGAAACATTTTCACTCTTATAAATGTTTTCATAATTTTCTATTATAGGTGACAATAGAATACCTGTTGAAATAAATATGATTCAATTAATCAACTTTGTAAATGTTAACAATATTGAAAAAAAAAAATGTATAATATGAATCTACCATTTTTACTGTTAACGGTCATTTTTGATGTTGGTATTCAGTTTAACTGGAGATATTTTATATATTTGTAATTAGATGGAAATTTGTCCATTTAAAAAAAAAAAAAGATGAATCGATTTTTAATGTGAAAACTTGGTGGTTTGGCGTATATTGGAGGGGTGACCAAAGTTAAGTAGATTAATCTACCAGCTCCGTAACCTTCCAGTAGGGTGCGCATCACATGAGCTGTTCTGGTCTTGTCATTAGGCAGCTGCGTGATGGGTACAATTGTGTAAGGGGTAACCTGTTCACAATTCGCAAGTGTACGTGCTACCTCCTCGTGGCAATCACTGGTAACTAGGGCCATTTGGCACATTTTTGGCCATTTGGCACAGACTAAAGTACGGCGCTAAAGGAGAAAACCTTGAAAAAAAAACCTAATCTAAGGTGGAACAGCATATGCCGATGGATGAATGACTGATAGGTTAATCAGTTCAAAATATGCGGACTCTGGATACCAGGCACCCTCCAGTTTTATTTAGCCTTCCTGGATGACCATGGATAGCCAAGCTGGATGACCTACATTCGATTTGCAATTCCCAGGAACTCGTAAGACTAAAATCAAACAGAATGCGGGGCAGGGGTAGGAATATACGGGAGTGGGACAACCCTCTCGAGGTCCTTGGGCTCCAATGCTACTACCGTTTTTTTAGCGGAACTACGTGCTGGAGTAAACATCTAGGAGGGAGAGCAATAAGCCCAGATAGTATATATCACGTACCGGGAGGCAGTATTGGAAGGTTCATTAAGAACCTGAATATTGACTGGACGAAGTGGCTGATCGCCCGCATGGCCCTCCAATAATAATAATGGTATAAGAATATACTATATTCTTTATCTATTTGCACACAAAAATATTTATGCAATATTTCTTTTTCATAAAATGTTTGAAGTTCTAGTTGGATTCTATGGCCGGGTACAATTCCTGGTCTTTTTTAAGAATTGACTGGTTTGTTAAAATAATATGAACTTTTTTGAAAATATGTCCAATCACAGTTTTTTCTCCTGCTACCTAACCAAACCCGGTAACTTTAAGTATAGTTGCATTGGTTTTAAGACAATAACAATCATTTTCATTAGAAACGTGGAACTTATTAAATTTCGTCAACTTTGATGATATTTTAGAAGCTTTTATTTCTTCTATTCGTCTGTATATTTGTTGCAATATTTTATTAGGTTTTCTAATACTTCGAATTAAAAATTGCATATAATTTTCATATTTGTATGTGGAAAATGAGTTTAATGATCCAAATTGTTTCACACACCTGGGCATATGTAGGAGTCCGTGAATATTGAAGCTTACTTTTTCTTACCCGTATATTGTAGGAAATATTTTGACAAAATCTTGCCGAATTTTGCCGAGAATTTCTTGGGTCTGACAATAACCTTACAGTGCAATGTAATAATAAAAAGTGATTATATCAAAACGATAATGCCGGTATAAAGTAAAAACTGTCGAAATTCGGTGGCTTTCCACAAAGTTAAATCGTCAAAAGTTCTACAACTTCTACCGAATTCAGACGGAGTAAGTGCAGAACATAATTTTAATCTTGTATTTATTCTGTCAAGATTTACTTTAATACCTAATATTTTATTTTTTAGAAATAAGCATCAACATTTTTTTTACAACTGCCAATTCAATAAGGTGCATTGGGTCGATAGGAAATTGCCATACCATACCAATACCCATGGTTTCTAATATATTCTAATTTCGATGATGATAAAGTTGGTCTCTTCTAAAGTTGTACGACATATCCGTTCTTTCTTCTCTAATTAGAGTATCAAATATTCTTCTTCTGTTAGCATATCTTCCAATTTGACAACATTTTGGGCAGCTATTTTTTTCAGTGTGGTACTGAGTTGCAGTTATAAATGCTCTTACTGGGCTATCACAAAGAAACAGTCTTATTTTTAATTTCCTTAGAGTCCCTAACTGTGCAATTCTAAGACCATTTTGAATAAGAACTTCATTTTCTTGGGTTGGGTTTTTCAAAACCTGAATAACACAAAACTAAAAATGGCGGTTCCTCTGAGAATTCAGAAAAGCTTCCAATTACTGGCCATAACACTCGTCGGGAACTTTTAAATACTTGCAGCCCATCAATAACAATATCAATTCTGCCATGCTAAGCATATTTTCCATAACTACATTTTTGGCCAAATTGAGTTATTGATGCCAATCTATAGCTAATGACCAACTTTATCAATAAAATTAAAAAAAATAATTAAAACTAAATGGAGAAACACGTGAAAAGAAAAATAGTTTTCATTTTTAATGCAAAATTCACTGATTTCAAAACTTTAACATCCATTTTCTCAAAATGCACTTTTTGTAATTATCTAAAACATGCTTAGCACGGCAGAATTAAGATAGGGTCTTTTTCCAACAGAAAATTAAATTTGTTGGATTTTTCATGATTCTGTATTCCAAAGTGAAAATATTCTCCTGGTGCAACGTCATTAATATGAATCACACCAGTTTAGGTTTTCAGTAGTTATCTTGCTGTTAGTGGTAGTTTTTCACACCAGAATCATTTAATGTTTTCAACAAATCATCTAAATGATTATGTGGTGTTTTGTTTCTTAACGCGCATAATTTTAGATTTCTTCGAATTACAGTTTTGTCATCAAGATTAACACTATTTTCAGAGCTACAAATGCTACCGCAGCAGCTAAAACTAGATTGATCGTCAGCTTCTGGATTAGAGTAGCCGTTTGAAGATTTATCGGATACTGGACTATTGACATCATTAACATGTCTGGAAGCAATAGGTTCAACAGTATGACAGTGTGCTATTCGGATCTATTAATGTTTCTGATGTGTCCGATCGTGTGAAAGAATCCAGATTTTGATATCTTAACATATCATTTTTGTCTGCCACCTTTTGCATAGCTAAACAGTTCAAAATGTTTTCTTCGGCATTTTCATCTATTTGTTTGAAAATCGTTATATTATAATGAAATTTATGGACCACGTATAAACACACTTTAAAACAAAATGTTAATTTACGAATTTTTAAATTATCTAAAAAAATCTTTTATATCTAGCCTAATTTCAAATAAACTGCTTCGTTTTCTGGTATAATGGAATAAATCATGAAGCATCAGGTACAATAGAAGCTTTATTAATTAAAATACTTGCTTGACAAATTACTAAATAAGCTATTTTCGGAAATAGAACCAAGATAATAAAGATATAATATACAATGAACTATAATGTATATTATATTATACCTCTTTCTAAAAAAATCCTGAACTTACATAAAACATACAATAAAAGGAAGAAAACATTTCCAGCGCGAATGCGAATGTTCAATTTTTTTGTGTACACGCCTTTGAAATTTTAATTTAATTCAAATAAGGAAACTTCTTGTTGCACCTCAAATTTTAAAGCGAAATGACAATTAGAAAAAAAAAGTTGAACGACAATGAGAACCTTGAAGTTGAACGACAATGAGAACCTTGAAGTTACTACAGATGAGTAAATTTCTTGCCCGCAGATTATTCTTAAGTTATCCGGATCCACCTGCATAATATCCTATAGGAATAAAAATTTGTTACCACTACTGCAAGAATTTATAGGCCACCAAACATTACTCCATCCTCAGATCTCTCAAATGGTTAACCACCACTGCACTTTACACACCGAATTCAAAGACTAGTTTGTAAGAAAACGGTTATGCATACGCTAAAAGACTTAAAAAAACTACCGTTGTACAAAATTACTAATAATTATAAGTTATTTTAATTATAATTAAATAAAAACTTCACAGGAAAAATTAAGCAGATCGCATTGAGCTACACTGTCGTAAAACGGTGATTATTGATTCCATCATCACCATTTAAAATTCTTCGATTCATCGGAGACTAATCGAAAATTCCTTCTCTCGAAAAAAGGGTGAGCTAAATCAACAAAAATTTGAATTTGTGAACTAAAATTTGTTTGTTAATTATTGTTGCACCATTTTATGAAATAAATAAAACTTGCTTTATTCAATTAATCGGTACCTAAAAATTTCGACAATCGCTATTCGAAATTTGACCAAATCAATTCATCGATCATACCCTACTGCCGTTTTAAACTCATGTCTTATAATTATAACTACAGAAAATGCATTTTGAGAAAATCGATATTATACTTTCAAAACTAGTGCATTTTCCAGTTAAAATGAAAACTAGCTTTGCTCTAAATTTTTTTTTGTTTGAAAAGTACATCTTTTAATAACCGTGGTACGTTTCGAAATGACATATGTTTACTAGTTACGAAATGAAGAATATTTCACAACTGGAGACGAAATATTCATTTCAATACTAAATTGTACCTACATACATGATTTACAATAAAAACTGAAAATAATTTGAAATTTTGTAGATTTACAGTTTTATTTTTTCAAAAAATTCAATAATTTAATGGTTTTAATAAAAATTTGAGCCCTTGGTCAAGGACTTTTTTCAAATAAATTGTTTTTCCTTGTCTAGGTCAAAACTATAACAAAAACTTTTGTTGTAACGAGAAGTTTAGGTTAGGTTAGGTTAGGTTGGAGTGGCTGCTTAGGCACACTTAGACCGGTGACGGTACATTGTGATACCACAGAATATATCCCCTTTACCCCTATTGGAACCACTTCGAGCTACGTATGTAGTGTAAGACGTCCCGCACTTTAATGTTTTCGAGATCCGAGAGGCAGTCCATCCTGAACTTACCCAAGTGTTTGTGCCTTCTGAGTGCCAATGCTGGACACGAGTAGAGGAAGTGGACCAACGTCTCTTTCTCCTCTTCGTCCAAGCAGCTTATGCAGAAGTCATTTGCCTCCAGACCCAGCCTTCTTGCATGTGTCTTGCATCTCCAAAAAGGTAGTGTCCCGTGAGAATTCCTACGACCATTCTTAATTCACGCCTGCGTAGGGATATTAATGCCCTAGTGCGCCCAAGTCCAGCTTTGACCAAACTTGTCTTGCAACTCTACATAGCGCCTGCTTCCCAAGTGCTTGTCTCAGCGCTGTGATAGGCCTCCCCAGACTTGCCCTTTCCGGTTGCAGCTGGAGAGTCGTACCATGCCTAACAAGTTCATCCGCCCTGCAATTCCCCATGTGATGGGGGCGACATAACGGGTGTCCTGGGACCCAGATTACCTGGATATTGAAATGCTCACCCATCTTATTTAGAGATGAGTGAGAACTCAACGCCACCCGTGACGCCAAAGACACCGATTCTAGCGACCGGATCGCTGCTTGACTGCCCACATAGATTGCGATATCATCTGAGGATACCACATTATGCTTCAACCACGTCATGACCTCCTCAATCGCTACGACTTCAGCTTGGTACACGCTGCAGTAATCAGGGAGACGAATAGAAATGTTTACATTTAATTTGTCACAGAATACTCCACCTCCCACTTTGCCGTCTAGCTTGGAGCCATCTGTGAAGAATTGTAACGCTTTGATTTCCGATAACTGTCTATCCCTCCAAGATTCCCTTGAAGGGAAGGAGGTCCGAAATCGCTTCTCGAAGCGTAGAGTAGGTTTAATGTAGTCAAGATTCGCCAGCTCATCCTTCAACGATCTAACGATAGTGGAGTGTCCTGTACTAAGACACCTCCACTGAGAGACGGCTGCAAGTCATACAGCGGTATTTGCCGCCATCTGTTTGCCAAAAATGTCGACCGGAAGAAGGTGCAACATAACCTCTAAGGCACTTGTCGGTGTCGACCTCCAGGCCCCGCTAACAAGCATACAGGCCGTTATTTGCACCCTCTGAATCCTACTTTTATAAGTTATATTGTCCAGAGCTGGCCACCAAAGACCCACCCCATACATGAGTACAGGTCTCACTACAGCGGTGTAGACCCAGTCTACCAGCTGCAGCTTCAGACCCCATCTATGACCAATGGCGTTCCTACAGGAGTACAAAGCTATAGTAGCTTTGTTTATTCTCTCCAACATATTGGGCCTCCAACTAAGCCTACTGTCCAAGATAATGCCCAGATATCTAGCACTATCAGTAAAAGCAAGCCTCGTGCCAGACGAGAAGTTTAGGTTTGTATATAAAAATGTATGTAAAATATTTTTGTTAGGGTATATATTTTTCTGTTGTATAACGTATGTATGTATTTATTTTTTAGTGAAATTTTTTGCCTTGAAAATGTTTTAAAAAAAATGAAAATTCGGCACAATTTTATAAAGATTTATTAAATAAAATTAAATAATAACATAATTTCGTCTAGCCACTAATAAAAATGTTTAAAATAAAAGACCATTAACCAGTGATTAATTTAATGTGTGGGAGTAAAACTCACAAATAATGGGGGATTTCATGGAAAGCATGTTGTTCAACGTTAGATTTAATGGAGAAGAAATTTTATCAAGAACAAAAAAAAAACAAAAAAAATCACTTGTTAGACAAAAAATTTAAAAATTTAGAAGAAAAACAAATTGAATTTACTTATGAAAAATCGAACGTATTAAATTTAACAATTACGAATATATCGGAAGAATGTTTTATGGTATGGAGCTTTGAACCAAATTGTAGCTCTCCCTTAGAACAAAACAAAATTCCAATTGTAGAAATTTTGGCTGATTTAGAAAATATTTTATCTTTAGTAGACTGAAATTTTGTTGATGGAAAAAGAGCTCAAACAACTAACACGGTAACACAATTTTTAAAGAAAATGCAATATTTTCTAAAATGGACAAATTTTTCGTGAAAGCTCAAAAAATGACAAACAAATTTTTAAAAGATAATCCAGACCTAGCTAAATCGGATAAAGGGAACAAGATAGTATTACTGAACCTATTAGACTAGAGACTACCAATACAAAATGACTGAACTGATAAATGATCCCGAGACGTACATATAAAATGTTTCAAAATTATTGAGGATCTAAAAAACATAAAATGAATTACGAATGAGAAAAAATTAGCGTTAAAAATTAATGACCCAATGCCACCTCGGATATATGGGCTCCCCAAAATCCATAAGCCAAATATTCCATTAAGGCCAATTATTTCGAACATCAATTCTAAGGCTTATAATTTTTCTAAATTTTGTTGTAAAATTTTAAAGCCACTAATAGCAAATTCAACGTCAAAAATTCTTTTTTATTCAAAGATTTAGTTAAAACGCTAAAAATCGATGATAACAATATATTAGCATCTTTGGATGTAGTGTGGTTATTCACAAATGTTTCTATAAATAGAGCCAGATCAGCAATAATATCTGAAAGGTGGAGTGAAATAGAGAATAACTGCATTTTAACAAAAGACGAATTTTTAAATATTTTAGATACATGTACGAGTATGTAGATAGTAATTATTTCAAATTTCAAGATATTTTCTATAAACAAAAATTTGGCGTAGCAATGAGGATTCCGTTACCTCCTATTTTGTCCGGTATTGTCTAAGAAAAATTATTTATTGAAAAATTACCACTTTTAGGAAAACAACCAACCTTCATTTACAAATACGTAGACGACATCATTTTGGCCACTCCCGACTTCAATATTGACAACATGAAAAATACATTTAATTCATTCCAAAATAAACTAAAATTTACTGTTGAAAAACAAGACATTAACGGTAGAATTACATTTTTAGCTATAAAACTTCATAGACAAAACAAAACCATATAAACTGAATGCTACAAAAAAGATATAGCTTCCAATACTTTACTAAATATCATTTCGACCCATCCATACAAAATGAAGATAAACGTAGCTCACTCGTTCATACAAAGAGTAATTTACCTTACTGACAGTGAATTTAGGCAAAAACACATTGAGAAAATTAAAAACATTTTAATAAATAACAATTATCCTATTAAATTAAGTAAAAACTGTTGTCAAAAACGTTAAATACACAACAATGTAAAAAAATAAAAAGTCGGGAGGTAAAATACGGATATTTAACTTATGTACCAAAATTAACCGTAAAAATCAGTAAAACACTCAAAAACGATTCGGAACTTATGTATAGTAGCTAACAAAATTGGGAATAAGGCGTTTGATGGTCACACCAAATTAAAGAACCAAATACCAGACGAGGAAAAAGACGGACTGATATGTATATACAAAATTTTCTGTAAAAACTGTGATTCATGCTAAGTTGGCGAGACTAGCAAAACCACATTAACAAGAGTTCGGCAACATAAAAAGGACGTAGAAAATATTAAAAAATACCCAACCATGACACATACAAATTTAATTTTGATAATGCGGTTACTTTAAAATATGAGCAAACAAAAGGTAAAAATATTATTTAAAGAAGATTGCCAAATTTGGAAAATCAAAAGTCAAATGATTTTTTTCGAATGTCCGTAGTATGCACTTGATGTAAAAATTATCAAATGGCCGCCCCCTGGAGTCGACCTTATAAATAACAAGCAATATTTGGGTCAACTGTTTGTTCAACAAAAACCAATAGTCCCGAGGTCAAATAATTTTTCTTCAATGTTCCTAGTATACACTTGATGCAAAAATTATCAAATTGTCGGTCCCTGGGGTGGGTCATATATATATCAGGCTATATTTACATCAAATGTTAAAGGATTTTCCGCCCAAGAAATGGGCTCAGTAAAAATTAAAAGTCACAAAGTCAAATGATTTTTATCGAATGTCCGAAGTATGCAGTTGATGCATGGCCGATCCCTGGGATCGGCCATATAAATAACAAGCAATATTTTGCATCAAATGTTATACGATTTTAGGCCGATGATATTTCTTCAACAAAAATCAAAAGCCCCAAAATCAATTGACATTTTTCGAATATCCGTTGTACGGATTTGATGCAAAAATTATCAAATGGCCGATCCCTGCGGTCGGCCATATAAATAACAAGCAATATTTTTATCAAATGTTGTATGATTTTCCGCCACGAAATTAGTTCAACAAAAATCAAAAATGCCTAGGTCAACTGATTTTTCTCGAATGCTCGTAGTATATACACTTGATGCAAATATTATCAAATGGCCGGTCCCTGGAGTCGGCCATGTAACTAACAAGCAATATTTTTATCAAATGTTGTTCGATCTTCCGCCGACGAAATTTGTTCAACAAAAATTAAAAACCCCATGGACCGGCCATTTGATAATTTTTGCATCAAGTACATACTACCGTCATTCGAAAAAATCAGTTGACCTTGGAACTTTTAATTTTTGTTAAACAAATTTCGTCGGCGGATAATCATACAATATTTGATCCAAATATTGCCTGTTATTTATATGGCCGACTCTAGGGACCGGCCATTTGATTATTTTTGCATCAAGTGCAAACAACGGGCATTCGAGAAAAAGCATATGATTTTGGGGTTTTTGGCGGATAAACTTATTCACTTCCATCGTTTATTCGACGATCCAAAAATCCCCTACATGTGTACTTTTTACTTTACTAACACTAATTTTTTATTATGTGCTACCTTAGTAGAAGGTAATCAATGAATTCTTGATAAAATTTCTATCGACCCTTTAGATGTACTTATTCAGGGCCCGGGACTAAACTCATTTATTTAATTTTCATTTATCAATGAATGTTTGTGTGAAAATTTAAATGACGTTCATTATGAATATTGAAGAGCGATTCATCAATGTACTCATTGCAAGTTCTCGTAACAAAATCATTGAATAATTACTAATGAATATCTTACCGAATGACTTTGCATAGAAGGTGTGTTGTAAAATAGTAAGAAATTTCGCACGAGTTCCAAAATGAAATCTGTGTGTAAAATTCATGTACAGAATTGGCCAAAATTATAAAGCACCCCTCCCAAATTGCAGTATCTACAAAACGAATGAAGACAAAAATTAAAACTCAATATTTTTAGGAAATACTTTTTATATTTTATTAATTTTAGTATTTTGTAGGTCCTCCTTTGGCTTTGATGACAGCCAGGACTCTTTTATTCATCGACCGTACTAATTTTTCGCAGGTATTTCTCGATATATTTTTCCATTCCTCTGTCAGCGCACGTTTGAGGTCTTCCTTTGAAGTCATACTGCGATCCTTGATTTTTTTTTTAAATTGACCACAAATTTTCAATGGGATTTAGGTCTGGTGACTGAGCGGGCCAGTCCATGACTCGAATTTGTTTTTTTCGAAACCAACTCATCGTAACGCGGGTAGTATGGCAGGGGGCATTATCCTGTTGATAAATTATCGAAGAACTATCCGTTTCCCCAAAGATTTGCCGAATTGAGGCATTCAATGCAGCCTCGAGGACAGTAACATAGTTGGTACTGTTCATCGGACCCTCACAAAACAACAGTTTTCCTACCCCTGATGATGCCATACAACCCCACACCATCAGTTTACCCCCTCCATGCTTTACGGTAGGCACTATACAATCAGGATTGTATGCTTCCCCGACTCTTCTTCTTACGATGGTTGCGCCAGGAGTTCCAAAAATCTATAAGAATTCCATCAAATTTAACATAAATTTCTCTATTAATTCTTTTAAAATACATAGCACAATTTTTTATTTTTTTTTGACTAATTATTTTTTAATATTTATTTTTTATATTTACCTCAAAAGTAGATTCATCTGACCAAACAACTCTCGCCCAATCCACGTCATTCCAATGTTTGTTTTCTCGAGCCCATCTCAAGCGACTTTTTATGTTGGTAAGTGAGAGCAAAGGTTTTTTTCTTGCTTTACAACCTTTCAATCCAGCTTGCAGGAGCCTTCTTCTAACTGTCCGTGCCGAAATGTGAACTTCTTGTTCTGTTAAATGCTCTGCAGCTATCTCAGCAGATGTTTTTCTTCGGTTTTTGAGAGATTTTCGCACAATTTGTCGATCGTCTCTTACCGAAGTGATACGATTTCTGCCTGAGCGTAGTTTATAGGCATAGTCCCCGGTCTCTTTAACCCTTTTCAATGTAGATTGAACTGCTCCACGAGAGCATTTTAATTTTTGGGATATTTTAATTTGGCTTACACCCTGGGAATCCAACAACACAATTTGTGCCCTTATTCCTTCACTGAGTTGGCACGCTTTAGGCATAATTATCACAAACACACTTTTTTCTCAAAAAACTTACGAAAACTCTTTTTGATTTAAAACACTTTATGTGAAGACTGCACACGATCAAATACAAAACTAAAATAAAAAAATTTTACGACGCTACAACTTCTTGTTAAGAACCTAAAACAAAACAAAAATTGGTGATTTTCAATAATTAAGGGTCGCATTCGGTGGGATGACTCGTTCGTTAACACCCATTGTTTAGAAAGACATAATATTAATATATAATGCTAATAGATAGGGGTGCTTTATATTTTTGGCCAAGGCTGTATATGTAACAAAATGAAGATAATGTACGCAGTAAAATAGAAAATGTTACTTATTTAGGTCATTTAAACACATTGCGATGAATTATTAATTATAATTATTTCATAAAATTATAATTTACTTAATTTTTTGCTGATTAGATGATACAGTTATTTCTGGCATCAAACAAAATTGTTTATACGAATATGTGACTGATTTACACAATGTTTAAAAACAAACTGAACAAAATGTAAAAAAAATTAAGGTTCAATCGGGAGAAGGGATAAGAAATATAGAATATAGAATTTATTAGCTGTTGTTGGCTGAGTTATTACATTAAATTTCTCAAACGAGTAAGGACCAGTATAGCATCAATAACTTCCCTGACTTATTCTTAAATATTTTGATTTATGTACCTTCATTTTTTACATATACCACTTGAACGGTTTAAAATTAAACACTTGAACAAAATTCTATATTCTTTGTTGAATTGTGTGAGTTGATGCGCTTTTGTATTGGTTACTTGATGAACTTTTTCTACTATCTTAAGAACTTCTCTTCAGTCTTCACATTAAAATTCAAATATGAATGGAAGAAATGAGAGAGATGATTATTGTATAGATCATACCATCTTTTGGAAAACTCCGAAAGCATAAGCAACCTTCACATAATGCCACTAGGTGTCACTAAATATTTGCTGACAAAACTTAAGGAAAAAACAACAAAACTTAACTTTATAAGGTAAAATGTTTTTGTGTTATAAAAGTGATTATTATTAATACGTGATAATTAAATTGAATTGCCAATAAAATACAAATACAAATATTCTTTGTTTTTTCTTGTCAATTCGTATTGCGGATTTGCTGGGTGATCTGTCAAAATTTCCGCAACAATACACTTTCGTTAAATTCTGTAAGGTTTCATTACGGATGCTGCAAGCCTCGCTGGTCAATTTGCTTTACATAAATTTTTATATTCGGAAAACGAATTGCGTAATGGAAAACAAATCAACATACATTTTACAAAGCAATACAAAAACAACATTATTCTACAAAAAGTCGAATCAATATCTCCAACAATCATACAGAATTATAAAAAAAATGGAGGTGTGGCCAACACACGACTTTCTTTTACGAACAGAGAATTTTGAGAAATTTTATTTTTTTCTTAATTTTTTTTTTTAATTTTTAAATTTTTAATTTTTTTTTTTTAATTTTTTATTTTTATTTGTTTTTAATTTTTGGAAACATTTTGTATTTAGTAATTTTTTGTAAACCTTACACTTTTTAAGATATTTGCAAAATAAATTTTCTGGACCAAGGGAGTGGCCACTTCCGGTTAGCCGATTTGGAGTAAAATTCACTGGAACCTCCCAATTTATCAAAAAAGCTTAAATCTGAAGTTTCAGTTCGATTGGTTAAACCATCTGGGCTGTAGAGAGGACACAGACAGACTGACAGACAGACAGACAGACACCATTTCGAAACCCACTTTTTTGGACTCAGGGGACCTCAAAACAAATAAATCTCTAAAAATCTCAAGGTCCAAAATTTTCATGATTACTATACTTTATTTTACTAGAGTATGTAAACTACTAAGTATGTTTGTAAATAAATTCCTTGCCCTAAGTTTTTAACGTTCTTTCTCTCATAATATATGTACACAAATATCTCAAATTTAAGGTTTATGTATTATTTCGATATAAGCGGTAATTATGTTAAATAACTTACTGTAAATGTATAATAAATAGCAATCTTATCGAAAAATCAAACAAGGGTACAGCCACGAAGTTCGACAGAAATGAACATTTTAAGATTTAAATTTGTATAGTTCATGCAATGAGAGTTGGCAAATTAAGATTAAATTTAATAATTTTAAGCTAAATGCCAAACGAATTGGTTGTTTTCTGGCCATTCAAAAATGGAACAATTGATTTAAGCTAGCTATAAAATGAGATACGAAAATTGTACTCTGCAATAGTTCTAAATGTCATGAGAAAACTGCACCTATGCATCAACTCTGGTTGCATTACATTAGTTAGTCTTGTGAATTTCTTTTGAAGAAAATGTTCGTCTTAAGCAAAATTCACTATAAAGATCAATTGAATTTTTCTTTAAATCTTCCTGCGGTAAATCTACACATTTTACTTTATATGCCAGCTGGACCATTGAGCAATAAATAATAATAATTACAAATTTACAGCTTAAAAAGTTTCACTTCCGTCACTGACAGGCTACACACATAATTTTTGTGTAAATTTGTCGTGTGCATTTACACTTTCCATTTCGGACGCACCCCAAATTTCTTATAAAGCAATTGACGATTGGAGCATCACGGATTTCACGTAGCGGAAAATTTTTCAACTGAGGCGGATACAGATTTTTTCGTGTTGATTGTGTGGTTTTACATTGTTCTAGATTTTTTCTTATAATTTAGGTTGATTTTCATAAATAAACTAGAAAACACTTGCATAATCTAGACGATAATTCGATTTTTATGACATTTTCTTTAAATTTATGTATAAAGTTCAATTTACATTTTTTACCGCGAGAGGCGTTTTCCCTACTTTTACAGGACAGTATAACCATGCGTTTATAGGACAGTATAACCATGCGTTTTTATTATCGCATTCCGTACCCTACACAAATGTGTGTGTAGATCCATAATTCACATCATGTTATAAGATACTAGCGCCAATTAATCATATTACACATTCAATATGTTAAACCACAAATTAGCTAGCTAATTTATAATTAAACTTAACTTGCTACAGATAAAAAAATGTTGAACTCGAAAAGCATAGCTAAAAATAAATAAAAATCTACATTCCACTTTTCTAAAATTTTTTTGTAAAACATTGAGAAATTATAACTTTATTCAAGAGCGTGTAATAGAGTCCAACAATGGAAAGTAGAACGAAATAAAGAACAAATAAAATTTATCACACAAATTCCCATTGTCGTGTCATTTTAAGTGACATGGCATACGTTACTTGATCATTGATATTCTTGAAGGCGAACCAAGTGAAAAGAATACAATTGGAAATGTAATTATATTTTGTAGGCAAATTAGAAATAAAATCGTTTTTAAAGAACGATGAATGTTAATTATTTAAATAACAACATACTTAAAACGGGAGCGTATCAAAATCGTAATTCTCGAAATCTTACTTTTATCCAAATCTTACTTTTTGACGAATTTTACTTTCTTCAAGGCATGATACGGGGACCATACTGAAATCTTAATTTCTCAAACCCCAACCACTGATACACGTTGGTACCCAATCCCAAGAAACGCTCCCATTAAAATTCTCCACCAAAAAAGTAAAGTTTTGAAAAGTAAAATTTTGTAAAGACAGATTTAGTACCCAACATTTTAAAATATTGTATAAGTAAAATAAAATAATTGCGACCTTCAATCTTGTGGTATTCTTGCAAGAATCAAGTGACATCTGTCGAATTAAGTGACTATGGACGTAACAAACGACCAAGAGAATCGAAAAATTGATGTGATGTGATTACAGTCATGAAAAATAACGTGACACGACTTGAGAATTGGGGTGTATATTTTAGTTATAGCTACACCATTTCAATGTTAACATTGTTATGTGAACATTAAGGCAAATACCACACCCATAGGTGTATAGATTGTAGACAAACAAAACAGGATTTTTATCTCACTATTAAAGCGAAATTGATATTAAAATAGTTTTAATTGAGAAACATCTATCCTATCTATTTAAAGCAATCAATGCTACATATTGTATACAAAATTTAAACGAAATAATAAACTTAAAATCTTTTGAAACACGAAAAAAAATACCAATAAAATTTATTTCACATACAATTTTGTACATACGAGTATATGTATGTAGATACATAATATGTAATTTGTGATTTTTTTATACGGGTTTTCAGAAAAATTATTTTCTTTTATTCATAGCTATAATGTATAGAGTACTAAAGAGATTTAGTGCTTCAAAATACCGTAATACATACCAGATACCTACATATGCTATACAAGCAATTTTTATTATTATTTTGCAACCCTTTTTAAACATTGTTGAATTAGAAATAAAATATTTTGATTTTAAATTAATTCTGATGTTCAATTCAAATACACAAGTAGATATGTACACGACAGGAAATGAAAATATTGAAACTTTAGATTTTCATTTATTTATCCTTATTTACAATATTTATATTTCATATAATTTTTTGTAATTGTGTTATCTGTAAATGTTATTTTGCTATCAGGTATCTTTACTTTTCTAATAAAAATAAATTAGGAAGTGAAAAAAATCGAATTCGAAATGAAAATAAAATCACTTGAAATGAAAAATCAATATTGATTTTTTCTTCTGTGGAAACTTAATGTTTTTTTTAAGATTATTTTTTATCATTTTCAATTCACTAAGCTCTAGATTTTAAAACGTTTGTTTTAATTAATTGATTACTTCAAGTTCTTATAACACTGCAATTTTTTTCTATCTACTTAATGTCTAATCTATGTATATGACTGTCAATAAATAATTTATAGAGTCTCAATATTATCCTTGGCTATTTCCTAATAATGTTAAGGCGATATACATATGGGGCGAAAAGAAGAGGCTCCGGGAATTCCAGTCCATAAAATTTCCCTTACGAATATTATGACTGAAACTGCTTTTAAAAAGGAACTTCAGCCCAAAAAATAAGGTATTTCGCTCAGAAAACAGTTTGATTGAAATGCCCTTTGTCTTTTTAGACTGAACAACCTTCTTGAAAGTGGTTTTAGTCACAAATTTTTTGACTGGAATACCTTTTATTTGGTTGGTTTTTTTTGATTGAAACGCCTTCGTAGACCTATATGTTGGCTCCGAGGCCTCAGTCAAAAGCAGTTCAGTCAAAAACAGAAAGGAATTTCTGTCAAAAATTGAAAGGCAACTCAGTCAAAATAGTTTTAGACTGAAATGCCTTTTCAGAAGGAAGTTCAATCAAAAAACTAAAAAGGCATTCAAATCAAAACTTTTTTGATTGTAATACCTTTTGCATTTGTGACTGAAGGAGATTCAGTCAAACAACTAGAAAGGAAATCTGGGCAAAATTATTGAAAAGTGATGAAGTAAGGTCAGTTTACATTTTATTTTTTTAATATTACATATTTTATTATACCAGTGAAGTAGTTTACACCGCCATATTTAGTCCCGGACTATTTATTGACTATATTCTACCTAAACTGCATATGTCGCATTGTGTAAACGCTAGTTACCCAAATTAGATCAGGTCTAAGAAATTCGAATTTTTCAATAGATGCTATTTGTTAATTATCATTTTCATAGAAAAAATATTGAATAAAAAAAAAATATTAAAATTAAAATATAATATAATAAAAGAAAATGTTATGTTGACGTTTCAAATACCAAAATTATAAATACAATAAAAATGGAGAGAATCCCTATTATATTTGATGATGGATGAAAATCCGAAACCGATCTTCCATTTTCAAATTGATAATTATTGCATAAAGGAGATATTTTGAACCATTAATGATTTTTATTTCTCATATTTTGACATGCATTTTACTCGGTTTAAAGTTTATAAAAAGTTTTGTAAATTGTTAATTTTGAAAAAATATAAATGAAACTTTCGATAGTTTTTTAATAACCAAAATTATATGTCAAGTAAAAAGTCGTTCGTTCATTCCATCAAAAAAACCCGATATTGTATTAAAGTGAAGTTAACGTAAAATTTATCGAAAATATCCGAAAATTTTCTGTCAAAAAGCCATCAGTGAATATACGCAGTGAACAACTTTGTTACAGGACAGATAAATTTAGTATTTTAAGATCACATTTTTCTTTTATTTTTTTAATATTTTTTATTATTATCAATGTTCAAGTGACGCATTTTTATATTATTTTAATTTATATTTCTCAAATCGTAGAACTTTTTGATTTTTTTACACCGATAAGTGAAATAATTTTCAGTTGGCAAAAAACCTCAAAAATATACTGAACTTTTGGATGCGCTGGTTTTTTAGCATAAAAAATATCCGGATAATTTGTGTATTTTGCATAAAGGTATAAGACTATAGAGCTGAAACAAGGTTTTTTCTCATAAAAAGTCTTCTATTTCAAGCGTGGAGTTGGAGAGAGATGGTTATATATGGTTACTTTTTCTTTTCTGTTTTTAAAAGTGTTTGTGCGTAGCTTCATGAAAACTCAAAATTATCAAATAAAACAAAACATTTACAAAAAATATATATAACTAATTATTATTTGTGAAAAACTATTAGAAAAAAAATTATGAAAAATGAAGTGCTTAGTCAGAAAATGTCGTAACAATACTCGCAACAAATTACTTGAATTTTTTTCCAACCATAAGTTTTATTCTGGTTTATATATACCGAAATTAAAATTGTGATATAAATACTGTAATTTATGATAAAAAAGTCCACTTCGAATTTAAATTTATTACATAATTATCAACAAAAAAAAAAATTGTTGTTGGGTGCTTAAGAATCCAACTATTTGTACCAAGTCCGCACTAAAAGTGTAACACATAATATAACTACTGTGCGAAAATTTATTTAAATTATCTTCTCGGTTACTATTCCTTCCGCTAGGCGCACGGTGCAAGTCGTCAATTATGAATATTCTTTATTTATGTTTCGTAAAGGGTGCACCTCGTTTATTCGGATGGGTTATTTACATATATGAACAACAAGACATGCCGTCTTACTTTGCTCACTGGAATAGTAATTGGTACAAAAATAAAAGCGCAAATTATGCTCAAAATAAAAACCGAAAATAGTTTTCTTTTTACTTTTATCAATTGACATTAAAAATTGAATAAAAAAACAACAAAAAACTTCAAATTTAAAGAATAATTCTATACCAACAAAAACTTGGTTTGAAACTATTCATTCCGGAATGAAAATACAGGGGATTGTTATTTTGTAAAATTCCCAAAGTAAGATGGCATATGTTGCTATTATACTATCCACGGTGTAAAATCGGTATATACTGGTATAATAAAACCCTACGGGCACTACTAAAAATATAAAATAAAAAGTAATTTGACCTTAAATAAACAATTTTGGCGGCTAATAAAACAAACCAAAGAAAAGGTATTCCATCCCAAAATTTGTGACTAAAATACCTTTCAAGAAGGTTGTTCAGTCCAAATACACATTTGGGTATTTCAGTCAAACTGTTTTCTAACCGAAATACCTTTTTTTTGGACTGAAGTTCCTTTTTAAGGAGTTTTAATAATAATGGGCCCGATTCTGGGATGCAAATTTTATCATTTTATGTTATGTTATGTCATAAAATAGTTAATTGGTATTCTTATGGCGAAAAAAATATTTTATGTTGTTTTACTTTTATGTTATATCTGTCAAAAATAAAAGTAATAAATTAGATCATTTTATGGTATTTTATGCCAAAATTAGACGTATATATATTTTTTTAAGGTCAAAGTAAACGTAGCTTTTGCGAAAAGAAGTCAAAAATTACAAAATGCCGGCAAATTATTTAGTTGCGCTTATTTTAATAAGAGAAGAAGCCAGAAAAAGGTTTGTAATTATCTAAAATATAACAATTATATTTTAAATTCGGTTTTTTTTTAACAAGGCATAACTACAGGATTAATTTAAAGTATCTTAGGGATACTAGCAACCCATTTGAGTTAACGCAAGCCAAATTTAAAAAATTATTTAGGATATCAAAACCAGCGGTACAATTTTTAATTGCTAAATTAGAAACTAAATCTCGACAGACGGATATTCCGTTTCAATTAAAAATCTTATGTGCCCTGCATTTCTACGGTCATGGATCTTATCAGGTATCCATAGGAAGCTGCGAGAAAATTGCTTTTTCCCAACCCAGCGTGTCTCGGGCGATAAAAGAAATGACGAAACTTATCGTTAAATACATTATGAACGACTTTATAAAATTTCCGCAAACCGTTTTAGAACAGGCGGAAGTTAAAAATAAGTTCGTTGAAAAATTTCAAATGCCCGGAGTTATTGGGGCTATAGATGGTTGCCACGTAACGATTGCTGCACCTTCAGAACAGGACGAATTTAATCGAGAGAATTTATTTCGAAATCGCAAAGGAAATCACAGTATCAATGTTCTGGTATGTTGTGACGCTAATATGCGCATTTTATATGCTAATGCCCGTTTCCCTGGATCAGTACACGACTCCGCTATATGGATGACATCCAAACTGAGGGCTTATTGCGTGCAAAATTTTAATTCTGTACACAACCAGTCGAATTTTTTATTAGGTGATTCAGGGTTTCCACTTGAACCGTGGCTTTTAACAAATTACGCTAGAACTGAAAATGGAACTTCCCAATATCGATTTAATAACTCTTTTATTCGTGCTCGAAACATTATAGAAAAATGTTTTGGAGTCATGAAATCGCGTTTTCGGTGTTTGCTTAAACACAGAACATTACATTACAAACCCGATATGGCCTACAAAATTATATATGCTGTTTGTACTTTGCACAATATTCAAATAGACATAAACAATGGTGATGATTCAAATTCAGATGATTCAGATTCAGACAACGAAGATGCAGCAGACGATAGTCTAAATGGAAATATTAACGCCGAGAATATACCTAATGATTCTGGTACTGATATAGAATCTGCAAATCATTCTTGGTACATGTTAGGCAGTAGAATGCGAGAATTATATGTAAATTCCCATTTTATTAATTAAATAAATATGTAATGTTTAAAGCAAAACCACAAAAAAATGTATGCAATTCTATATAAAGTTGTAACAAATGTTTGTCGTGATGGTTCAGCATCTAATAAAACACTTCTAATTTATCTTTCTATTTCATTTATATTAGTATATATTTTATTTCAGTCTTTACATAATTCAAAATTTATCACATTTATTCAGCGTTAGTTAACATTCGAATTTTTAATGGTTTTTTGGCCCCCCTGCCAGAACATAAATAGCTTCTGCTAAATTATTTAATACTGTCGGCAATATCCCGTAGCCCTTCTCCTATCTCCGACGACCTTTCACTTTCAATGGTAATCAGTTTTTTTAAAATATCATCACCTACAACAAGAAAAATCAGAAATATACATATTAATAATTTAATTGCTTAAATGGCTTAATTATGATTACCATCTGAAGCTTGTTTACGCTTAGTACCCAAATTTCTTGGGTTTTTTTGTGTGTTCGTATCAGGAATCATGGGTTCTGCTATTGTTGCTCCTTCGTTAACAGATGTTTCATCTCTAGTTTCATTGAACCCTGCTTCGATTTCACTGATGCCGTCAATCACCACTGCACCCCATGCGCTAATTGCTCTTTGCTCCAGTGGATTTAGTTTCTCGTTGGTTAATTCAGGGCCCCCACCTGTTGCATTTATACTTATGATGTCTTTCCGTTTTTTATGTCTTACACTATTGCGCCAATTTTCAAATATCTGAAATCAAATTTATCACAAATTGTTTCGTACTATTATATAATTATGTATGTGTATACTATACATACCTTTTTCCAACCTTCTTTGGATCGTTGTGGACCGCTAACAGAATTTAAAAGATTTGTTAGGCGGTCCCACAAATGTTGTATGTTCTTGTCTGAGTCTTTTTTGATGGTCATTTCCCTGTTCCCTTCTATGAACTCTACGTATAGTTCGTATTGCTGTTTGGTGGTTTTCGGTTGACGTTTTCCTTTAAATTGCAAATAACAGTTCTATTATAATTTTTATATTTATACATATAAATATTTAGATATAAATATAATTATATACTTAAATATAATTTTTTTAAATTCACCAATTTTGTAATTACCTTTCAACTCAGCCATTGTTCTATTTGCTTTAGTTTAGTTTTTTTTATATAGCTGTCAAACAAACCACAAAATAATTGTAATAATTTTCATGGCCTATACACTTTTATAGCTATACAAAATAAAATTGAATATTCCATTTTATTATAAAAGCCGAAATAAAATGAACCAAAAGGAATAGGAAAAAAATAAAAATTTTATTTTTCATTTTAAAAAATTAACATAACATAATAAAATAACATAAAATTTGAAATTGGCAGAATCGGGCCCAATATTTGTATGGGAAATTTTATGACTGAAACTTCTTTCGTTTTTTGACTGAATTCCCGGAGAACAATTTTACTTGGAATTCCTTTTTAATTGTTTGACATATTCTCACCTTTTCAAAAGGTATTTCTGTCATAAATGCAACAGGAATTCAAGTTAAAAAAGTTTTGACTTGAATCCCTTTTTAGTTTTTTGACTGAAGTTCCTTCTGAAAATTTCAGTCTAAAACTATTTTGACTGAGTTGCCTTTTAATTTTTGACTGAAATTCGTTTCTGTTGACTGGGGTCACGGAGCCAACATATAGATCTACGAAGGCATTTCAGAAAAAAAAACCAACCAGACAAAAGGTACTCCAGTCAAAAAATTTGTGACTAAAATACTTTTCGAGAAGGTTGTTCAGTCCAAAAACACAAAGGGCATTTCAGTCAAACTGTTTTCTGACCGAAATACCTTTTTTTGGACTAAAGTTCCCTTCTGAAAGGAGTTTTAGCAGAGCCTTCTAGAGTATAGAGCCATAATCTTAATGACGTATTTTTGAGAAGCTTTTTTAGTGGTATAACTTTTCATTGATTTCCATAGGAATCCATAGTAAAAATTGTGTTTTTTAGCTTCAAGTTTTTTAATGAAAAAAGCAAAAATATTATAAAATGTTTATATAAAAGTTTTCTACATATCTTTAAGAACAATATACAAGAAGGCTATATTGATATTAAGTAAATATTAATTGCAGAAATATTAAAATTAAATTATTTCTAAAATATATTTTTTCGAACTTTCATTTTGAAAAATACATCAAAGTTGGCTTTGACGAATAAAAATAATACTTGCTAATTTTTTTTTAGTTTCACTAGTGTACGTAAGATGTCTAAAATATTTACAGAAAAATACGAAAGAAAATTATTTAATCACAAAGTTATCACACGTACTTAATGTTTTGTGAATTTGTTTTGCTTTTCCTAAAATTTTTTTACTTGAAATTTCCTCAGGTGGTAATTTTTGGTATGATTTTACCAAATTTTTACGGCCATCACTGCCATCTATGTTATGTATATTGAGCTTATGACCAAATAAATTGTAGTAAGCTTTTATTTTAATTTGACCAGAATGCTGTTGTTATGAAATTTTTTTTATATTTTGCTTTAAATAAATCAATTATTACAAGAAAATAAGAACGATTTACTTAAACGATATTCATATATTTTGAAATTCAAATATTTATGAAAGTATTTCAGAAATCATAATTAAAAATTTGTAACGTTTTCATTTAAAAATTGGTCTTAGGAAAAAAAGTGAATTCCCATATGTTTTGTGTATTTTACTATGAAAAGTTCCGTTTTTTCCTCGTTTCTAATTCCTTTATAAAAGCTGTGTTTTTTAGACTATGGCTTTGTTTAATCAAGGTTGCTTTGGTTTTAGTCATACCATAATATTTGTATGGGAAATTTTATGACTGAAATGCGTTTTCTTTTTTGAATTCCTTTTTTATTGTTTGACTGAGCCTGTGTGCGAAACGAAAAAAATATGGCATAAAAAGTTAAATTGTTGACATTATATTCACCACAAAAATATAAACTGGTCACAGACCAGTTAAAATTTGTATCTTGTTGTGACATTTGTGATCAATTGAATTTAATACAATAATTTGGTCTCAAATATTTATTTTAAGTATTCATTAAATTGATTAAAAATAATTATTCGATATCTTCACTTTTTTTGTACTGTGTTGTTTTTCGTTGTTTTGTTTTTGCTGTAGTACAGTATTTTGAAATTAAATTAAAAAATTTTGTATATTGAACATAACCTTAAAAAATGGATAGTCAAGATACTATAAATAAAACGAAAAGAAAGCGGCAAGTTATGACCGCATATAACAAATGTAAGTAACAAATCGATATTAATTTTAGGATATGCATATTATGTATTGTGTTTTATGGTATAGGGAATGAAGAAGAAAAAAAAAGCTGATTGCACTGAGACTCCAGTACGATGATATGTTTACTGGAAAAAATGCTAATCAGAAGGATGCGTGGCGGTAAATATTTTAATTATTGTAAATATATTAAATATTTATATGTAAATATATTATTATAGAAAAATAAGTTTAAAAATAAAGAAAACGCCCGTCTTGTGCCGTCAACAATGGTAAGCGTTAATTAGGAAATACAAGGTTAATCACTAACGATATTCACCTAAAATACAATTATTTTTACAATTATTTTTTGTGTAATTTATTTTAGTCACTGACACAAAAGAAATCGGGGTCGGGAAATGGTGATGAAGCACCGGAGGGGGATGTAGGCCCGCCTGAAAGCTGGCCTTACTTCGGCATTTTACATGAATATGCGTCGAAAAAGGATAATTTTTATCCGTCACGTACCTCGTGTAGTATCGAGGGAATAACAGATGCTAATATGTATATAGTCAAACGACTTTTCACGGTCGACGCCATTATCATCGTATAGTCAATCCACGACACCACTATCATCAACCAACTTTTCATCAAGAAACAGCAGTCGATCGCGAGGTAAAACATCAAAAACCGAAGAGGCGCTTCTAAAAGAAAGTCGCAAAATTGGCAACAAAGTGAGCTCCGCGTTAGCGATATTCGGACAAATTGTTCAAAAACAATTTCCCGATATAGACGTATCGAGCTTACTAATTTCGGAGTCAGAAAATTCAGAGTAAAAAATTTAAATAAAATAAAATAAATTCAAAAATGTACGAAGGATTTTAATGAATAAATGAATTCAAATTCAACCCCATTAAGTTTTATTATTCACTATTTAAAATTAATTCTTCCAATAACGAGTCTCTAAAATTAACTCCTTCACTACTATCATTTCTATTTCTATTAATGATATCAAAATTATCAGGATCATCGTGTGATTCTAACAAATTAAGATTTAAATCATCTCCCAGAATCCATATATTGTGCAAAATACAAGCCACTGTGATAATCTTCACACAATTCTTGATATTTTGCTCCAACGCTTTGAAAAAAATGTTTCGCCACCGACTTTTCATTATGCCGAAAGCGCATTCCACTACATTCCTCGCTTTGCTGTGCGCCGTGTTGAACTTCTTTTGATTTTTGTACGGTGTTATTATAGCACACGGTTGAAGTTTGCATGGGTATCCACCATCACCTAATAATTAAAAATTTGTGGGAGGAAACGTGTTCAATCGGTATAACGGGCTGTTTTGTAAAACTCGAGTATCATGCACCGATCCGGGATACCCAATAAAATAATTGCGAAACATTCCCTTGCTATCAACGACAGCTTGAAGCACAATGGAATAAAATCCTTTGTGATTTATATATTCGTCGTGTTTTTTCACGGGGCACTTTATCCTGATGTGGCATCCGTCAATTGCTTCAACCGCATTTTTAAATATTGGTGTTCTTGCCCGAGAACAAAACCTGTTACCAATTTCTTCAAATTCATCGTTACTTGGCAAATGAACAACATGTCTCATTTTAACACAAAAGAAATCCAACATTTTATAAATAATATCTCTAATTGTATACCGGCTTAGCCCAGAAAAATTTCCCACGACCCTGTAGCTACAACCTGACGCCATCCAGTATAGAAATACAATGAGTTCGTTATCTACAGACCAACCGTGATGTTTCTGTGGCATGATTGCCAAAATAAATTTAAAGATTTTTTGGTTGATTCTCAATGATCTTTTTGTCTCTACTTCATTACCATTTAGGATAGCCTCAATCGTTGCTGATACTACGGAAATTTGTAAATATTTTGGACGCTAAAATAAAAATGTATTATTTAATATTTATTACTCTATTGACATAATATTAATTATGATGATCATTACCTTTACAATTTTATTTTGCCTATATTGTTTTGCAATTAACTCGAGGTGTTTTTGATACAAAACACACAATCGAGTAATAATAGGCAAATAGTATATTATTAAATCGGAATTCATTTTAGCTTTTATTAATTTAAAAATTAAATCGAATATTATTCACAACCGTGTCAAATGAACGAGTATAGAAAACATGTAAACGTCAAAATTTTAACTTTTTAACTGGTTGCAATTCGCACAGCAAAACTGTTAAAAAATGAGGTGAATTTTTTTATTTCTACCACAGTTAAAATATTTAACTTTTTAACCGATTCGCACACGGCCTGAGTCACCTTTTCAAAAGTTATTTCAGTCATAAATGCAAACGGAATTCAAGTCAAAAAGTTTTGATTTGAATGCTCTTTTAGTTTTTTGACTGAACTTCCTTCTGAAAAGGTATTTCAGCCTAAAACTATTTAGACTGAGTTGCCTTATACGTTTTGACTGATATTCTATTTTTTTCACTGAAATTCCCGGAGCCAAAACAAGACACGTTAATGAAATAAAATGAAAGAGTTATGAAAACTGCTTCGCTTATTGGTTTCAATTCATCCAAACCAATCAAGTGCGGAGGTTCTGGCAGCCGCTGTCTGCTGCATAAATATTGCTGAAGCATAGTTCTTTAATAATATCCTTAATAAAATATTATACCATAAATCCCTAATCAGGTTAAAATGTAAGATGTTTTTATCAATTAACGAAGTTGGTATCATGTCATTCACTAAATGCTTTTAATGAATTATTATTATATTATAATCAAATATTTATTGTAACAAATTGATCAGATTCTAAACCGAACGAAAATAAACAAAAACTAGAAGTTGAAAGTTATCATTTTTTGTAGGATTTGAGAAAGCAATTGTTGATGCTTCAGAAATTAAAATTAAAACAACATTCGAAATCCAGAAATCAGTGTCCTTGAAAATATTAATGTCTAGTTCGATTGGCCTATTAAAAAAACAAGTTTTTGATGCCCAATCGCAACCACAAGCAGCATGTATGTGATTTCTTTTTGAGAACACAACTTATGTATTAATAAATAACGAACTCCTAAAAATTCCGGAGGGATTAAAAACGACGAATTTTTTGACGTCTTGAATTGTCACAATTGTGATTGACGTTTTTTTTTTGTTGGAATTCGTAAATCTTGCAAACAATCTCGATTTGTCAAAATTGTTTAAACTAAAAGATAAATGATTATTATGCCCAATCGTACGCGTTTTTGACAGTAAAATTATTTATTCTGTCAAATCGAACTCCACATAACAGAAACTGGGTCCATAAAAGAAACATAATCCTGAAGTTTATTATTTCCTAAGTGTACGTAATTAAGATTATTCTACGTTTAATTTTAATAAACAAATTTATTTATTTGCGCAGTATTATTGAGTGGGCAGTATTGGAAACTAAATTACAATAAATTCATTCTTTTGTAATAAAAAAAAACTTAGTTTTTTTCACTTTTTTATTTTTAAATTGATAAAAACTTCCTTATAGTAACAATAATTTAAATTTTATTTTAGAATATCGATTTCGAAATTACTTTTTTTTTATTAAAATCCACATTTAATTTTAACCTTTATTTTATTTATTGCCATAGATCTTATTTGTTTTCAAGTAATGTTTTATAATATTATTTCTAGTGATACTTAACAGAAATGCTCACATTTCTTTACCTAAGTACTATCTTAATGCAAAATTATATTTACTTTGGCTTATTTAATAACACATTTTGTTTATTTTGTTTTAAGTTTCTATGCGCTGTTTGGCTGTGGTACATAATTTCATGATTTTTCTTATTCTAGTTTTGGGTTATTTACAGTGGAGGTTATTTACAGTGGGGTTATTTACAGTGGGGTTATTTACGATGGGGGGGGGGCTATATACATATATGGTTGTATCTGACTTTATTTATTAAATTTGGGCATTGCGATTACATTTTTCTTAGTTTATTGTTCTTTTAATTTTAAGACTTAATTCGTGAAATTCATGCAGGGTGTATGATACCATCCAACGGAGGAGCTATGCTTATCTATTGGTTGATGTTATACACCAGGATGGTAGGGATTTAGTTGTTGGGTGTTATTATATAGTTGGTTTAAGTTATATAGATGTATGATGCTGCATGGTAGCGAGAATTTGGGTTCTTTCTCTGTGATTAGTTCTGCGATGTTGGTGATTTTCCTAATTAATGAGTTGTCACTATGTTCTGCTTAATTTAACGTTGAGGTTGGAACTGGAACGTGTTTGTTGTCGTGTTAGCTTGTCTCCGAGGTCGCCACCTATTATAGCAGATCTCTATTTAGGGTGAAGTGAACTGCTGCTATTATTAGTTCGTAGTTGGCTGAATTTATTTTAATGATGGTCGTTTCAATAGATCGGATGTTCGGGGGATGTGACATTACCGTGTAGGATATGCCGTGCTTTATTAGAATTCCTGTTCCACCACCCTTATTGAGGGTACGGTCGTTTGTAATAAAGTTATAATCATTAAATTCTACTTTGTATATCGGCTTGATTTTTGTTTCATTAAGAAGTACTAACTAATGTCGTGCCATTTCTTGCGACTAATCAGGGAGTTCACGTTAAGCTGAATTATGTTAAGAGAGGAGTTACTCACATTGATTCTCGGTTTGTTAAATTGGCGAAAAATTCGAATAATGTGGTGCGCTTTTGTGTCGGGTCTTTTATAACGTTGAAAGTAGGTTGAAGTCGTACAATTGTCGGAACGTGTCAGTAAAATTTAGTCCAAACATGCCGCTGCATGTTTTGCCCCATGTTGAAGTTCCTGGCTTAGTTATTTTCGGCTGAGAGCGGACATTTGATGACGTAGTTTGGGTGCGAGGAGTGACTATTCTACAATAGGATACCGCAGGATTCTAGTACCGGCTGTAAATATGTTTTTTTTTAGCTTTTGTCCTTCCTGTCGAATTTGTAACTGGTTTTTGCATTCTACAAGTTTCTGATACTTTGGGCACTGTCGATAGTAAGTCGGATGTCCTATTTTATTACAGTTGATACAGTAGGGCTTACTAGTTCTGTCTTCTTTTTTACATTTACCTGGTCCGTGTGTGTCGGCACATTTTATGGATTGGTATTGCATGTTGCAATTGAGGCCGCGTGTCCGTATCTCTAGCTATTTTTGCACTGAATAATCTCTTACCTATCAAACTTTTCAAAGCTGAGGCTGATGGAGAATAAATTTAACGTTTGTAAAATCTAGCATATCCTTGTTAGGGTTAAACTGAAGAAGCCAAATGTTGAAATCTCTGTTGTCTTTGATAGATTTTTTTTGTCTGGTATTTTGAAATGTTTACCACATGCTGACTCACCTGAAGTTCCTCGACAGCTGTTTTGATGTCCTCTGCCTTGTAGCTGCTGTCCACCCCTTTTAGTAGCACTGTTGGATGTTTGAGCTCCCTTGGTGTGTACGTGAAGTAATTATATCAGTAGTTGGTTCAGGTCTATGTTTTTTTTCGTCTAATAGTGATTTACTTTGGCTGAGGAAATTCTTCATTATCTGAAACTGAAGAGTCACTGTTGCCTAGTTTGATGATGTAAGTACTTGGTTTCTGTTTTTTCACTTTCTTAATTTTCGAATTTAAGCTCTAATTCTTTATTTTTGTTTACTAAAACCTCAATATATTCGTTTAGCTTTTCTATGTGCGCTGCAAGCTGCGCTATCTGTTCGTTTTGAGCCGTTTCTTGTGGGTCTAACATTTTTTTTTTATTTTTTAGGTTTTTTATAGGTTTTATAGGTTTATTAAATTTTCGCTTAAAATTGGTTTTTAACGACTGTTTCACTTTTGGGTGTGGCATTATGGGCACAGTCCTAGATTGATCCTAATGACTATACCCAAGGCTAACCACTCGTAACCCACTTTTTTTTTTAGTTTGGCACTACACTCTCTTTTAAAATTGTTTTATTTTTAATATTATTTTTTTTTTGGTTACACTCACACACATACAAATATTTTATTTTACTTTTAAATTAACTGTTTAACTGATTTCGGATCTGTTTCTTGAATGTCACTTGTATGTTCTTTGTATCTTTTTTCCAAAGAACGTCCTGTCTGCCCTATAATTACATTTTATTTTATATACTAATGTATCCGTCAGTAGCTTATGTTTCATGTGTCTTAACTTTTGTTCAAAAAAGTAAAACAAAAACTATAAGAAATCTAAATTATAAAATTATAATTAACATTAAATACCTAAACGTAATCATACACATAGTCAGTTCTATTAGAGTGGTTATTGTGTACCGTTCACATAAATTTTTAAGATGCACTTACACCGTAATTATGTGTGCATAAATCATTTACGTTATATTTTAAAATTACTGGTCAGCTATATCTGTATGGCAGAAGTATGCAAACTAACTTCTGCGAATCATTAAAAATTACGTTTAATTATTCGTAATGTATTTGTTTACATAATTTGGAGCAAGTTTTTATACAATCATGTATGTTACAATTATTTCAAATGGGATTACAATCATTTATGGATCAATTTTGGAATTTAAATGGTGAACCAGGCTGTAGGCGGTATTTATTAATTTTAAAATAATAATTTAATTATAATTATTTTCTCTTATATTATTATTATTTCATTATTATTATTCACTATTATTATATATTTTATAGTATTACTCTAATTACTTTATATTTACTTAATTATTATAAATATTAAGTTTTGAATTACCAGTCCGGACTAGAAAAAAAAGGAAGAACAAATTTTAAACGGGAACATAGATTCTAATTATGTATTAGTTTAAAAATTTGGGTTTTTCTTATTTCAAAATTATTCTTACAAATTTTTTTTTTTTTTTTGATTATTGATACTGTTTTGTTACAAAATGTCTCTCTATTTCCTTGATGTCGTCGTAGAATATGTTCCAGAATTTCATCCTCGTAGTCGAATGAGCTAAAATAAGATAGAATTGCTGATTTTAAAGAAGGCCACGATGCGTTTGTGTTGTCTCTCTTAAATAGCCAAAACCAATCTTATGCTTTTTTAGAAAGAAACATGTGTAACACTTTTGACAGATATTCCTCTGGAAATCCATCATTGATTGCCATTTGTTCAAGTGGATAAATGAAGTCGTGGATGTTGTGGGAATCACTATCGTCGAACGACAAATTCCAGTTTTGCCGCAGTTTATAATTGGTATGAAATTGGCACCCTGGTTGTTTGCTAGCGTTTATAAAAGAGGGAGAAAAATTATGCCTCTGACTCATTTAAATCTTTCGCTTCAGCAGATAAATCATCTGCATGATTGTTGAATGGACTCTGTGCTTGTACGGGTTTACTGGTAGGAATAAATTGTGATGACTCCACTAATTTCTTTTGTGAAATAGTTGTTTCTCTTCGATTTTCTTTATTTCTGCGGTTACGTTCACTACTTCCATTTGCTAAGGCACTAACTGTGGTTGAAGTACCATAGTCGGTAAATAATTTAGCTTGCCAATTGAAAATTCTATGAAGGCTACTGGAAATATTCGCAATGTTTCCGATATTGCCAAAAGAATTACCTAACCTTTCTACCCGATCTTTTTAGTGGGCTGATTTTGCCAAATTATAAATTCTAATGGGGGAGTGACACCTTGTCTTGAGTTAACCGCGAGAGTTCTTCACAATTTGTATGACAAATTTTGAGTTCCTCCTCGGGATTTGACATTATATGCGAACTAATGGGTTTTAAATTTTTTTCAGCGGTTTCTGCTGATAGAGAGCTTAACAAAATTTTTGTTGCATCTTGAGCTCGAACAGATAACCCTCTGACTAAATATTCTACCTCAACTTCTGCTTGGGAAAGGTTTTTTAAATATGTAGTAGGATCCATATTTTCCCAACTGATAGACAAAAATAACAACGGTCGATCAAAATGATTAGATTAATGATAAAAGTAGGGCTCAATACCTTTAATCCAAATATATAACACTGGTCGATTCAACTTTTTCTATATATAAATATATATTATATGTGACTCAATTCAAATCGGGCGAACTACTAAAACGAATTCACTAATAATTATTTGATAAATAGTAACTTAACTATAGAGTATACCAAAGAGAAAACTAACAAAGTAATAATTTTGAGTATTGAATAAACCACAACCAAAAAAAAAAAAACAATAAAATAGTTATAGTAATATTTAAATAATAGTGTTAAAATACCAAAATGTACTCGTACACGGTTAAAAAAAAAAATAGGTAAATATATCGTATAAACTTGAAAATAATCAAACTAAAATGGTGATGATTTGAAATATGACTTATAACAGGAATCGAATATGAAGTCAAAACAATACAATTAGTGTTACTGTTTAAAGGAGAAAAAAAATGCAGCTAAAGCCTTTAATGAGTCTCTCAATGAGATCTTAGTTTCAAATCTTGAAGGGATGTCAACCACAGAATCACTGTGTAATCAACCGACTAGAACTCAAACCAAATTCAATCATTATCCCCATCAGGTCTTTAACAAAACAACTAAAAATAAATTGAATATATTATTTTAAATAACTTATCAAAAGCTTTCCTGTGCAGTTATCATTAGCGCTTCATCAAAAGGACCTCATAAAATCATCATGTTTCAACAATTGATGACACGCCAAGAAATCAATACACATTCACTTTAGAATTCACAATTAAAAAAAAAAAGATTAATAAACTTGATTAATAAACTGATTTTAATGAAAATGTCAACCATAGCTACTGTAAAATTAAATTAAATTAAAACACAAAGGAAACATGAAAAAATATAGAAATTAAGTTTGTTAAGCAGAAAAGCTACCGGTTGTCTTATTAGGACTACCTATACAGAACAACACTATTTCATACGTTAAGATTTAAAACAGGGTCATTACTCTGGTCCACATGCGTTTTAACAAAAACACTGACCGTTAGGTATGCGACCTTCAGGTCCCTGTTTCGGCGCCATTTTGTTACGGCGACCAACATGTTTTATACTTGGGACAGCTTCAGTGGAAACTGGCGGATTCACTATCATCGGAAACACACGGAACAAACTATTCGTGTTGACATGGTTAGGCTTGCTGTAAATTTAAATTATTAGGATTTTTTTTTCACTCCAAGCATGCACAATTTCCGGCAAAATCACAAGAAAATTTTTTTTTATCTTTAAATTTAGATTACCAAACTAATAAGAAACCCAAAGAAAATAATAAAAAAAAATCACTGCAACACCTGTTGTATGTAAATGCATAAGTGTATGTTGTTGTTCTTTTAACCTTCGCTTGAACGTAAATTTTATTTTACTTAAACGAACAGTATCTATCCGGGTAGATATTTTTACGTATCATGGAATGATTCCACTAAATGGCCAGATTGACATCGAAAAAGTCGGTAATCCCAGAGATGTAAATCAAGGCGAGGGGATTGTAAACGAGATCATTGCTCCTTATAAAAATTCTGGCCAAAATGTAACTGTGGACAATTTTTTCACCACTTTATCGTTAGCCCAGGAATAAATAAATTGCGAAATATCAATTGTTGGAACATTGAAAAAAGCGCTACATATCGAATGAGTTCAAAGCCTTAAAACAGGGAAATTTTTTCCATTAAGTTTGGATTCGGGCCCAAAATGGTATAGTGCTCCTAAGTCCCTAAAAAAAAAACAAGGCAATAGTTTTGTTATCTACAGTTCTACACTACACAGGTAAAACAGTATCGGGCCCAAAAGATAAGCCAGAAATGAACCTTTATTAGAATCACACGAAAGAAGGAGTAAACTCTATGGACAAAATGTTATGCCAGTTCACTACTAAAAGAAGGACCAATCGGTGGCCATTAGCATTATTTTACAACTTGCTAGATACTGCTTCATTTGAAGCGTACATAAAACATGCCAAAAACAATTCACAAGGAGACAGAGCTGTAAAACAAGTCAGCAGCATATGTTCCTACAAGAAGTTGTTCTCTTAGGTAAAAAAGAAGCAAAAAAATCAAAAGTAAGTGTTAAAAGAAACTGTAAAACTTTTTTTTTTTGAAATTTTCTGAAATAAATCGAAAAATTATTCACATACCTGACTCCGGATAATGATGGGATGAAAACTCACTGAGTTATTGAGAAAGGAAAATTGTGATATCTACCCCGGTAGATACTGTTCATGCGAAGGTTAAACGGTTTTTTTCCAACACATAAAATCACGTCTCATCTGCTACACCAGCATATACCCCTAACCGATGGATTCTTTCCTATGGTAATTCCGCCGTTCTTATACCGTTGTTTAGGTGCGGCTAAGTAAAAGGCCTAAAACTGGCGTGATAAAAAACTAGAGGCTCCGCTAATGCCCAAACTCACCGAAAACTGTATGTATTGTATAAATTAATTATTTTTAATAAATAATTATTATCTAATTACTTTTTTTCTTTTTCGTAGGCGATTGGTATTTCGGATATTATATTTTATGTATATACAGTGGACCCCCGCTTTACGATGGTAATTCGTTCCACTAACTTCATCATGGCTAAAATAGAGAAGGAGTAATAAATAACAAAAAAATTAAATTTGTATGTATGTACATATTGTATGTACATATTAAATATGTATGTATTATGTATGTACATATTTACAAAAAAAAATAAAATAAAAAATAAATCAAAAATGATGGCAAAATGTAAATCGTAAAGTGAATTTTTAATCTCGTAAAGTGAATTTTTAATCGTAAAGTGAGTTAGATTTTGGTAGAGTCGATTCATCGTAAAGCGATTTAATCGTATTGCAAGCCCATCGTAAAGAGGGGGTTTACTGTATAAATATATATATATATATATATATATATATATATATATATATATATATATATATATATATATATATATATATATATATATATATATATATATATATATATATTATATATATATATATATATATATATATAGGGCCAAATAAATTTTTTTTTTTTTTTAAATGCAATAAAACAAAAAGTTCTCAATATTTTTTCATTGTAAAGAACAATCCTTCCGATTAATTATGGAATACTATTTCATTCATATGACTGCCTCGGCTGGCCTTGACGTACCCCTTACGGTCGATCCAATTTTTGAGCACATTTTCGGTGGTATGCGGCATTATGTCTTCAATGGCAATGCGAATATTGTTCTTGAGAGTGTCAATCGTTGCTGGTTTATCAGCGTAACACTTATCTTTGACGGCACCCCAAAGATAATAGTCCAACGGCATCAAATCACAGCTCCGAGGCGGCCAAATCACATTAGCATTTCGGCTGATAATTCGATCTTCGAAGACAGTGCGCAAAAGATCAATTGAAACGTGTGCTGTGTGGCACGGAGCGCCGTTTTGTTGAAACCAAATGTTGCCTATGTCCTCCTCTTCAAGTGCCGGAAACAAAAAATCGTTTATCATGGTGCGGTAGCACTCACCATTGACAGTAACGGCGGCTCCTTGCTCATTTTCAAAGAAATGGCCCAATGATGCCACCGGACCAAAATCCGCACCAAACAGTCACTCGTTGAGGATGCATCGGCTTCTCTACGATCACGTGCGGGTTCTCCGTGCCCCAAATGTGACAATTCTGCTTGTTTACATAGCCGCCAAGATGGAAATGCGCCTCATCCGAAAAAATGATTTTTTTGCCAAGATTTTCGAAGTAATGTTTCAATATTTCCCAGCGTTGTTCAAGCGAATACACAACCATTTTCGTTCAGCGGAAGGATAAAACTAGCTTTCTGTCAAATTAAAAGTGACATAACCCTTACCATACTCAAAATAACCGCTAACTCAAAAAAAAAAGTTAGATGGCCCACCCTATATATATATATATATATATATATATATATATATATATATATATATATATATATATATATATATATATATAAATATATATATATATATATATATATATATATATATATATATATATATATATATATATATATAATTTAATATGTTCCGAAGATTGTAAGAGAATTCAATCCAGTTTCGAACTGATGAGCTTATGATTATGAAAAAGTCAATCCTCTCATCAGGCCGCGGCGACTGGACTGACTATACCACAATTTACATTCTATATATACTGAATGTCCTGTGCTTTATGTACTAGCGAATCGTACTAATACAGATAAATTCAATTACAATTTTTTCTTCTTCACGACAATCACATAAGCTGTGAACGCTAATTTAACTTTTTAATTTTTGTTGAATGTTAATTAATTCTTGTAATTTCTAAATGTGCTACCGGTCTTACGACACTTTTAAATGTGTTTTTTATTAACACGTAAAAACATTTTAGTATTTACGAACGGTAATTCAACGAAAACCGGGTAATAGACAGAATTCTATTTATTTAATTTTTAATTTAATATGTTCCGAAGATTGTAAGAGAATTCAATCCAGTTTCGAACTGATGAGCTTATATGAAACTGCGGGGCAGTCATATGAATGAAATAGTATTCCATAATTAATCGGAAGGATTGTTCTTTACAATGAAAAAATATTGAGAACTTTTTGTTTTATTGCATTTAAAAAAAAAAAAAAATTTATTTGGCCCTATATATATATATATATATATATATATATATATATATATATATATATATATATATATATATATATATATATATATATATATATATATATGTGGACAAAATTGTATATATATATATATATATATATATATATATATATATATATATATATATATATATATATATATATATATTATATGGACAAAATTATTAGGCACCCTTATTTTTTCCCAAATATGAAGACCCTTTTTTTTGTTTTAATTTATGTTTATTCTATATTTTATAATTTAAAATTAATATCTGGTTGGCCCGCCTTTTAATTACCTTTGCAATCCTTTTGGGCAAGCTTTCCACAAGTCCCTTACAGATTGTGGGATCCAGAGCTACCCATTCTTCTGCCATCACTTCCTTGAGGTTCGCAATCGTCGTGGACTTTCTTTCACTTACCTTCCGCTTTAATATTGCCCACAAGTGTTCGATTGGGTTAAGGTCAGGGCTCTGGGGCGGCCATTCCAGTAAATAAACGTTATTTTGTTCAAACCATTGTAGGCTTCCCCGTGCTTTGTGGTATGGGGCGTTGTCTTGTTGGAAAATAATCTGGTCACGTTGATCTCGTCCAAACAATTTTTCGACAGACGGTTCCAATACTTGCTCCAACATCGTAGTGTATGTAGTGGAGTTCATATGCCCAGCACCCTTATTCTGTAAAAAATAAGATAATGTGTAAACGTGAAAACGGGCAAACTTTGTGATTTTTTACTAAAATTACATTAAATTGTTTTTCGATTCTCTTTTCGTTCACTGTTTATCACGTGTAAACATTATCTTATTTTTTATATAATAAGGCTACAGGACACAAATAATGGGCTCCCGTTCCTGCTGCTGATATACACCCCCAAATCATAATGCTGCCGCCGCCATACTTTACAGAAGGCACCAAACATTCTGGAGCATAAGCCTTGCCTCTCCTTCGACGAATGTATGTAGTCCCAGATGTCCCAAAACGCTGAAATAATTAGTAGAAAATACGTAAATTGAGTTATTGCTTATTTTAATGACTTTTTATGTGGAAAGTCAAACATAATATTATCCAATTATTTTTGAGCATATTTTGAACTTACCTCTACATCGCTTTCATCTGACCAAAACACAAGGCTCCAATCCAATGCAGACCAATGTTGGTGACTTTTCGCCCGTTTTTTACCTCTCCCTGGCCAGGACTTGGTAGTAAAGTGCTCGTTAAACCTTCTGATTGTCGTTTGCATAAAAACGGTATTTTTTGTAATTTTTCAATTTCAAACGAACATAAAAATTATTTTAAAAATTTTCTCAGCCTAAATCAAAATTTTGGTGAATAGATGAGATAATTACCTTTCCAAAACATCAAAGATATCACAAATCGGTTCACAAATAGCGACTCAAGAATGTCTAAATTTCAAAATACAAAAACTAGAAAAATTATTACTATTTTTTTTATTATAAACACATAATGTTTCTTCTATACAATGATATTATGATTTAATTTTTATAATGAAAATAATTAATCTAGGATGATCTTCTACCGATTAAGGATGTTTTGCTATGGGTTGGAAACTTCTGTGTGTAGTCCTTTACGACTTGTAGTAAATACTGCATTTCATCTTCATTTTTTGTTAATTTCTTATTATAATCTTGTATTGACTAAGCCCCACGTTCTGCAATATCATTTACGACTTTTGCAATATCATTTACGTACTTTCTTTGTTTAAGAATTTTTTTTTTTTTTTTTTTTGTAAAAAATATTGGAGGATTCTGTGCCGAAAGAACAACAGAATCGAATCCACCAATGAAAAAAAAAAAAACTTATAAAAAAGTAAAATACATAATTACTAAAAAAAGTGAAAATCTGTGGAAATCTTGAGCCGTTTAAAAAAATCGCCAGTGTTTGGTGTAACAAAATCTGCCAGTTGTTTCGTAATGAATGTTTTCACATCATCAATTTTCAACTGGACTCGCTTACTAGACTCGGCCTCTACATCCCTCATCATATTCAACTGTTTCACCATTCTTCTTTTCTCTGCACTAGAGACGTTTTCATCGAAAAAAGAGAATGCGATGCTTTCGTCGGACAAATACCACAAATGACCATACATTTTATTTAGTACAGCCATCGCCAACTTTTCCCCAATAATTGTTCTTCATCTATATGAGAAATAACACCGGCGAACGATCCACGGTCTCCGTTCCAGATAACTCCGGGAGTAATTTTCCATCCCAATGTACTACGCCTGTTGTAAACTTGAAAGTCGACTTAACTGATGCTGCTATTTCTACTCTATTTGTTTCACGAAGACGCCTCAGTGTTGTTTGATTCAAAACGAGTTCATCAATAGAATGTTTAAAGCTTTCGACAACGGCACTGATTAAATGCATTGCTGCACGATCACTAATATTCCACTTATCCAAAGCTGACCATATTCTAGGGGTAATAAAACAATTGCTTCCTCTAGGCGCGCCTTCTAGGCTTAGCACGAGCAAATCAATATTTTCGAAGGTCATGTCGTTATCAGGTTTACTTTCGCTGTCACTCTCCGATGACGAAAATAATGCTTGTGAGTCTATTGGAATTGATTTACTTTTTTCTTCAAGATATCTTCGTTTACGATTTTTTCTGCCTCCATACGTTCCGATTTCCGCTTTTCTCTTTCAATTTCATATTGTCTGGCTCCAGTCAAATATCCGGGACGCCCTTTCTCACGCTGCGACACGAGGAATCGCTTGTCGTCTTCACTGGTCATCATGGACAAGGCATTGGTAGGTGCGATATCAAAAATATCATCCAGTTTACTATTAAATGCATTTTCTCTTTCACGGTAAACTTTTGAAGATTTATTTTTATTCTTTAGGAGATTTTTCCACTTATCATGCAATTTTTCCATTTTTTTCAATTGAATGTTGTTCCTTTTCACTGGGGTTCGTGCTTTTGACCAAAAGACACTTCCTGGATTGTCAGAACCGTACTTTCACGAATTGTTAATTTGACAGTACGGTTATTGTAAAAAAAAAGACACATCACTTGCTTATTTGAGGGTAACCTGGCATCAATAATTTGACAGTACTCATGGCCAAGAAGATAAATTTCTGTAGTGGACCGTAAATTATATGCCATGATGTCAATTTTAGTAGTACTCTCCTAAAAATATTAATAAAACTCTTAAATGGACTAGATTTAGTTATTACAAATTTGTGTCCTTTATTCGCGAGATTTGGATTTAAACTGAAATTAATTTGCATTTCTCTTCTTTACATATTGTATGATTGTATGAACATATTGGCCATAGCAGGTCATAATTAATGCGGTAGGCGGATTTAAATACAATAACTACTGAGATGAATCATAATGACATCATAAAACACAACTATGTTAAGTCCCTATGACTCATGCGATTTTTATGACATCATAAAATATTCCTTTGTTTAGTCGTTACACCTCATTGCTATTTTTTTATTTGGTTTTTTGTAGTTTTGAATATAAAATCCAGGATTTATAAAAAAAGCTTTTATTATTTGAGTTTTTATTAGTTTCGAAAATTGGCAATAAAGTCGCCATTTGTTAACCGATTTTCGACATCGCTCGTTTGAAAGAAAAAATTGAAAAAACTACCGTTTTTATCGAAATTCGCGTTCAAGCAGAGCCTTCTAGAGTATAGAGCCATAATCTTAATGACGTATTTTTTAGAAGCTTTTTTAGTGGTATAACTTTTCACTGATTTCCATAGGAGTCCATAGTAAAATTGGTGTTTTTTAGCTTCAAGTTTTTCAATGAAAAGAGCAAAAATATTATACAATTTTTGTATAAAAGTGTTCTACATATCTTTAAGAACAATATACAAGAAGGCCATATTGGTATTAAGTAAATATTAATCGCAGAAATATTAAAATTAAATTATTTCTAAAATATATTTTTCGAACTTTCATTTTGAAAAATACATCAAAGTTGGCTTTGACAAATTCAAATAATACTTGCTAAATTTATCTTTAGTTTTACTAGTGTACGTAAGATGTCTAAAATGGTCACAGAAAAATACGAAAAAAAATTATTTAATCGCAATATTATCACACGTTCCTATATTTTGTGAATTTGTTTTGCTTTTCCTACAATTTTTGAGCTGAAAATTTCCCCAGCTGGTAATTTTTGGTACGATTTTTCCAAATTTTTACGGCCATCACTGCCATCTATGTAATGTGTATTGACTTAAATGACCAAACGAATCGTAGTAAGCTTTTATTTTAATTTGACCAGAATGCTGTTGTTATGAATTTTTTTTAATATTTTGGTTTAAATAAATCAATTATTACAAGAAAATTAAAACGATTTACTTAAACGATATTCATATGTGTTGAAATTCAAACATTTATGCAAGTATTTCAGAAATCATAATTAAGAATTTGTAACGTTTTCATTTAAAAATTTGTCTTAGGGTAAAAAGTGATTTCCCATATGTTTTGTGTGTTTTACTATGAAAAGTTTCGTTTTTTCCTCGTTTCTAATTCCCTTATAAAAGCTCAGATTTTTTGATTACGGCTCTATAAAATACAGGGTGCTCTGGTTCAAGTCGTGAGCTCTAAGCCATCTTCGATTGACCCAATATTTTTTCTGTTGAAGTTTTTAGCATAACCTCACATTTCTAGGGGGTGTCCCGTTAGATATCTCTATATTTTTTTTGCCCCATACAATATCAACTGTTATACCGGTTAGTGATCGAACTAGAACAACCCAGTAGATATCCACAAACCGGGGAGTGTGAGGAGCTACAAGAATAATGTTACTGTCCCAAGGACTCACTCGCGTCAATAGTAGACAACCGCTCGATTCAAACACTGATCTAACAACCGTGCTTGTTGGATTATCCCAAGGTGATCTATTTGAGTTCATTTAATTTACAATATGGTATATAATATCAAAATGTATCAAAAAAAATTCCAACAAATAGGAAAAAAAAAATGAAAAATGTAATAAATCAATATATATGTACATATATTTAATAATGAACAAAGAAAAGAAAATAAAGAAAGTAAATTTTCACAAACAGTGAAAGTAATGGCGCGGTGTAGTAGCTGGCTAGAGCTCACGATGCGGCGTGGGGTTTCCCAAACATATTCTCATGCTTGAATAACCGCATGAAAATATAGAGGAGAAACGAAAAGGGAAATTGGAAACTATTTTTGCCACGGCCTCAGTAGCTAAGAAAATAATAAACCAGGAGTGGTCGTTCCGGAGCGACAGTCTCAACTCTAGGTGATCCCTGCCAAGACTGCCACACGGGCCTCCCCTCATCGGCCCGGGATGCTGTTTCCCAGTCGCGGCGGTTACCGATGCCGATCAGGTATGGAAGGACGCCCGCATGACAGTCCCAGCGACGACCCCCCGGAACTGAAACCGTCACCCCAGCGCGACCAACTCATATAACGTGCCGCCCTCCATTGTCGGAGGAACGAATGGCATGCCTCACATCACCCGATCAAGCAAATAATTTATTCACACATGAATACAAGGTGACTCATGAGAGAATACCATAAAGAAATCACACTACCACTCATTGATAACCGGTACACAAAAAAAACACTAAATTAATCTGAATCTACGTTATATAAAATTAATCATCACTATTCACTGTTTCAAGTAAGAAAAAAAATGTACAAGTAAACCGTTACAAACATCGAACATTTCAAAGCGGACAATAAATAGCGGAATTTAATACAACAATTGGCGGAAATCTGAAAATTTAAATAAAACCGAAGCGAACGCGTTTGTGCACCACCACAAACCCAAAAGAAATTACATATGTTGTCAAATTTTAAACATAAAAAAAGAAATACAAGGATAAACTGTTACATATTTTTTGCTTTTATAATAAAGCAAAATAAAAAAAAAATCGTTAAACTAAAATTAAGCAACAAAATTTTACTTAGTGTAAATTAAAAGGGGAAAAAATTCAGTTTGGTCGTGTAAAACTAGAATACCTTATACGGCCCGTTCGCCACACTACCCGGCTGCTCACTGACGGGGCTGGATGTTTTATCACTTGCCTTTTCTTCGCACCCCGGCTGCTTACTCATTTAACTCCAACCTCAAGAGTAGCTTCCTTTTATTTCGTTCTCACTGATATTTTCACCAAAAACTATTTTTTTTTTTTTTTAATTACTCCAATGCACAACAGCAATTAAAGAAATCAATTATGCCACAATACACAATTTTGTCCAATCCGCCCCAATAGACAGGTAAATGTGACCACATACAACGGTCAATAAACCAGACCTACAATACTGACTAATCCGTTATTAATTTCGGACCGCAACTCCGCAACCCATACATCAAGATCGTACCATATAAACAGCATTGCCTCAGAGATAAATACACAAGACTCTTTAATTTTTATTTATAAAACTCAGACATAAATTGTATAATAGATAGTTATTTATAAAAATTTTGTTTCTTCAAAGCACAAATTTTTATTACAAAATCATTAAATTTTATTAATTTTTTTTTATCCTTAATTCATAAGATATATAATTGTTTATCACTTATAATATTTTATATTTGATCACGCAACACAAGAAAATATATTTGTATCGCATAAACTTGATCAATGACCAAAACGAAAAAAAAATATATATATACATACATAAATATGTATATATAATTTCACTGATTGAAGATCAAAACCCGACAGATCAAAATCAAAAACTAGACTGACTAATATAATTTTCTTTCTTTCTTGATGTAAATCATCAGCATGACGACCAACATAATTTTTTTTTTACTTTTCATCGCGCTCGTGCCGCGTTCACAAACACTTCTATCCCCCCCCCCCTCTCCCCCCCATCCAAAGCAATTTTAATAAAACCGCACCAACGAATCAACAATACATTAGCAAAAGGAATATTCCAAATTAAATAAGTTCGCAATACACGACCCATACATAGATACGAAAGTATTTCACACTGTACCCATAACTCGATATCTCTTTAAAATATGCATAGAAAACACAAAATATGTCTCTCGACAAAACTTCCAAAAACATAAAAAGAGCATAAATAACCCTTCAAAGCGCGAATTATTATAAACGAGAAGTATTATTTTTACTTTTCGATTTCAACAAATTTTTGTTTGATATAGTGGAGACGGATGACGGTCGTAACAGACAATAACAAAAATACCCACTTTAATCCAAAATAATGGTATTAACACCAACTTTTAAGCCGTTTGGAGAAAAAATATTTAATTCAGATTCCATTTAATATTTAGGTTATTATTAGATAAATAATCTTATTTCAAGTTTCAATGAATTGAGTGAAAAAAGCGACCCAAAAATACTTTTCAATATGGTTCTGTAAATTTTTTGAATAATTATGAAACAGTTCTGAACTGCAGGTTTAGCCTCATGTTGGATCCGCCATTTTGAATTATACAATTTTAAATTCCAAATCATGACCCAAAAATCGCGCTGGGTACCAAATTTCGTTGCTTAATATTAATTATTGGGCGAGCGAATTGCAAATTTTGCCATTTTGTTTTGCAATAAAAAATAGTAATTGGTTATTTGGTTATTAAAAAATTATATGGCTCTTTCAGGTGGTAAACATAACTTTAAATCGCATTTAAAACCGATTGCAAAAGATTTCATCAAAATCTATTTAGATGCTTCGAAGCCCGCTTTTACCTATATATTTTTGAAAGATTGAATTTGATCGTTGTGGCTTTTGATTCTATGTGCTTTTAAGAAGAAATTGCTTAGTAACGTTGTGTTTCATCATCAAACTCGGCTACTCACCACTTTTAACCTCGTAAAACAAGAATTTACCGTTCAAACGGTATATTGGTTAAAGCTCCAACCAGGCTACTGCGTATGTTAGGATGTTTTAAATTAATTGACATACAGCAAAGAGATAAATAACCAAATAAACAATAATGTTAATTTTATATTGATATTTTGAAATAGGGTCCGAAATGTCGAAAGGCTGAATATTGAAAAGCCGAATTTCGAAAGGCCGAATGTGATGAAAGGCCGAATAGGTCGAAGGGCCGAATGTCGAAAGGTCGATTGTGTCGAAAGGCCGAATATCGAAAGGCCGTTTGTAGAAATTGATTTTAATTTTTCATCCTTTTATGAATAAAAATTTTCAAAATTTATATTTTATGAAAACAAAAATTTAAAGTTTTATCAAAATTTTTGTATAAAAATGTTTAATAGTAAATCGCCTTAAATATCAAATTCTTTTTCCGTTTTTTTGTCATATAATTAAAAATTAATTAATTATAATAAAAAAAGGACAATTACTAATTTTTTTCCGACAAAATTTGATCCCCATACACAGGATTTAGTAGCACGTACTTTCAACTTATTTAAATAATTTTACATTAAGAAATAAATTCAATTGTTTTAAATATTTATTTCAATCAATTAAGTGGAGGAAAATTGAATGAAAATCCGGCCTTTCGACCCGTTCAATCTTTAGACATACGGCCCTGACACTTTCGACCCAATCAGCCATTAGACATTCGGCCTTTCAAAAAATTCGGCCATACGACATTCGGCCTTCCGACCCATTTGGCGTTCGGCCTTTCGACATTCGGCCTTCCGACATTCGGCCTTTCAACATCGAACGAATATTATTGTATAATAATTCTTATTATTAAAAATTATATTTTTATATGATGCACCTTGATTTTCATAATGTAACAATAAACTGATTGCAGTTTTTTGTTCTAATTCAACAGTTCCACTAAACATGTCAAAAGGTTATATTTATATTAATTTTTAACTTACTTGCAAAATTAGGTCAAATCTAGCTAGAATATATTTTAACGGTCCTATTTTACACAAAACTCAATAAGAAGAATTTGTCAGTATCAGAAATAATTTTATTTCGAAAATTTAAGATTTGTTTATTTAAATTGCAAGAATGCAAGAAATTTAAGATTTGTTTATTTAAATTGCTTGAAATTAATTAAAAATATTTTGTCTACCAATGTAATTTTTTTTCCAAGACTGGAATGAAAATATTGTATATGAACAATTGTGTGTTTGTCAAAGACAAAACCTTTTATAGAGTTGTACATAAAATAAACATGTTTGCAAATTAGCAATCAACAAACCTTAAAAAGAGGAAGCCGTCTGAATTTTGTTATACAAGCCAAAGAACAAAACAAAACACAAAAATATAAAATTATACTTTTCATTAGAATTTTAACAAACCACAAATAAATTTAATTTTGACCTTTCTCCCCCATACTTGAAGAAGATTTAAATTTTTTTTTTACAACCATAACCTGATTTTGCCAAATGAAAATAGTTTGAAGGAAATTTTTTGATAAAATTACCTTTTCACATTGGTTTTGTTTCCTTTAATATATGTAATATACATATGTACCTTGTATCCTTAAGCATCCCATTTTTTTAGAGCAAATGTAATAGATAAACAAATTGAAAATCTCAAGGGTTCCATGCTGTTTTTTTTTTCAAATTTTTAATTACAATAATAATAAAACGTAAATATGGTATGTAAGAAAATATGTCATGTAAATACAAGAATTTGTTAAAACGAAAAAACATCTTTTTTATCATCTTATAAATTTATTTGAGTGTTTATTATTTGTGAAAATAGACCAAACCAGATTTCTGAAAATAAATAAAAATTAGAATTAATGATAAATTCAAATTGTATTACAATGACAAGGCAAAACATAAACATAGTTATAAAATGGCAATTTTATTTTGCTTCCAAATGATTCTGTTTGTCCGATTTTATTATTATTATTATTATTATTATTTGTTACCCGCTTATATTATACAATATTAACGATAGCATCTGGATTTTTTGTCCTACTAGGATATTACTATTTAAAAAGGCAACATTTTTTTATATTTTGAATTCCGGTAGTTTTGTTGGTTTAATATTTTAAGAAGGGTTTCATATATAATTAGTAAATATGTTATTGCCGATAATCGAAATTGCTTTCATTTGTGATTGGAATAATGAACAGGATTAACGAATTCTTCTAAAATTTTAACTTATTTGAGAAATGTAACCATCAAAGACGCAACGCTGTGACGGCTGTTGCTTGCTCAGTATTTAAATTAGGTTACATTTTTGGTTCAAAAAGTCAATAAGTTATATTTTGGGGTTTGTAGGATGAGCCTTTGATATTAAAGGTAAAATAAAAATTGAAAATTATAAATTCGATAATTTGTTGGCATCGAGAAACACAAACGATTATCCTTCAGTTTAGCCATGGCTCGGTGGGCATGAGCAAAACACAGTTCTGTTAAGTTAATTTTCCAAACCTGCCCTATTGAAATATTTCACTACTCATACATGTCGACCTTGTCGAAGGTTCCATCTTTAAACTATTGTGAATGGTCAAGGTAATCCTGGTGACTAAAGCAAGCGGCATTGCTTTGTCACATTGATCAGTTTGATCTAACTGAAATAGAGAGGTTTTATTAGACAGGGGCACGATATGCCCTAAGATTTGTCCCCCATTCGAATCTACTCAAGACTTTTATAGTTTTAATCTTCTACAAACCCCGCAAAACCAAACTGAGCAACAGCAAGAACGGTACCAAACGTAAACAAAACCTCCCATTTTAATAATTTTAAAATTATTATTTTACTATATATTTATTAGGGAGTCCTGTAACAAAGCATTCCTAAATATACAAGCCGTCCGCATAAAATTCGAACTTAATATAAGGGGTATAGAAAGCCAAATAAAAATGGATTTTTCATACAAATCATATGAAAAGTTATGTTTTTTGAATATCATTTTTCTTCAATGAAAAATCTTACAAAAATGAAGTTTGATTCCTACGTTATGAAGAAGAATAATTGAGAAATATATGATTTGAAAATCAATAAATAAAATCTTGTTTATAGATATTTAATTAATGTGTTACTAAAACCACTTTATTTATAAACACATCTTTACACCTCATGACGTCACACTTTCCTTCATGTTTTTTTTATAATATTAAAATGTCGATAAATAGCAAAGACGTTAAACTAAAGACGAGACTAAAGAGGAGAAACAAACTTTTTTTTTCTTTCATGTAATCAAACTATTTAGTTTTTATTGTTGTTAAAAAGTGGTTGTGCGTAGTTTGTTTATTTCTAGTATATTGTATTTTAAAGTCTTTGATAAATAGTAAGTAAGATCTGTATTTTTCACATAGCCATACAAACAAAAGTAAGTTGGTACAATCTTATTCTAATTATATTAATGAAATTACTAAATTTTAATTATTGGTTCCAAAATATGTTATACTCAAAGGTTTTATTTAAATATAAACCTAAAAATATTTTCTGTTACGAGTATTTTTCATTCACAAAATTTTAATCAAAAATGTTCAATTTTACATGGGTTCTTATGGGAAATCGTAAAATGTATCCCCCTTAAATTAAATTTCTTTTAAAATTGGTCTGATACTGACGGCTTGTATATTTAGGAATGCTTTGCCTGATATCACAAATGTGAGGGTCACAATGAAAGGAAGCAAAAAATAATTTTTTGCAATCAGTAAAGACTAAACCGTACGTTTGTGATGTTAAATTGATGACAGCGTTGCAGGTAACATTTTAATTTTAATTTAAATGATGTGACGCCCAAGTATCACAAATGTTACGTTCGATTTTTTTATCACATGGGCAGTACTAAAAAAACCTGCGTAAAGGTTATTCAAACAAAGTTCGAACGTGTTAGTCAATTCTGCGTCATGTGCTGATTAACATAAACCCAGTAAGACGGCTGGCTTTGACGAACGAAGCCCTTAGAACTAAGGCAACTAAATTATTGATGTGGCCAACTTGGAGCTAACCAATGGGTTATATCAAAGCAACCTTGATTATACAAAAGCCACAGTTCAAAAAAACAAAGCATTTATAAGGGAATTAGAAACGAGGAAAAAACCAATCTTTTCGTGGTAAAACATGTGGGAAATCACCTTTTTTCCTAAGGGACATTTTTAAATGAAAACGTTACAAATTCGAAATTAGAATTTCTGAAATATTTTCATAAATGTTTGAATTTCAACATATATGAATGTCATTTAAGTAAATCGTTTTCATTTTCTTGTAATAATGGATTTAGTTAAATCTAAATTAAAAAAAAATCATAACAGCAGCATTCTGACCAAATTGAAATAAAAGTTTTTACAATTCGTCTGGTCATTATGTCAATATAGATCTCATAGATGGCAGTGACCATTTGGTAAAATCGCACCAAAAATTACCACTTGGAAATTTCACATGCCTAATTTGCAGAGAATTTTTACAACTCCTTGCCCAGTTATTGGAAGTTTTAGTTTAAGGTTTTCGTCGTAAGAAAATAATTTCCTCTTGGTTCGGCCAAAATTACGCCGGTAATGTGTATTGCATTTTTTGTCTGTTTTTCGCTAAAACTGCAATACTCGACAAGGAATTGTGGCACAGAAATTTCAACAATCTCTTTTTCAAGACTTCAAAATTCTCTATAAATTGGCTAATTGGGATCTGGGAATAAAAAATTAAGAATGTTTGTTGACAGTCTTAAAATTAACATTTCTTCTCGTTTAGAAAATTTTTGTTTCACTCAAAAAAAGTCATAAAACAGCAAACAAAAATCGAACGCCAGCCGTAGGCCAAAAGTAGACCAAATTTTCAAGGAAAAAGAAAAAAAGAAAAAAGTTTAATCCGACATTTGATATGTATATTACACCGTTTAAAATAGGTTGTTTTTCAAAAAAATTTCCTGTTGCGTTTTTTTATTTTTCTCATGTAGATCGAGCTAGTGTGAATATGGTAGAGGATTTTAGACACTTAATGTGTTTGAACGATATGGATAATTTGCCTACACGTTTGTTTGCACAGAAAAAAAAATTAGTCGGGAAAGGGCTCTAGCCGTACGTAATCTATTTGGCTACTGCGTGAGGTAAAAACTAAAAGTTAACTGAAAAGGAGTTGAGAGTAACTCGAGTCCCATAAGTTTGATGTGAAGATCAATAATTTATAGAAACTAGTTTATGTAAACAACAAAATAAATAACCATGTGAGCTATACAAAAGTCTGGCATTTTACCACAGATAAGAATAGACAGATGTGGATCTTGTATGGGCCATATTTACATTCAAAATTTCAATAGCAAATTCCAATCCAATCTATTTAGACCAAGACGTACATATATATAATTTACATTTCTATCCCTTTTTATCCTTTTACCCATCACTATTTTTATGACAAACGAAAATCAAGAAAAACGGAATGCTTTGTTTTTGTTTTGATGTAATAAAAATAGACATGGGTAAAAGGATAAAAAGGGATAGAAATGTAAATTATATATACGTCCTGGTTTAAACAGATTGGATTGAAATATGCTATTGAAATTTGGAACGTGCATACAAGATCCACATGTCTATTCTTATCTGTGATTTTACCCTAAGTCACTAAATTCTAATGTTTCGCATTAATCTGGGGAAATTTTTAAAAGCACACAAAAATGTACTGAAATTTAAATTGCTCTTGACATTTCTTAAACTTAATATTGTACAAGCTTTCCTATTTTTACATTTTTGATTATGTAATGTTGGTGTGTCGATTTATTATTAAAAATTTCAATAAACCAACCATACATTAACCTAAACAGCAGAAAGTTGATATTGTAATTTTTAAATCTTTATATCATGTCTTATTTTGTTCTATAAAAAAATATTATTTTTTGGATGTGATGTGCCACATCCAGATCTGCTCAATTCGAAAAATTGTTTAGTTAATACAAGTTTCCCAGAATTTAATGTTTTCAATGGAGTTCGCTTTAAGCGATAAATACAGCATAAAACTTAAATGCGAATTAATTAAAATTCTTTTTTGTGCTGACAAACAAACACACATATATGTAATCTGTAATAACAATTTACTAGTTGTTAGAAGGGAAAATTGAATAATAAAAATTATCTTAATGAAACACTTTTATTGGGCTTGATTCTGGAACGATAAAATTCATGTTTTGTTATTTTATTTTCCCGCTTCCTATAAGAATTTGTATTGAAAAAACTAACATAACGTACCACTTGCCTTTCAGTATGCTGGCTAATCTAACTCTGCGGGGTATGGGTTAACATAATGAAATAGACACATTTTACTTTCTTTCTTTTTTTAAAGAAGTTCAATTAATAATTTTATTTAACAAACCAAAGAAAATTGAAATATTCAAAAACAAAAGAAAATTTAAATATTAATCAATTACAATTTTAACTTACAACTATTATTACAAAAATAAATAATTATTTTCTATTTAAAAAAATTCCTTCAATTGGTCCTTTTTGATTAATGTTGGGCTGGATTCCCCACGTCACGTAGGATGATCCATAATTTTTTTATTTGTTTTTTTGCCAGGCTCTAAAACATTTGTTTGACATCTAAAATGAACGAAAATAACTTTTAAATTATTTTTAAACCGTACCTCCACGAGATTAACATAAGATTCGAAATAGTATTGTTGAATTGAATTAATTTTCATGTTTCTTCCCCACTGAACCTCAGAAAAAAAAACATCAACATAAAGTTATTAAAACTATCAAGGGAATTCATTAAAATTGTAACGGTTCTACAGTTCAAATTAAAAGTATTTTTAGATATTCAAATTTTCATTTATTTTGAAATGTCCACACTCAAATTTTAATCATCTAAGCGTAATTCTACCAACAATATAAAAAAGTAATATTTTTCAAGTTCAATATTTTTTATTTTTTATTTAAAATAAATTGTATTTATTTATTTTATGCAATTGCAATCTAGTCTCCTGGACTAGTGAGGAAACTGTTAATATCTGGCTTATAACTGATTTAGTTTCATTTAGTTTTATTCGCCATCTTTTTGTCTATTTATATATTTCAGTAATAACTGATTATAACTTCTGTGTTGACTCTTCGTTGCGTTCCCCAACAGCCAAGATCGCCGTGTCATCTACAAAAGTCGACACTATATTGTTTTCTGGTGCAGTGAGATCATAAGTATACGAGTATAGTAGGTATAAAACCAGCCCTAATACCACCACTGCCCTGGGGGACACCTGCGTTGATTATTTTCAATAACCACTTCTAGCGCCTAGATATATTTTATCAATCTTCTTTCCTTCGGGTTTTCAGCCACTAAATAAAACCGTTAAATGAAAATAATATAAATATAAATTTCTTGCATATACTCATAATGATAAACCCAAAAAACTATTAAAAACAATAAAAATACAAATTGGTATTAATTGGCGGTCTTGCCTATTTTATAGTCTTCAAAAATATTTCTCTTATATCAAAGTCGAGACATTCTAGGATTTTTCAAAACATCTCAGGGTCACTACATAATAATCAAAATATTATTTATAATTTTAGAATTTAAGTACATATTACGGAATTTCATGTTATAATTTAAACATTTTGTCAATAATACCGGAAAAAATGTTGCTGAGATCGTCTGTATCACTCTTTTTATTAACTAAAGTTTCTCGTTTGCCCAGAATATGAACCATTTCTAAGAAAAGATGATTCTTGTATAGTCTCTCAGTCTCTATCATTTTTACTTCATTAAACCCAAATATACGACCTATATCATGTGTTTGTTGACACAATGTAGTAGCTTGAGGATTTCTTATTGGTACCAATGTATTTCAAGTTACAGTTATTACGTGGCATTAATTATACCAAATTGGATCGCAATAAGTCCGGAGTTCCACCTTTTAGTTGACTAAAAATTCTTTTAAGTGGGTTTCCAAGGGGTTAGCCATGTTCACTAAGACCTTTAACATATAAGTATAACGGATTTGTATATTAGAATTTGGTTAGTGGAGGCAACGGGATTGGAAACGTTATTATCTTTGACATAACAACCTGTGGTTGTGGTAAATGTTATGTTGGTGAAACATCAAAGTCTACTACCACCAGAGTCAAACAACACCAAAGTGATGTAAAATTCACAAATTAAAATAAAAATCACATAACACACTGTCGTTCGGCAACGGCATTATGCAAACACTCTTAGGAATGCGAATAAGAGTTTCCTATTTGACGAGGCGTCCATTCTGGACTTTGAATCGAAAAAACAAAAAGGAGGGTTCAAAGAAATGTACCATATTACAAGAAATACCAATATTGTCAATTACAAAACTGATTGCAGAGCCTACCAAAGAACTATCTTAGCGTGATTTGTGGCGAACTAAATAATATTTCAATTTTTATTATATCTCGCACAATATACATATGTGTACAATCTTTATTTACATCTTTTCCCTGCACCCTATAATTTATTTAATTTTTAACGTTTATACTCCATACCATAAATACGAAATATTCGGTAAATTACAATTAGATATATAAATCTCCACAAAGACATAAAAGCAATATCATGATCAAAATATTATTGTACTTGTGATGCGTATATAAGATAATATTGATAAATATTGATTTATCAATTAAATCTCGTTTCTTATTAATGTAATGATTATGTAAATATTATTTTTGGTGTTGGTTTAACTATTGTTGGAAAAAAAATTTAATTGTATTTTTTTGGATTCTGAAATAAAAAAATTATTTATATCGATTACAGAAGTTACATCTAGCGTATTTCCTTGACAAATTTACAACAACAATTGCATAGGCGAAATCCCCGCAAGAATAACATTAACCCAAAAAAAAAAATTGGGTTTAATTAAACATAATTCTAATTCTTGGTTATGATACCTGCCACCAGAGTCATAATACATAGTAAATTTATATTTTATTTCGAAAGGTTGGCTTTAGTCAATTAAATCAAATTGGCTATTTTCTTGGAAAACAAATAAACCTAAAATAATTCAAATTAAATTTTGGTCAACAAAATACGCTTATCGTTAACTTCAGTTGTTCTTAAATAAAATTAAATAAAATAAATTAAATTAAAATTATAGTTACTGTTTTTTAATTTATTGAACATATATTATTGGAGTCAATACCTAACTAACTATATTGGTGACCCTGACGAGGACATAATTACAGGATAATTTTATCCAGGTGTATGCTGAAACAATGCTACGTTTTGTTTTTGCTGAAATAGTGTTAATTTTTGTGATTTCCGCAAACTAAAGACAATAAATTTTAAAATTAAAAAACAAATTGCACAATCACGTACAATACAAACGGAACAATTTTTTTTTGTATATCGTACGCATAACACTATGAAATTTTATTCATATAATTTCGCGAATTTCGAATAAAAAGCAAAACCATCAGTTACGCCAAATAACTGTATATGTTACAAAGTGGTACAAATCCAACAACTGTACACCGCATATTCAGTCACATTAATTGCAACAACGCCAGGATATAGCAGCAACGTATACCGAAGTAGCAGCAAAGTGTAACAACCTAAATAGCAGCTAATTATACCAGTACTGTGAGGTCGAATCTATTTATACAAGCATCAAAATCACATGCTCGAGACTATCTACAGCAGCTGGAACGAGAATGAATAATTATACTTTTATAATCATCATTGGCTGTAATATACATCATTTTTAACAACTATACTTGTCAACATTACCTGCAATTTTGGAGAAAAATTTCATCAACATGGGGCGCGGTTAATATTAACCAACATTGCATTGGATTATACAAAATCGTGGCATCGAACAAGCGGATTTAGATACATATATATGGAGAGAATTGCTTTATATACCTGCGGTGCTATTCTTGAACCATTACGAAAACTTTCGTAATGCGAGTTAGTGTCAAAGTATTACGAAAACCCTAAAATGGTATTCTTGAAATCGGATTACGAAAATTTTCGCAACGGAACGTTACTAAAATTTTCGTAATGGTTTTTTCGTTTCCTATTGCATTTCGTAATGAAATCATTTGGATTTTTGTGTTAATTATATTGATAAGGATGTTCATAAAACTCAATATTTTCTATTCTCAATATTTTATAAAAAAAAGTGAAAACAAATGCGTACCTATTTTTTTCTTTGTTTCACGTGTTCTTAAAAATATGTATTATTTATTTCGAGATAACGATGTACATAACTATACGCATTCGGTTTTGTTTACTAACTAACTAGAACAAAAGTATATTTTCTTTTAAGTTTTTGTTTTTACATGTCGTATACCTAAAACTTGGGATATATTTTTAATACTTGACCATTTTCTAATTTTAAAAAATACGTGTAAGGGTATGAGATTTTTCGCAATTGACAATTGGCTATAGCGGACAAAAAAGGAATATGTATCTGATTCCATACAACAAATAATGCAATATGTAATTTAAAGTGTGATATTTGTATATATCATTAAGTTCATTAGGAACAGTTTTGATTTATCACTTTAATGCCCTGTCTTCAACCGTGAAATCATAAACTAATATTCTTGAAACCATTACGAAAATTACAAAGAGAGGAATAGAAAAATAAGGAGATTTCGAAAGAGATGATTAAAGATGTTAGTTCAAATGAAAACATTAAGCGAAACGGACGCTTTCTTTACTTAAAATTAATAATTATTGTTGTGAATTTTTGTGAATATAGCTTAATTATTTAATATTAAATTATTTATATTAAAAATGATTGTGTATGCTATTTTTTCTTTTAAAGGGAAAATTACTTCGGTCTAAAAAGGCCAAAGTATTGAAATCTTGTCAAAAATAGCCAAAAATTTGATTGATCCAAAACCACTTTTCTCGACGTTTTGAAAGTCCCTGAGTCCGAAAAAGCAAAAAAAAAAAAAAATAGTGTGTCCGTCCGTCTGTCTGGATGTCTATACCCATGGTATCTCGAGGATCGCTTATACGATTTAGAATTATTTTTCTACCAATTTGTTTTTATGGTACGACGGTATTTATGCTGGTATGATATGGTATGATTGCACGATGATATAATGTTATGTCGGGTATGTTGGCATGGTAGTTTGATGGTATGGTAGTACGACGATATGATCCTATGCAGTGCCACTATATAAAAAGCCATTAAAAAAAAAACTTGTAGTGGTGTTAGTTGAGGGAATAAAGATTTTTATTTTGCTATGAAACGTAAACAAAATCATATGGGATTTTGAAATCATTATTTTGTGTTGTCTTTATTTATAATTTAAATGAAAATTTTTATTCTATTTTATTTTTATTATCGAATTCCAGCTTGTACACAATTTTAATTGAAATTAATAAAATTTTAATTCACAATTTTGCATTTTAGTAAATTCAATTGATTTTTATTTTCAAACTTCGTGCTTTTTTTAAAATTTCATTTCGTAGATTACTAGATTAGTTTTATTACTTTACCAATGCTACTATATAAATCGCCGTGATTTATAATAAAACTAATCTAGTAATCTACGAAAATAAAATTAAAAAAAAAAACAAAAATCATAACGATATTTGAGAATAAAAATTAATTTACTAAAATGCAAAATTGTGTATTATTATGCAAAATTGTATATTAATATTTTATTAATTTCAATTAAAATTATGTACAAACTGCAATTCGATATATTTAATTTAAAATTATTTATATCTATCAATTAAAATGTTCACTTAAATTGAAAATAAAGACAACATAAAATAATGATTTCAAAATCCCATATGATTTTATTTGTGTGTTATGTTATTCGCCTCTTTATATCGGTGATTTGACTTTTTTAGACTGATGTCACGGCTATTTATGTAGTGGCATTGTCCTATGATTCTATGAGGGTATGATTTTAGATGGTATAGGCGTACGATACTTTTATGGTATGATGCTGATGATATGATTGTATGACAGTCCATAGCATTAGTGTTAGCCGCCTTCGACTGTATATCAATCAAATTCCAATTATAATCGTCAATAGTATTGTAGCTATCATCCTTATTTTGAAGAAAATAATAAACATACCACAACAAAATAGGTATCCATTTTTTTGTGGTAATGAAATAATAAATATTTAGCGAAATGTAAATACACATTATTTTTAACCATCAGTGGCCCTATTCTGGCTATTCCCTGGGATTTGGGAATTGAATTATTTTCACAGTATTCTGGCAGTTTGGAATTATTTTTTTCCAAAAGTGTATTCTGGCGATTGGGAATTTTTAATGTAGGGAAAAAATAATTCCATTTTATGTAAGTTTTGACGTTTATTTTTCCCAAATTTTTTTTTTGGGAATTAGAAGAAACTGACTGTTTCTGATTGTGTATTTTCATTATTTTATTTACAACGTAGTACCGGTTAAATTTTTATTTTATATGTAGAAAAAAGAATTTTTAAATAATGGCGGCTGTTAAATTTGAAACAGTGTTTTTCCCCATTGGATGATTTCCAATTACGCCAGAATATACTTTTGGGAATTGGGGAATAAAAAATTGGGAATTGTTGAAGTTTGAAAATATAGCAATATTTTTCCCAATTCCCAGGGAATAGCCAGAATAGGGCCACAGCAGAAATTATTGCGTTTCATGAACGTCCTTATATGAATATAATTAAAACAAAAATCAAAATGATTTCATTACGAAATGCAATAAGAAACGAAAAAACCATCCGAAAATTTTAGTAACGTTCCGTTGCGAAAATTTTCGTAATCCGGATTTCAAGAATACCATTTTAGGAACTGACATTTTCATCTTCTCTCTCGAAATTTTATTATTTCTTTTTTCCTCTCTTCGTTATATTCGTAATGGCTTCAAGAATACTAATATATGTTTTTACCGTTCTCGTATACTATGAAAATAGCATTACGAAAATTTTCATAATGGTTCAAGAATAGCACCCCTGGTTTGGATATTGTTATACAATACATACGATATGTTCGTACCACATATTTCTGTTCCTTTCCAAAATTATGTACACTGTATCAAAAAATTGTCCGTACAGCACTCAGTTAAGAAAACATTGATAAAAAAAACAATTACAAATCAAACAAAAAATTCAGTTTTTATTTTTTTAAAACTCAAATTACATTTAACAACCTGAAAATAATAATTATCATTATGTAAATTATTTTACTTTTACGTTTGATATGATTTACTATGTAAACCGCCAAACACGACCTCAAATAATTGTCCGTACACAAAATGAAGTTGAGGGGATTTTGTAAAAAAGTTGGTCTAATATTTGGTGTTGTAACCTATTTATGCAATGACACTTTGCAACCTTCTTTTCATTGGGAAAGCCAACTTCCGAGTTATTTCGGGGGGAATTTTTGGCCCATTCCTCCACAATGACCCGTTTTAATTGTTCCTTGCCACTAATTTGGTGTTCACTCAAACCCGTTTTCATTATTCCTTACCGCTAAATTGTTTTCACGGATATTTCGCTCCATATAATGGCATAAATTATCAATAGGGTTGAGATCTGGTGGCTGGGGAAGATGAGGAAGTGTTGACTTTACATTGTACAATAACCATTTCTTGATCAGCTTTGACGAATGCTTCGGGTCATTGTCATGTACGGAGCGAAAATCTTGTCCATGTCCCATTTTCTCAGCTCTTATTAACAAATTATTCTTCAAAATATCCAAATAATTATACCTACCAGTTCATTATAGTTTCAATGAAGGTTAAATGTCCTACATCACCTTAAGCTAAAAGCTCCCCAAACCATTATACTTGCGCCACCATGTTGTACTCAAGTTCAGTGTTAGGTTTACGCCACACCATAACTCGACCATTTAAACCAAAAACGTTAAATTTACTTTGGTCCGAGGAAATAACATTTTCCCAGAACTGTTCGGGCTCACTCATATATTCCAATGCATATTTCAAGCGCTTTTAATATTTTTTTGGTCGGCAAATAGATTTCTTGCGTGTCGCACGCACATCGTCGACGCTCTTGTTTATGCAATATATTGCATATTGTCTTAGGTTTTATCGCTCGTTTTTCGCGTTGATAAACTTTGGCAGCGATCGCTAGAGGATTTAGCTTTCGATTCTGTTTTATTTCCTTCTCGATTAGATTTATTTGACGTTTGTTCAGCTTTCGGTTGCGACCACGCCCAGCAACCGTCCTTTTGGAGGATATATGGAATGGAACCTCGCGGGCGATTAGTTATTTTGGAAATTTCCTATAAACTTTTACCTTCACTCTCCAATTTAATGATCAAATTTTTAATATGTACACTATTTTTGGTACGAGAATCACACATTTTTAATTAACCGGACAATATTTCATTCGCCATGAAAAAAGTACGACTAATTAACTTTTACGCATAAAAAAATTTCGTAATTTACCGTTAGTTGAAAATAGGAGTACAACAAATAATAAATTGTTAATGTGCTAGTGTTAATTTTCACAAAAGTGCAAGTGTATGAACAATTATTTGAGATCGTTTTAGGATGTTTAAATAGTAAATCATATCAAACGTAAAAGTAAATTAATTTGCATAATGATAATTATTATTTTCTGGTTGTTAAATGTAATTTGAGTTTTAAAAAAATAAAAACTGAATTTTTAGTTTGATTTGTAATTGTTTTTTTTAACAATGTTTCTTTAACCGAGTGGTGTACGGACAATTTTTTGAGACAGTGTATATGAATAAAATGTTTTACGCATATTTCTTCTAATTTCGTTCATACACACTTAGTCGTTCGTATATCAAATACATTTTTGAAAAACCTGTTATTTAAAAAGTGAAGTGTTGTGAAAATATAAAATGGGCTCAGGCGTTGAAAATAAACCGCTTAATGTAGAATCCGCGGTTTCTCTTCCATTTCCACCATTTTGGCACGAAACGCCGTGTCTTTGGTTTGCGCAAGTGGAAGCCATAGTTAGCGTAAAACAAATCACATTGGACAATAAGCAGTATTTTCTATCGATTACGGCGCTACCCGTGGATATAATTGCCACCGTGTCGGACGTAATATCGAATCCACCAGAAACCGAAAAATTTACATTTCTTAAATCAGAAGTGATAAAATGATTAAGTTTGTCGGAAACCCAACGTCTCGAAAAATTAATAGGTACCACTACAATGGGTGACTTAACACCTTCTGCCTTCCATCGCCGATTGCAACAATTAGCAGGTTCTTCAAATGCAATCACAGTACCTCTTATTAAAACATCGTGGCTAAAACGATTACCAGAACAACTACGTTCCATTATACTAGTCCAAGAATCAGAACCAATGGACAAATTGACACAGTTAGCGGATAAAATTTGGGAGTTTCAAGCCCCATCAACGTCGTCAGCCGGTATTTGTAGTGCTTAAAAATCAACCGATAAGTCAACGACTGGAATTATATCATTGGAAAGTCTTGCAATAGCAATTCAAGAACTGTCAGTCACGTAATCGGCCGCGTTCATAATCAAACAACCGTTCGTCGTCCGGAAAAAGAAAATTCTTGGCGTGGCCAGGAACTAATTCGTCCCAAAATTCTTGCGACAAATGATAGGAAGCACCAAACACGTGGCCTATTTATAAAATGTCACCAAACAAAGTTCAGTTTCCTTATTGATATAGGAGCGGACGTTTCAGTTATCCCTTCAACGTTTTTTAAAAATACTTCTCGTGATTCTTCAGGCAGTACAATTTTCGCTGCTAATGGTTCTCCCATAATTACTTATGGCGTAAGATTACATAATGTTGACTTAGGTTTTCGCCGAGGTTTTAGGCATTCGTTCGTACTTGTGTCAGTTACTGGTCGGCTTGAAAAATAAAAAGCTTCTTGACTCAAACACGTCTTTAACCGTCAATACTATGGATATAGAGGATCCATTGCCGACAGTTCGATCGTTCATGGTCAACGGACCGTACGGAGAACTTCTACGCAGTTTCTCAAATCTTACGCAAGAATCAAATTATGAATTGCCTATAAAACACAGCATTGTGTATAGGATTGTAACCGAAGGACAACTGCCATTCTCACGTTCACGGTATTTAGATCCAGAAAACATAGAATCGCAAAGGACTAGTTTGAATATATGAATTCATTGGGACTATGCAGACAATCGTCATCATCCGTCTCTTCACCTTTACATTTGGTTCCCAAACGCGACAGTAATGATTGGCGACCTTGCGGGGATTACCGTAGATTGAACAAAGTGACAGTACCAGATAGATATCCTCTAACCCATATACATTACTTTTCCCTAAACTTGCAGGATTGTGCTATCTTTTCAACGATAGACCTGGTTCGTGCTTACCACCAAATACCAGTGGCCACCGAGGATATTTTTAAAACCGCTATCACAACTCCTTTTTAACTCTTTGAGTTTATGAGGATGCCATATGGCCTGAGAAACGCGGCAAAGATCTTTCAACGTTTTATGAACGAAGTGACGAAATGGTTGAATTTCGTCTTTGCTTACATCGATGATATTTTGGTGGCAAGTCGGTCAGAGTCCGAACATTTAGAACACGTTCGCATCTTATTCCAAAGCCTCACAGATTTCGGCATCATCATTTCTGTGGCCACAAGGCATAAACGCTTAAGTCGACTTAAGACAAAAATTATTTTCAGTGTGTAACGTTTTCTAGCTCTTTTCTAACTTCACTAAATGATAGACTTAAGTGGCAAAGACTTGTGGCCAAATGCTGTGGTCGCAAGCCGTAGTAGCTTTAGTCGGCATAAACGAAAATGAATTTAATATTCAACTTTTTCTACGTCTCTAGAAAAATTATCAAATTTGACTTAAGCGGTAACACCTTGTGACCACAGATTTAAAAACCCTCGAATTGTGTGTTCGGTGCAACCTCGCTTAACTTTCTTAGTCACGAGATCTCTGGAGCTGGAATCCGCCCTTCTTCAGAGAGAATCGTTGCAATAAACGATTTCGAATGGTATCTACTATCATCGATTCATTCCTCACTTGGCCGAACTAAGAAGAAAATATTTATTTGGCCACCAGAATGCGAAGCAGCTATGACTAAAAGCAAAGCTGCCTTGGCTGAGGTTACTCTATTAGCACACCCCCTAGAGCGTGGATAGTTCAGGATAACCACTGATGCTTGAAGGTAGGATATTTACCATCCTAACCGATCATAAACCCTTGACTACTGCCATGGCGTCAAAAGCGGAGCGGAGTCTGCGCCAATCGCGTCAATTAGACTACAAATCGCAATTTACTTCGGACATACAATATATAAAATGTGTTAGTAATGTAGTAGCAGACACTTTGTCCCGAACAAATGAACATGAATTTTCGCCGATTTGGCACACAGGCCTAGACATGGAAAATCTCGTTTCTCTTCAAGAAACCGACGTCGAGCTCAAAAGTTTACAAACCTATACACAGTCTGGTTTAAGTTCAAATTCGAACTTATTTGTGATCCGGCCTCTGATCTAAAAGTATGGTGTGAAACATCAACGGACACAAATCGTCCATATGTTCCACTCGAATTACGTTCACAAGTATTCCAAAAGCTTTACGGTTTATCACACCCTGGAATACGGTCATCCCGTATGTTGATCGCATCAAAATGCTTCTGGGCCAATATGAATGTCGATACGGGATATTGGTCAAAAACATGTCTCAACATGTTATTGGTGAAAGTGAGCCGCAATTGTGCGAAAAACTCATGGGAAATTTCGTAAAAAGAGGGGTCAACTTGGTTACAAGCCGAGGCGATCATTTGGCAGATATGGTTTCTAATTAATAATCTCGTAGTTTGAACGTTGAATTAAAATAAAAATATCGCAGTTATTAGGAAAGCTTGTACGCTTATATACAGTGATGCAATTTATTATTCGTACACCATCAAACATTTTTATTATTTTAATTAATTATAACCACCTTTAAGCTTTGTTTGATCAATTTTTTTATTAATATCACAAAAAATTTGTGTTTCTAATAAATTAAAAGAATAAAAATGTTTGATAGTATTAGAATAATAAGTTGCATCAGTGGTCCAGTGTGCCAGTGGTCGAATGAATAAACCGTAATGTGTTTCGAGACATAAACACTATACGAAGAATTCGAACCAATTTAAGGTCGTGCGTTTAATTAAAATTTGTAAATTCATTAATATAGCGGTTGTGTTAGACGCGGAAATAAACAAACAAATTTCTATTGTATTGTTATAGTATTATGTAAAATAGATGGACGGTACAAAATGTAACATTTGTTAAAGTTATATTTATATAGACGAATTAAAAGTATTTAGTGTTAAATGATCATTTTCCTGCGCTACAACAGGAAAAACGAAGAACAAAAACTTTTCTTCATGTAATCTGTTATAATGTTCTTTTAACAATGTAAGCCAGAGTAATTATTTTCTATGTCTTATGTTTAAAATAAATTTTCGCGTTAGGATAATTAAATAATAAGTATTACACGGTAAAAAATTGTTTTGCTCTGAAATTTAAAAGAATAGTTTTATTAAGAAAAAAAAAAATGAATTTTATTTAGTATTGAGTGTGTACACGTTAGTGGTTTGACTGTTAGTGTGAGCAATTTCTTTTCATAAAAAATAAAACTTCCGAGAAAGAAAGTTTTTATAGTTCTTTTGGCAAGTAGTGCTAAGCATTTTAAATCAGAAATCCATACCGGTGAACTTCATTTTATTTTATGTTTATTGTTGGTGTGATTATGCGGTCACCCGGCCAAAATACATATTACAAATTATGATGAAAGTTTTAAAATTACACAATAGGATATTATTTAACGGTTTCTCTGAAAATTTACCATGACTTTTGCTAGAGTAAGAAAACTCTTATTTTTTATTATCATTTAACAAAAAATATACATAAACATAAAGTGTAAAGAAATGATTTAGCTACAATTAAATTCGCAAATTAAACTAAGCCACTTTATGCTGCAAATTTAATAGTAGAAATTGACCATTAAGGAATACTCAAATTTACTTGTATTTTGAACTTTCTTTTGCAGTAACATTATTTTAATTCTTGTAATACTAAAAACACCAAACAAACAAATAAATGCTAAAATAGAACAATAAAATACTGCAAAACACAGAATTGTGCAAATTAATGTTTTTTTAGGTTTCTTCAGACTTAATGTCTTATATTATTTTAGATAAAATTTGGTAATCTAAAAGTTTTTTACACTGTTTTTTATTACAAATTTAATCAGAATAACTTATGTATCATTTCCAAATGGTACTACCAATTGTTTTCAACTTTTTATCCGATTATAAATTTTTTTTAAAGAACAAAGTCAACAACAAAATAACAAACACATTATATTCAGATTTGAACTTTTACAATTTTAACTTATCTTCGGCTATCCATTGTAATAAATTTCAATTCATGTGATATAAACCTCAAAACAAATAAGCTCTAAGCCAATTATGTACATTGAGTACAAATACGCAACAAAAACAAATTATAAAATTCTTATCCACAAACAAGACGAAACAGATGATAACAATATCTATTATTTTTTAATTAGATTTTCTCTAATTTATCTCACAAAACAAAAATATAATATACTTATATACTATCTGTTATGTTATGTAATACGACCAATTCACAAGGAATATAGATAGACGAATATTACTACTATTTACTATATGTGTAGAAAAAGAACACAGAAAACTTAATAACAAGTAGATTACATTTTCATTTATTAGTTAATATCACTTGTCTACCAGAAAATATTGGAGAACACATATAACCACAACAACAAAACAAAGTTTCACAAAAGAAGAACTTTTTTACAGAATATTATTAAAACGAGTTATTATTTTTTCTGGAAAATATGAGGACTAAATTGAAATCAAAATAGGATCACTCACATAAAAGATACAGACTCAAGAAACAAATAACAAAGTTAAAACGAAACGATAAAAACTATAAGGAAAATAAATATTGCACTTAGTTTCTTCATAAAGTCCTTGTCATTATTTGAAATTATAACCGGATTACTTTTAATTATTTCACTTCCATAACGCCTTACACACACACTTACTTAATTTGGAGTATGTAATAGACTTTTTGATGGCAAACCAAATTGTTTTGCTCGTTCATTTAAGAAAAGAAAACCGAGCTTTGGTTAAAGATACAAAAAATCACAGACCAGATAGCAGGAATCAAAATGACATAAGTCGCAAGGTATAAATCACAAGCAATTAAGTGATAAATTTGGCATTAAAGTACATTTTGGGTATGTTAACAAATTTCGCTGATAGATATCACTAAAAGTAAGAATTCTAAATAAAATTCGCCCCATCTAAATGCGAAGTGAAACATTAGAGCCAGATGCCTCTGTAAGTATATTTCTGTTGCTAAATTGAGACGAGTGATTGCTATACCACAATTATTTTAACCAATCCCAAGACATGTTGGTGAATAAACAAGCTCAATTGAGTGAAACAGAAAAGGATATTTCACATCCCTTCCAGAGGAGTAAGAAAGTATCATGTTCTCCGACAAGAGGCTGTAGTTCCTCCATTGGGGCCAGCAGCAACAACACTTGTTCTACAAACGAAGAAAAGCTTTACAATGAATTGTGTAAACCTAATAATGCATTAGGTGAAGCCAACAATAAAAACAAGTTATTGAATGATACAATTGCATGAATGCAGGACCGCATGAAGACGCTTGAAAACGAAGTTAAATCTCTTAAGCCAACGGAGGAAATATGTTCTACTCCTAACCAGAATACAGCTCAATAAGAATACCATACGGATGAGGAAGTACTAGCACGAGAAACTGAGTGGATAAGAGTTAAAGGTCAGAGAAAAAAAATGGAAACGTAATAATACACCCTACCCGCTTCAATTACAAGATGTGGTTCCAAATATTATCCAGAAACAACCAAAAAAAATACCTCCACCATCACCAATAGTAAATAGATGAAGTCAAAGACTACGATTTACTCTATGAGGAAATAAAAACATTAACTACTGCTGATAAGTTTAATGCAATGGTGATGAATGGAAACACCATCAAAATAAACTTTAAAGATGGTTAAACTTATAGAAAAATGATAAAAATATTAAACGAAGAAAAACGTAATTGGCACACGTTTGAAGGCAAACTAACCAGATCCATAAGGGTTATGGCTAAAATCTTACAATCTACCTGTAAACCATATAAAATAATTGATGACCAGAAAACAAAAGGATTTGAGGCAACTGAAGCATCAATTAAGCTAAAATAGAGAGGCAAAGTACCTCTCAATATGTTTGTGTTGACGTTCGATACTGATAAAGATATCAAAAAAATGTAACAAATTAGTACATATTGGAGTGCATGGCGGTTATTTAGCCTTTTTATTTATTTATTTAAGTAAAGAAATCGATTTTGTCATTAACATTTATTAAAATTTAAAATTAATAAAGCAAAAGGAAATTTAGAAAATAATAAATCAAAATTTAAAAGAAACATTAAAATAGTGTTCTACAAAGTTGAAGCTGTCAGAAAATTAATCATAAATTTAAGAAATAAGTTTTCAAATTTTTGTCGGGAACTACTCATGGACAATTGGGTAAAATGACTTATGGTCAAGTAACGATTTGTAACGGAAGTCCAGGAAAAACTGGTCAAAATGATGGTATAAGTCAAACACATAAATTAATATTTAGCAGACTGAGCGATTACAAAAACAGCACTAAGGGAGCTATCCCTAAGTAGAAAAATGGCCAGTGATCTTAGAATCTTATGTTGGAATGCCAATAGACAAGCTCTTTGAGAAGCTACTTGTAAAAAGATTAAATCCGATAATCGAGAGCAAGACTTGATCCCGAATCATCAGTTCTATTTTCGTAACCAACACTAGACAATTGATCAGAAGAGGAGGAGAAAAAAGTCTGTTTAACGAAATTTAAAACGTTGCATAAGCGTTTGATAGAGTGTGGCATGAAGGACCTATAACCACCGAAAGATCTTTTTTTTCATAATTAAGTTAGTTCTTTGGATTGTCACCCAATAATTAAAACAAACTTCAATTAATCCGACGTCAGGTCTGTTTACAAAAACAAAATACAAGTAAGTTTTAGAAATAGTCATGAAAATTGTTTGCAACGTTTAATTTTGAACCTACCGTTACATGAAAATATTAAAATATAAATATAAATTTCTTGCATTTTCTCTTATGTATATGATGTATATGAACCCAAAAAAACTATTAAAAACAATAAAAATACAAATTGTGGTCTTGTATATTTTAAAGTCTTCAAAAATATTTCTCTTATGTCAAAAGTCAAGACATTCCAGGATTTTCAAAATATTATTTATAATCTTAGAATTTAAGTACATATTAAGGAATATCATGTCAAAAGTCAAGACATTCCAGGATTTTCAAAATATTATTTATAATCTTAGAATTTAAGTACATATTAAGGAATATCATTAGATTAGTAGTATTTGGAAAGCGACAGTGTGAAGATTAAAAAGTAATTAAAAAGTAATTTAAAAAGTGTTGTAGTGCGAAATAAAAATTATAAGTGAATAGTAAAATTGTGTAAAAATTATTTAAAGAGATTTTGTGAATTTTTATTGATAAACGGTGTTGTAATAATTCTTGTGTGGTGAGCGAATGTTCGTCAAAGGGGATAGACGTGTTTTTTCTATCCTTTTCAAAAATTTAATTTAATTTAATTTTTATTTTGTTTTATTTATGTAGTTTATGTAGTATATAAAGTTTAATTATAATTATAATTTTAATTCTATTTAATTCAGTTTTTAGTGAAATAATAATTAAAGTGGAAGTGAAATAATTTAAAGTGTAATTTTGGAAAATGCAATCCACCGGGATGCATTTATCAGGCAATGTTTTATATTTATAGATATATATCTTGATATATAGATCAGGATTGTTTTGTATGTGCGCTGTAATGGTATTAGCTCTATATAAAATAATGAAAACATGATAAGTCTTTTGCTACGCACATGGAAGATTGTAGAGCTATTTGCTTTTAAAGTGTGTTGGTGGTTTAGTATATAAGAATCTGTTCTTTTTATTCTATTTTGTTATTTCCCCTCTTTTTGTTTTTGTATTCATGTTACAACTATAATGTTTTTAATAAAACATGAACTGTACAAATACAACGAAATTTTAGGGTATTCGACTCAAATAGGTTTTTATATTTTTGTATAATCAAATAAGTTTTGAGTCGAATTGGAATCCGCCTTATATAATTCACATAGGATGGATTTATTTTAGATATGAGTTATTTTATTTTTTACAGGGTATTATAAAATGCATTAAATTATGAAATTTATTTAATTAATGTGAAAAGGCTATAAATTAACTAAACCATATAAATAAAATGCTAACTTGGAAGTGGTGATTTGAGTTGAGTTGTGATTTTGTTTTGCATCACATAATGACGTATTCATTTATGCATGCCAAATTTCGATTAAAAGATGGTGAACGAGGTGGAATTATGTGAAAATATTTTCGAAAGGCTAAATGTATTGAACTTAATTATTAACTTAATAGAATATGATTGAAGTTTTAGGTTGCAGTTTTTCACACGAAAACGTCAATTTTTATTTCACCGATTAGTTTTGTAGGAGAATAATGTTTCAATTTTATTTCATGGATTTATTATTTTACTTACTTTGCAGGCTTTATTTTGCAGGGTAATATGTCCATAAACGGAGGTCCATAATAAATAATAAATTTCGTAGTTTTTGATTTTTGTTTTATTTTAATTATGTCAACTAGATTAGTAAATTAAAACATCAATAATAATAATAATTTTTTGATGTCCTAATTTAGATTTATAAAATCCTGAGTTCTGGCATTTAAATTATATTATATACTTTTATAAATAAATAATTAATTTCTACATTATTAATTTCCTTTTTTCTAGATTTGTAGGAAATTGCCGATTAGTTTAAATTTAATAGTACGGTTAAATATATATTTTCAACTTTTTATTTTTAAATCTAGTTGCAATTAATTAACTATTTACAGGAGAATGGTAACTAATGGAACAAGTGCTGTGAATTTAAATTATAACTTAACAATTTAAAATTTTTAAACATTCTTTCAGAATTTTAGTTTAGAAGTGGGAGAGTTTACACAGGCAATTTCATAAAATGTTAATTTTTGTATTACTTGTATGTAATATATTGTGTTTTGCTCATTAATATATATTAATTAATTTAGTTTAAAAATATTTAAAGGTTTCTCTTCCTTAATTTGATAATACATAATTCAATTTTCAGAATATAACATAGTTCCAGAATCAATCTTTAATATGTGGATTAAATTAATCCTGAATTTCAGAATTAGATTTGACTTTGATATTATGGTGATTTATTAATTAAAATTAGTTTTTCAGAGTTGCCTGGGAATTTATATATTGATTTTATTTGTTGATTCTTGATATACTTATAGTAAGTACCTAACTGAATTATTGATGATTTTAGGCTGTTGTGGTGCTGTAACATTATCATTTTTAAAATATTTAATATAAATTTTATAAAATAATTGAATTTTTATTTATTTATTCTCTTTTTCTTGATCGGTAGGAAATTTCTGATTAGTTTTAAGTAAAATTTTATGTTTAAAATGGTTTTTAACGTTTATATTAATTAATGTTGCAGTACGTAATAATTAATTAATTAGATATAGAAGGACCATGAAAAATGAAATAAGCGCTGTTTTTGTATTCTTAGCTTAGTAATTTTAATTTTTCTTAAATATTTTATCAGGTAAATTAATGAAAGGCGGACAGGGGGAAATTACAACATTAATAATTTTTTAAGTCCTAATTTAAATTTAGGGAGTCTTGAGTACCCGGCCCTGGATTCCAGAGAAATGATCATCTAATAATGTAGTTAGATTGTGCTGTCTTGTGGTAATCTATTTATTATATATTGTACTAATAGTTTACTAAATATCGATCACATTGGTGTCTGTAACCGGGTCGAGTCTGGCCCAACTAATAATCCTATCCTATCCTTCGGTTTTGTTATATGTATATGAGTGTACTGTGTGTGCCCGGTAGGCCGGGAGATCCTGCTATAATGCTTGGCCGTACACTCTCAATCAATCAATCAATAAAATGTTAATTTTTGTTATGTGTAATATATTCTGCTTTGTCCATTAATATATTTTAATTAATTTAGTTTTAAAATACTTAAACGGATCTCTTTTTTAATTTACTAATAAATATTCCAATTTTCAGAATAAACATAGTTCTAGAATTAATACAAGTTCTAGAATTAAACATAGTTCTAGAATTAATACAATCGGGATCAAAATTAATCCCGAATTTCAAATTTAAATTTTAGTTTGAATCAACCTTCCAGGATTAACAAGTAGTGAATAAGCTGTATTTTAAAAATTGTATTGTCCTGTGCTAACTATTTTTACTATATAATTACTAACAATTTACTCTTATCCTTCGGCTGGGGATGGATAAATGTGTGTATGATGTGTGCTCGGGAATACTGAAGATCCGGTTATAATAATTATTCATTTAAGTAATAAAATTTGTTATTATGATGTTTTTTAATTAAATTTAGTTTCAGAGTTGTCTGGGAATTTGTATGATAATTTTATTTGTTGATTTTAAATATACTTATAGTACCTAATTGAATTATTGAATTATTAATAAATCTAGGTATTGTGGTGCTCTAATATTATCATTTAAATCATTTTATATAAATTTTATAAAATAATTGAATTCATAATTATATATTTTCTTTTCTGGATCGGTAGGAAATTGATGATTAGTTTTAAGTAAAATTTTATGTTTAAACGGTTTAATGTTTATGTTAATTCTTGTTGCAGTAAGTAATAATTTTTAATTGGATATAATCATTAATAAGGAAATAAGCGCTGTTATTTTAAATTTTTATTAATTATTTTATCAGGTAAATTAATAAAAAACGGACATGGGTGAAATTACAACATTAATAATTTTTTAAGCCTTGTTTTAGATTTAGGATTTAGAGAGTCCTGAGTATCCGGCCCTGGATTCCAGAGAAATGATCATCTAATAATGTAGTTAGATTGTGCTGTCTTGTGCTAACTTATTTACTATATATATGGTAGGTACTAATAATTTACTAACTATCGATCGCATTGGTGTCTGTAACCGGGTCGAGTCTGTCCCAACTAATAATCCTATCCAATCCTTCGGTTTTGTGATATGTGAACGGGTGTACGGCATGGGCCCGGGAGTCCGGGAGATCCTGCTATTAGGCTTGGTCGTACACTAATAATCAATCATAAAAGTTTAATTTCAACTTTATTTTATTTCATTTTATCTTTATTTTGTTATAATGATGTTTTTTATAATACAGTAGAATCCGTTTATTCCAAACCATGTATGTATATAACGAACAAACGCTTTTAATGATCATATGGTTTTATCATATAGCTGTGTGCCTTGAATTTGCACGAACACTTATTTTTTCTTATACACTACAAACAAAGAACTACGTTTATAAACGTAAACGAATATTTGATTAAAATGAACAGCCGGCTAAAGTGAACAAAATTATGTCCCCTGAGTGTTTGCTATAAGCGAATTCTTCTGTAATTATAATTATAATTTTAGCTTAGTAATTTTAGATTTTCTTAAATATTTTATCAGGTAAATTATTGAAAGGCGACAGGGGGAAATTACAACATTAATAATTTTTAATTAAAGTTTAGGGAGACCTGAGTATCCGGCCCTGGATTCCAGAGAAATGATCATCTAAAAATGTAGTTAGATTATGTTGTCTTTTGTGCCGATAATTTACTAACTATCAATCGCATCGGTGTCTAACTGGGTCGAGTCTGTCCCAACTAATAATCCTATCCTATCCTTCGGTTTTGTTGTGTGTAAACGGGTGTACGGTGTGTGCCCGGGAGTCCGGGAGACTTGCTATAATGCTTGGCCGTACACTCACAATCAATCAATCAATCAATATTAAGGAATATCATGTTATAATTTAAAAATTAAGTCAATAATACCGGATTAAATTTTGCTGAGATTGTCTGTATCACTCAGAAGATGAATATGAACATTTATTTTATGAAAATTTAATAGTTTGCGTTATCGCAATTTTAGTAGTTTTCACTTTAATTTCAAAATTAATCTTTGCCAAATGAAAAGTTATTTACGATCGAAAAAAGCATGAGTACAAAGCCATAATCGTACGTCATAATTGTTTAGAGGCTTTTTAGTGGATAACCTTCCTCTGTTCCCCATATGAATCCTTAGTAAAAGTGGTGTTTTTTAGCTTCAAGTTTTTAAATGAAAAAAGCAAAAATCTTATAAAATGTTATATAAAGTTTATATAAATATTTTTTAAATACTTTTAACACCAATAAATACCCAAGAAGACTATATTGGTAATAAATAAATATTAATTGCAGAAAAATTAAAATTAATATATGCCTAAAATATATTTTTCGAAAATCAAATCATCAAAGTGGCCTCTGACGAAGTAAAATAGTACTTGCTAAATTTATATTTAGTTTTGTGTAGCATTAAGCACTGTATTACCAGAGCCTTCTAGAGTATAGAGCCATAATCTTAATGACGTATTTTTTAGAAGCTTTTTTATTGCTATAACTTTTCACTGATTTCCATAGGAATCCATGGTAAAAATGGTGTTTTTTAGCTTCAAGTTTTTCAATGAAAAAAGCAAAAATATTATAAAATGTTTATATAAAAGTTTTCTACATATTTTTAAGAACAATATACAAGAAGGTCATATTGTATTAAGTAAATATTAATTGCAGAAATATTAAAATTAAATTATTTCTAAAATTTATTTTTTCGAACTTTCATTTTGAAAAATACATCTAAGTTGGCTCTGACAAATTAAAATATTACTTGCTAAATGTATCTTTAGTTTTACTAGTGTACGTAAGATGTCTAAATGGTTACAGAAAAATACGAAAAAAAATTATTTAATCGCAAAATTATCACACGTTCCTATATTTTGTGAATTTGTTTTGGTTTTCCTACAATTTTTGAACTTTAAATTTCTCCAGGTGGTAATTTTTGGTACAATTTTACCAAATTTTTACGGCCATCACTGCCATCTATGTAATGTATATTGACGTAATGACGAAACGAATCGTAGTAAGCTTTTATTTCAATTTGACCAGAATGCTGTTGTTATGAATTTTTTTTTAATATTTTGGTTTAAATAAATCAATTATTACAAGAAAATGAAAACGATTTACTTAAACGATATTCATATATGTTGAAATTCAAACATTTATGAAAGAATTTCAGAAATCATAATTAAGAATTTGCAACGTTTTCATTTAAAAATTTGTCTTAGGAAAAAAAGTGATTTCCCATATGTTTTGTGTGTTTTACTACGAAAAGTTTGGTTGTTTCCTCGTTTCTAATTCCCTTATAAAAGCTCAGATTTCTTAATTATGGCTCTATAAAATACAGGGTGCTCTGGTATTACGCACAAATCAGTTAAAGTAAAAACTTAATTTTAGAAACCAAAAATGTAAAGTTTTATGTTGACTAACAAAATAGAAATAATCAATTTAATTAAAATTATTCTTTTTACTGAATTATTGTTTTAATATATGTACAATGTAATTTGAATTTTATTCTTTTCATAAGGGATCAGGATTATTCAAGAAATTGACAGTTAAGGAAAACAGAACCAACTAAAAATACGTATCTCTTACAAAAAAAATACCATCATTCAATGAAAGTCGATGAACTAGGTGCTGAACTGCAAATCTCAAGGGCTTGACGATGCTGCTAAACTCCAATGGTGTTGACCGTTGATAATGTTGTGCATCAGTGGCGTAATTACAAATTTCGGGCCTCCCCGCAAAATTTTTCGTGGGCCCCTAAAAAGGTTTCTTGTTTCTATAAACAAGTAAAGCTTATTTCTTCTTATTGTCGAGCCTCGCATTTCGAGAGTAAAATCAACACGTGATTCAGTTCAATGGCCCCAAATAAAACAAAATTTCTTGCAATCAACTCAATGCTAAGACGATTTCTAAATATAAAAACATCATGAATTTCGAAATCTGAAAAATGTCAGATTTCCAAAGTAGTAGTAGACTTTCATAGTTCTCAAATATCGAATTATCCGTTAGTATGTAAAATCTCCGCCATTAAAATATATATATAACCTGGACATTCTTGAATAATTTCGAATAACCTAGGAAATTGGGGAAATATCGAAATCAATTAAACATGACGATTCAGATTTATATGTGTAAGTCTGCAAGTTCCCACAACTTAAAGCTATGCGCAGAACATTGCCATACAAAATTCGAATTGTATTTGAAAATCTTCAAAAATTTCGAATAATTTTATAGAAATGTCGAAAAACTTTAGAAATCTAGAATATACAGCGGAACATCTCGATTATATCACAAAAATTCGAATAAACTCTATATAATGTGAGTTTCGGTTGATCTCGAATAATTTCAATATCGCAGCTTTTTAAAGAGACTTTATAAAAATATCGGGCCATTGTTACAGAAGAAAAACTAATAAGTTGGTTTCGCGAAGTAGGAGAATTTTTCGGAGAAATAAACACAATAAACGAATTCTCAAGAGTAAATGCGATGAACTGCATTTTTTCTTACGGCATCAGGTGAAAAGTGCTTGTTGAAAATGGGGCGAAAAAAATCAATAGAATCGTAGCCAAGGATGCTAAAGAAAATTAGACTGTTCTAATAATAGCGAACGCCAGTGAAATGCTCCCACAATGGTAATATATCCATATATAAATCCATATAATACGTATTCCTTCGGATATCATAAAGAAATATCCATAAAAAATGGGGCATCGGATATACAGAGAGTGGCTGTATGACGTCCACTACGTTATTTTACTAAATATAACGAATATTTTTTACCAAATATAACGGATATTTTTTACCAAATAGGTGTGCTGGCAGTACTACTCATCACATTTGACTTTACCTTTAAGTCAATTTTGTAAGGCAAAACAAATAATACTAATCTCGTTCCTAGCTCACTCAACGCTTATTTAGCAGCCACTGGATTTGCCATTTTTCCATCCCCTCTAGTTGGCTTGGATAGATTGCAAATCGAGAATGGATAATTGTTGGGCTAAAATTATTCGCGCGGATTTTGTACCGTTACTTGAAAATTCATAAGAAAAAATATTTTCCGAAACGATTCGGGGCATCCGGTCTTTGTCCTTTTCCGAAGATGCCATAAACTATTCATTGCTCGCTACTGCGAAACTCGAAAAAAAAAACAAACTGGAACTCTCGAGGTAACATAGGCTACCGAAAAGCTATTCTAATTGCTGAAGCATTTTGAAAGTCATTTAGATGAATTGTTGAAACGAAGTTTTCTTGCATCGGAAAGCCGAACTAAATGGTGTGGCGAGGATTTCTTCAAGAGCATTTTAATTATTGGCTTAAAATAAAGCACGAATTAAAGTTAAATAATGAAATAATACTCCCTCCGGAACAGGAAGATAAAATTCAGTTTACTACTCTGGACCTATCGGATCGGCATATAATTCACCAATTATTGCCAGAGGGGCAAAATCAAATAGATTTTACTTTTAACCTGGATTCCGCAAACCACCAAAATGAGAGCCAAAATAGACAGCCAAAACCAAATAGATTTTACGTTTAACCCGGCTTCAACATCAATAAACCATCAAAATACAATGGAAAGAAGTACTCCCGATAGCTAAAACGTTCGTCACACAATCCCAACTACATTTAAAAATTGCTTGTTTTGGCCGCAAGACGTTAAACAGTCTAAAAGTTACCAAAAGTTGCTACCAGTAGCCCCTAGCTAAAATATAACGAGGAAAAAGAAAAAGAAAAGGCTAAAACTGAAATCGAAAAAAGCAAGGAAAGAATTGAGGGGAAAAAGAATAAATTAAAGAAACAATTGTACAAAAAAAGAAAGGATTTAAAAGTCACAAAGAAAAATGAAGCTGAACGAAATGCCCATAATTCCGATAGTGACAATGAGGCAATTGAAGTCAATTGATTTGTACTTGTGATGTATGAGGGAGAATATTTTCCAGGCATGGTCGTAGAAGCAAAACTTGGCGAATACAGAGTTAAGGTTATGGCGATGAGTGGAGCCAACTGGAAACGGCCAGAAAAGGAAGACAGTGGTACAATACGTCTGATATTGTTTGCAGAAATATCGAACACATACTATATTAATAAACGCTCGCGGTATTTATTCAAAACCAGAGGTAGAAATTTACTGGAAGCTTTAAAAAATATGAAACCACTTTTCCTTTTTATTTGATATTATTTTATTTGTGGTGTGCTAAGACCAATTTATTTATTATTTAATTAATTTGTGATACTAGCTAGAGGAATTGATATGTAATACTTTATTCTTAATTTTATTTATTTAGAACTTAATATAAATTTTTTTTTTTAAATTGAAAATAAACCCCCCCGCCGGCCACTATGGAGATTCTTTGGTTTTGGTAGATATACAAATAAATTATAGAATAAATAATGAACACAAAATACACTGATGCACCATTTAAAAGTTTGAACCTAACACAAGAGGAAAATTAGTTTTCCATTTTTTAATTTGATCCTCGTATTATCCCGACCAAATTAAAAATTGTTTAGTCAGTAAACCAAAAACTGACCATCCATTTATCTTAAACTTTCTTTTCTTTTTCTGTTTTCTCGACCCTCTAGATCTAGACCAACAAAAAATTCCTACTTTCATGGTTACTTAAATTGAATGTAAACTAAATACGAAAATAAACGACGTTTTAAAGGTCCCATTGCGGCATCGTTAAAATGACTGAAAACTTGTAAGCGCTTTAAGCTACAAAATTAGTATCTAGTTTCGTTATATTAAAACAAATAGTTGAAGTTAATATTGTAGCTATTTTCGAGACAGTTTTAGATTAATTGTCTCTTGCAAGTATTTAGGTGAAAGCTCACCGTAACTTTCTCTTCATATGTAGATTATCTTATTTAGTAATCGAACAAAACCTACCAAATTTGCCACTGCTAAAAATTCTATAAAATAGTCTACTGCACGACCTATACCGTGCACAAATGGCCCCAAGTAAATGGAAACAAATTTTACATACACACATAATATATTCATTTTATCTCTTCTGTTCTAATAATTCGTAGATAGGTTTTTTAAATTTTCAACTAGACACAAGCAGTAGCATCATGATAACGGAGGAAAATCTATCTTCCCAGAAGAATAAATAATTACTACAGGTGAAAAGATCAACAAAACGTTACTCTAGGTTCTTTTTTAATCATATTTTATCTCAAATTTATTGTCTAAACGTACAAACAAAATTTTAAAATTCATGAACAAAATTTTATTTTTTATCTAAAATATTTTTTTATGTTAATCTAAGCGATATAAATTAAAAAATATTCGAAACATTTTCCGTTTTCCTCGTTTTATATTTTCATCATCCATAATAAAATGTAATCAATTTAAGTTTTTTTTTGTTTCTGTATCATATCCGGGTAACCAACATGAAAATAAAAACTTAGCATAAAGTATAATAACCATGCTATATGGTATGTACGGTACGGGTGTATGCTGAAGAAGAGTTACGTTATTATTGCAATGCAGATGGAATATGATTTTTCCGGAATTTTTTTCCGCACATATTATATTTTAGTATCCAACGAACATATGAACAATATCTTATAGTAAATTCCTAATGCTAAAGAAAGTCCTCCTCTATATATACAATGAAAATATATGTACATATATACAACTTTCAAGTTTAATTTTATTTTTTTAAGGTTTCCAGAGGAAAAAAAGCGGAATTAAAAAGAAGTAACATGGAAATCCTTTTAATTTACTTTTAACAACATCATTAAATCCAAATTCTATAAAAATTTCTCATGTATTTTTATGTATTTACATTTACATAGGAAATATCTTAAATGTATTTTAAGTTTTGTCTTTTTTTAATGTACAACTGTACAGCATAGAGAAATAAAATGAAAATAATATAAAACATGAACCATATAAGATATTCGTTTCCCTCATTTAATGCAAGCAAAAAAAATTTAAAATTAGTTTATTCTTAAATTATAAAATTGCATGTTGATAATTTTGATTTTTTCAGCAAAAGTTTCTTTCCTATTTCGAATCTCTTCCATCTTATCACGGCTTGCATTCATATTTATATAAATATAAATAATATGTTCTTTTAGAAATGTGGAAACTGAAAATTTTAAATTATAATTTTCCTAATCTCACTTGAGACACTTCAGTATCAATTTGTTAGCTTTGGACCAAAAACTAGAAATACTCCGTTAGGTGATCTCGAAAATATTGTTAAAAGGAAATTTTACCGGACATTTTAATTGGAAATAACTAATCGTGTTCCTCCTATTCAAATAGATTATGTAAACTTAAATTTATTATTGTTAATGGTATTTTTGGATGGAAATTTATGGTTTTGGTTCGAAATAGATAATTATTTTAATAATTAAAAAAGGAACATAGGACATATTTTGATTTCGATGTTTTCTTCCTGTTTTAAAGGTGGTACTTTAGGCAAGACATTTATTTCCTTTTTGTTAATATTAGAGATATATAATATATTTGTATGTAAAATGTTATCCACATTTTTGTTTAATTGTAGAAAATACATTACGAGTATTATGAATTTATAATTAGGTAATATAGAAATCATCACCACAGATTTACATAGTACTAAAACTGATTATGCAGAAGAAACAGCTTGCTTATACAAGCGTTAGAGATAATCTATCGTAAATTTTGTTCGTTTCTATCTATACAATTTGTTTGGGGTTCGAGCCGTTCCTAACTTTATACATATATATAACCTGTGTACGTTTAGGTGTTGAATTTGAATTGCGTAAAATTAAATCATACATATATTTTGTTAGTGGTAATGTTCACTTTATTGTTCAATAAGCGTATGTTGTTTCTATTTTGGTTTATCTCCAATTCTTCAATACGGTTGATTTGATCACCCTTTTTAATTTCTTTTAATACAGTCAGTCGTTTCAAATTTTATTCGTTTGTGTTTTGGGTTGTTTATGTGTTCTGCAAACTTTTATTTCATTGACCTTCGTGTTTAGGCAACGTAGAACGTCGGACAATCTGAGCAATTTAGTTGTTAGCGCTGTCTCTAAATCATTGTTGATGGGTGTTTTTATTTTTTGTTAAATTTTTTTGTTTGTTTTATGTGCAATTTTATAATCATACTTTTGAACTATCTTTGGAATGTATTAACTTGTGTTTTTATTATACTCCGTTGTGATGTACTATCGCCTGACAAATTTGATTATACACAGAGAAAAAGCTAAGTGGTTTTTCAAACAAGCAGCCGACTAAAATTATGAATTATTTTGTATTGGAAACATAGAGTGTTTGTTGAATTTATATTTAATTTAATTTACCAAAATGTTTATTTTAAGTTTTAAATTTGCTCATATAATAAATATTTTATTTTTTTTACTTTAATCACAACTGATCTGATTTATCACTTAGCTTTTTTTCTTACAGAATTGAATTTGGAATGAACATTTTTTATTTGATATTTTAAAACATAATCTAACTACCTTTTTAAAACCCCTTCCATCAACATTGCCATTCAAAAATGATCAGTAATTATTCATCCCGTCTTGCTAGTAATAGTGACCTCTATAATACAATAGCCACATAAATATTAGTGTTCTTGTGGAGTGGTTATAATTATGGTAACCGTTTTTGGGTAACAAAGCTTTGGGGCACAATTGTATTGTTTTTTTTTTAATTAGGTCATTAACATTTATAATTAATTTTCATAATAATAATAGAACATAGCAGGAGGAGGTAAGTATAACTTAATAAAATAAGTTTTGATTATTTTTCAGATAACTTGTAAGGAAATTCAGCACTTCATATCGACCTATCCAAGTAAGAATATGATAAGTGAAAAATCCTGTTTTTTCAGCAGAGCAGTATAAAGGTTTAATTAGTTCTTTTTCCTGCAAGGAATACACGGTTAACTTTTTGTTCTATGATTTTGCCTTGTATTCTAAACATAAGCATTTGGAATACAACTGTGCATGTTTTATAAACACAAATTGAAAGTATTTCATTAAAAATAGCTACTAATAAAAATTGTCGGATAAACTTTTAACATTTAATATAATAAAGCATCTTATCATTTTTTAATTCGGAAAATCAGTTAATGTATTAATCTATAAAGAATGGTATATAGTATATTATTACAAAGAAAAGCCGAAATTTTATAGCCTGCAGGATCTACATAATTTTCAGAAATAGTTCTAACCAAAACCAAATTTAATCATATATTGTAACAAACATTTTAAAATATTCCAGGAATAAAAGTCCAACGAATTTGTTATACATATTTAAAACATTGTTTCCGAAGATCCACTAGCACTAGTTCATCGACGTTGATAGTAAGGTTGTCCTTTCTCCATTTGTCTCGTTCCTGCAATGTATTTAGGTAATCATTGGACCAAGATTTCCAGAAAGATGCGTGTTGTTGAATGTTTTGCCATCTGGAAAGTTTCTGCACAGGTACGTTTTCTAATTAATATTGGTTCTGCAATTGACATCAAAGATTCTCCAATTAAGAAATGGCCAGGTATAAGTATTTCTAGGCTAGTGAATCATCATTTAAGCAGCATAATGGCCTAGAGTTTGAAAGACCCACTATTTGTTTTACTAACTTAGTCATCTCCTCAAAATTGAATTTTGCTTCTTTCGTTGTTCTTCGGAAATGATACTTAACGGATTTGACAGCCGCCTCCCATAAGCCGTCGAAAAGCGGTGCACTCGCTGGATTAAATTTAAAATATATGTTTTTCTGCAAGATCAAATTAGAAATAATTTCATTATTTTGTTGATTTAGTATTTTCCTTTTTAGCCATTTCAATTCATTATTCGCTTCAATAAAGTTAGAGCCATTATCATACCAGATTTCGTTGGTTTATCCGCGATGTGTTACTAATTTTTTTAAGGCCGCTAACAAGGCTGCAGTGCTAAGGCTGCTTACTAATTCTAAGTGTACCGTTTTGACCGCTAGACATATAAATACTGCCACGTATGCCTTGGTTACCGGTGCATTCCTGTTTTGGCTGGTTTTTACATAGATGGGTCTCAAATAATCTACACCGGTATTTAAAAATGGTCTGTTTCTCTTACATCTTTGTCCTTGGTAATATTTGTACCTTATGCATGTTAAGCAGGATTTTATACACCGCTTTATTAGGCATCTAGCACCGATCATCCAGTACTTTTGTCGGAATATACTTAGCGTTAAATGGTTTCCGGCATGTAAGTTACAAATGTGTACTTCCTGAATGATTAACGTGGCTAAAGAATGTAAAAAGCCTGTGAATTGGATTTCAATTTACGTAGCATAAATCCATAACTATTCAGCATTTCCGTTATTTGGTTTTTCAATATTATTGCGCTCTCCACCGTATTACTTCCTGCTAGCCTGTCATCCATACGGAAGTGTTTAAGGATTGCAGTCGCTACTTCTGGATATTGTTCTTTATATATTCTTGCCACTTCTTTCAGTGTACGAGTGACCAGAAACGGAGCACATGTGGTTCCATATGTAACCGTCGTACATTTATATATTAGGAGGTAATTCTTCTTTGGGGTTACTGCGCCATAAAATTAATAGAAAATTGGCATCTGCCGGATCCACCAGAATTTGCCTGTACATTTTTTCGATATCTGCATTGTTCGCAATTAGGTTTTGTCGAAATCACAGTAGTGTTGTAGTGAAATCGGGCTGAATTTTTGGTTCGACATGTAAACACTCATTTAATGAAACTGCCATGGATGTTTTGCAGGAGGCATCAAATATAACGCAGAGCTTAGTGGTCATACTCTCCTTTTAAATGGTATGGTGAGGCATAAAATATTTATTATTATTGCATGTAGGTAATTCTGAACAAGATATATATTCCATTTGGCCTAGTTCAATATATCCTTCGATAAATGTCTTATACTCCTTGTGATAGTCCAAAGATTTAATAAATCTTTTCTCCGTTCCAAACATCCTCGATTTCCCATTGACTCCCATTGATTAATGTCCAATTCATCTGTGAAAAATTGACTGAGCTGAAGTTGGAAGAAGACAAAAAAAAATAATCCATCAGAGTGACAAAGACAAAGTATTTTGTTATTGTTATTTTTTATAGCAAATTTTATGGATACATTTTAACCGCAAACAAAAACATAACCTAAAAAAATTAAAAATTATTTCTTAAATACGAGTGAACTGTTTAATTTTTTGTATTGTGATTTCATATTGTGAGTTTTGTGCGTGAAAAACATTGAAAAGTGGTATATTACAATGAATCAGTAGCAGCGAAGACGATGCTGACGAATATAATATTCCAAAAAAAGGAAATATTGGATAAGTCCATATTATTTGGAGCGTGACTGGACTGGTGCAATTAATTGCATAGTCAACCAGATGCGACAAGACCCTCAGTTGCTTCTTAAGTACACCAGGATAAATCACGAAAATTTTGAGGAATTGCTGGGACAGATTAAACCATTTATTGAAAAGGAAACCGTGCTGAGGGAACCGTTGAGCCCTACTTTAAGATTGGCGGTGACATTGAGGTAATTGCGAACGACTCGAAAAATGTTGATCAATATAATTTTATTTTTATTCTAGGGAAATGTACAGTTGATGAGCCAATATTAAAAATTGTTTGTGCTCAATTGGTCATTAAAAATTATACCAAAAAATAGCTGTTGTGCTTTAATTTGATATTATGGAAAAAAAATTATTATTAAATACTACATACAGATACGATACGAGTATCAAAAGTATAAATACTGCCTCTGATTTTATCTCAAATTTCAAATTCACTATTTTTTGTCTTAATTTTTAATGTGAATAATTTTGAATAACGCAATATAATATATATATATATATATATATATATATATATATATATATATATATATACAGCCTTTGCCAAAATTATAAAGCACCCCTCCCAAATTGCAGTATCTACAAAACGAATGAAGACAAAAATTAAAACTCAATATTTTTAGGAAATACTTTTTATATTTTAATTATTTTAGTATTTTGTAGGTCCTCCTTTGGCTTTGATGACAGCCAGGACTCTTTTATTCATCGACCGTACTCATTTTTCGCAGGTATTTCTCGATATATTTTTCCATTCCTCTGTCAGCGCACGTTTGAGGTCTTCCTTTGAAGTCATACTGCGATCCTTGATTTTTTTTTTTAAAATTGACCACAAATTTTCAATGGGATTTAGGTCTGGTGACTGGGCGGGCCAGTCCATGACTCGAATTTGTTTTTTTCGAAACCAACTCATCGTAACGCAGAAGGATGGCAGGGGGCATTATCCTGTTGATAAATTATCGAAGAACTATCCGTTTCCCCAAAGATTTGCCGAATTGAGGCATTCAATGCAGCCTCGAGGACGGTAACATAGTTGGTACTGTTCATCGGACCCTCACAAAACAACAGTTTTCCCACCCCTGATGATGCCATACAACCCCACACCATCAGTTTACCCCCTCCATGCTTTACGGTAGGCACTATAAAATCAGGATTGTATACTTCCCCGACTCTTCTTCTTACGATGGTTGCGCCAGGAGTTCCAAAAATCTATAAGAATTCCATCAAATTTAACATAAATTTCTCTATTAATTCTTTTAAAATACATAGCACAATTTTTTATTTTTTTTTTTTGACTAATTATTTTTTAATATTTATTTTTTATATTTACCTCAAAAGTAGATTCATCTGACCAAACAACTCTCGCCCAATCCACGTCATTCCAATGTTTGTGTTCTCGAGCCCATCTCAAGCGACTTTTTATGTTGGTAAGTGAGAGCAAAGGTTTTTTTCTTGCTTTACAACCTTTCAATCCAGCTTGCAGGAGCCTTCTTCTAACTGTCCGTGCCGAAATGTGAACTTCTTGTTCTGTTTAATGCTCTGCAGCTATCTCAGCAGATGTTTTTCTTCGGTTTTTGAGAGATTTTCGCACAATTCGTCGATCGTCTCTTACCGAAGTGATACGATTTCTGCCTGAGCGTAGTTTATAGGCATAGTCCCCGGTCTCTTTAACCCTTTTCAATGTAGATTGAACTGCTCCACGAGAGCATTTTAATTTTTGGGATATTTTAATTTGGCTTACACCCTGGGAATCCAACAACACAATTTGTGCCCTTATTCCTTCACTGAGTTGGCACGCTTTAGGCATAATTATCACAAACACACTTTTTTTCTCAAAAAACTTACGAAAACTCTTTTTGATTTAAAACACTTTATGTGAAGACTGCACACGATCAAATACAAAACTAAAATAAAAAAATTTTACGACGCTACAACTTCTTGTTAAGAACCTAAAACAAAACAAAAATTGGTGATTTTCAATAATTAAGGGTCGCATTCGATGGGATGACTCGTTCGTTAACACCCATTGTTTAGAAAGACATAATATTAATATATAATGCTAATAGATAGGGGTGCTTTATATTTTTGGCCAAGGCTGTATATATATATATATATATATATATATATATATATATATATATATATATATATATATATATATATATATCTATGGTGGAAAATACGTGAAATCAAAAAAATTTGAAAGTCATGTTTTAATTTTATGATTTTTATGATTTGATATATCTATGGTGAAAAATACGTGAAATCAAAAAAATTTGAAAGTCATGTTTTAATTTTATGATTTTTATGATTTGAATTTGTAGTCTTGATTAAAAATAAAAATTTGCAAAACGTGATTTTTTGTTGTTGTTTAAAATACAGGGTGTCACATTATGAGAAAAATGATGAACATGATGTTGTGTTTATGGCTATAAAAGGAAAAATAAATATCTGATATGATATTGATGATATAGGGCTCGTTTTAAAGGTAAGTTAATACGGATTAATAAAAAAATATAGAAATGGTAAGTTCTTAAATTTCTTCATTTTCAAATTTCCCGCCAAAATTTTATTTTTGAATTTTCTCAATGATCGTCAAATTTTTTTTTTTTTTAAATTTTATGTCCTTTAATTCTATTGAACATACTAAAAACTTGCGCTAGTAAAATTTTTCGTTTTTCTGCAAAATACGTTTAAGTACGACTCCTATTTTGAACCAATTTTGAAAATTTCCAAAATCGAATGGTAGATTTTTGGTCCTCTTACAAAAACTCGATTTTATTTAATTTTTCCAGGTTAGTTTTTTCACTCGTTTTTGTGATTCAAAATTAAATTTAAAACAAAAAATATTGGCAGTAAAAAAATTTATTACAAAATAAGGATAGAAATTTAAAGATATTTATACGGTTAAAATTTAAATGTTACATAATCTTCACTATTTGAATATTTTTTACATTTTAAGTAGGCTTCTGTTGAAGGTATAACTGCATGAAAATCGCGAGTCCCTTTTATTGTTTTCAAGTTCTCTAAAGTACTGCCTAGTTCGATTTGTTTCAATTTATATTCAATATCTGAACAAAATTCAAAAACCATATCAGTTTTCAACGTTTTAGTCCATTTGAAAAGTTCCTCCATTTGAAAAGTGAGACTGGCTCTGGATGCCATTCTCTTAACAGTACCTCCTAACTCCATCGCATGGTCCCTTTCGTTGAGCAGTTGCGTGAAAATGCCACTCACAATCAACTCCAGAATCCTCTTTGTGTTTAGATATATTCATAAAATTTTTTTTATTTTTATAATGTGTTACTGCACCATCTGTAACGTAATAAATTTTAGATAAATCCGGAATTTTTGTTTTCAAAAACTGCAATAATTTTGCTATGAACAAGTGAACAGCGTCATGATGAAGACAATCTGATATTATAATGAAGCTGTAGTGCTGCTATAGTCCTCCTTCAGTTTTGTAAATTACAAATGGATGAATAGTCGCTTGTTTGTTGTTCCAATGAAAACCCTGTGCTGCATTTTGCATTAAAAACGCATAATTTTTTGCAAAATCACAAGTAACTAGTACCGCTGTTGGCTCCATAGCTAAATTTTTATTTTTTATGAAATCGGATTGTGTTAGTGATATAAAGCAATGAGTAATCCAGAAATTCGTCTAATGGTTTTGAATATTTTTCCAAGTTGCATCGGTCAGATGAAACCCACTGACTAAACGATAATTCAGCATCCGGAAAATCATAGTCCAAAAATGCGTTTTTAAAATATTCGCGAAAATTATCCAATCCTGGGCAGTTCTCGCATTGCAGAAGATACCATGTTGATCTTGGATCTTTACATAGTATTAATGAAATGCAGTTCTGGTATCGCGAAATTTTTCCATTGGCGACAGTTTCCATCCTAGTTCCATGAATAATTAATTTGACGTTTTGATGTATCATACAAACGCAAACTGTATGCATTCCGCTACTTCCTGGTTGAACACAGTTTTTAGGACGTAGCAGAGAAAATTTAGAAAAACCATTTTTTTTTTATTCATTATCCTTAAATTTCAACTTGTAGCCCTCATAGCACTCCTTTAATGTACACATCATTAGACGTTTCTGAACTTTAACTTTATCAATAGTTAAACAATCGTTTTTCCCAGGCATTATATGACTAACATCATCATCGTTATAATATTCTAGCACTGAATGCCTGAGTTCATCACTGATCCGTTTTCCAACTTTGGTTGCTGGAAGGCTCAGTGACCTATTCTTGTTTTGAATATTTTTACCTGTCCGTACCATATATTGGGTTGTGTTGGATTCTTCCTGAATTTGTTGTATAGTTAGAGATTTCGGCAGGGTAGACAGCAGTTGTATTTTATCACAATTTTTCTCCAAATGTCGGAATTCGATTTTTAGTTGATCCATGATTTCATCATAAAGACGTGCCTTATAATGATTTTCCTCTGATTGAGTCAAAAGGGGTTCTATTCCAGATAACAAAGATTTTGATGATGTCGGTAATGTGGTAGTTAAATTTAATAATTTTTTATGCTCATGATATTGCCTGGATTCCAACTTACTTGGATATATAGGCGACATGCCAGGGTCTGATAATATCTAATTAAGTTTTTCACGAACGAGAGCACTTTTTATTTGGCATTCCTCACTTTCAGTCATACTCGAAATATTCTCGTCATTGACTGTTGATGATGTCTCCGGAGTAACAGGTGAATTTAATGAATTATTAACCAGTGATACCTCGTTTTCAACTTTTTGACGTTTATTAGTCACCCGGTAATAACATGATGTACAAATCGATGAATTTTCAGTTACATGAATCGAGCGCGGCAAACGAATTTTAATATAATCATTAACATTTCTTAAAATTTTAGAACATTTCAACTCAGGAAACGGCTTACAACACTTTTTGTACCCGACCTTTATTACACTTATTATTTGAAATACTTTTGAAAATGATTTAAATAGAACTTCACAAGTTAAACTAACTGAAATATTAATTCAAACACTAATTTATACCAAAAAATGTTAACAAAAACCACTGTTTTTATTTATGTTGTTTTACAGGCCTACTAACCCCTTCTTTTATAATTAAATTTTTAAATATGCGTTCTTTTGTTCCAAAAGGTTACGTTACGGTTTATGTACCTGTACGTAATATTTTGGGACGCATGTTAGACGGTTGGAACTAACAAAATAAATGACTCATACCAAAATTTATTTTTTTACTAATAGCTTTATGGGCTATCCCTAAACTACGTTACACCTTTGTTTGGGGAAGGAGTATTGATTGTCGTCACGTTTAGGCTGGGGCAGGGAGAATTTCATAAAAGATGACGTCATGTAATTATAAGAAGTTACTGTTATGGGATATTACATATGACATAATACAATAATTTGCAGGTACATCATTAGAGGCATATATCTTTAATATACTTACTTCATGTTCTTAAATGATTACATCATTCCTCACATATTCAGTTTTGTGACGACTTGTGGTGAAGAAGTGAGAGAGACGGAGTTAAGAATGGCCCAAAATAACTTGACATAGTTTATGAACGGACTGTTTCAAATTTTTTCCTCTTTGTTTTTTAATTTTCTATTAGAAGTAAGAATATACTAAAGATCGACGAAATAATTTTAAACAATTACATTATCAGGTCGAGCGTAAATTAGTTAAAAATTGATAATAACATATAACAATTTGATTTTGTATTCCGAAAACGCGTAAATCGTCATACTTAAACGTATTTTGCACGAAAACGAAAAATTTTGCTAGCGCAAGTTTTTTGTATGTTCAATAGACTTAAAGGACGTAAAATTAAAAAAAAAAAAAAAAAAAAAATTGGACGATCATTGAGAAAATTCAAAAATAAAATTTTGGCGGTCAATTTGAAAATGAAGAAATTAAAGAACTTACCATTATTATATTTTTTTATTAATCCGTATAAGCGTTTATGATGCGCCTAAATGTATGCAAACACTAATACAAATTATTTAAAATTTATTGTATTGTGAGTGTAGTAAGCCATGAGAATTTTCGGTAAAACATTTTTCGTGTCATAAACTGCATAGAATTTAGTATAAAGCATGCTATGTTTGAAACAGTATAACAATGAAAACTAAATAAATTTGCTTGCTTAAGATATGGTTAGGAATTTCTTATTAGACTAGAGCATCTAAGGTCTGGTCTAGTGTTTGATTGTGCTCAATGCATTTTAGTTGGTTTTACCATATAATTTTTTTTTTTTTTTGAAGAAAAGCACTCTCTCTGTATGTCGGTATGTAATGTTTTATGGGTGATGCCTCAACACATATTATTAGCCGCCTTTTCTTTGATTTAATGTACAGTGCTGGTAAAAAAAAATTGGGTAAACAAATTTATTGTAAATTGGAGTCTTTTTTTTCTAAAATTACAAAACTTTTGAAAGCAATTGGTTTATTGTTTCATTTTAAATACATGGATGACGTAATTTTTTGAAAAAAAAAAAATTGACCTGCAATTTAGGGGCAAAACACCGAAAAATGCCAAAATATTCAAAATACGTTTGATTGGAGTTAAACTAATGTAATAAATTAAACACTTATTTTTTTTTTTGTTTTTTATTGATTTATAGTAGTTCAATCTTTAATATTAATATTTTGTTGAACCGCCTTTTGCTTTTATTACAGCGATACACCTCCGATTCATTGAATTTGATAAATTTTTCAAAGTCGCAGGAGATATGGATTCCCAAATCATCATCAACAAACTTTTTAAAGCTTCAATCGATTCTGGGCGCTTCCTTGCTACTTCTAGCTTCATCATAGACCAAATATTTTCAATTGGATTTAAGTCTGGACTATACGGGGGCCAGCTCTACACATCGATACTTTTTTCTTCGAAGTACTTTTTTACCTTTAAATCAAGAGATAAGAAAATAAAACAGTTTTTAACAAATTATTTATGTTTATCTGAATGCCAATTTGTCTATCTACAATTCAAAATTAATAACTCACAATTTTAACGGTATGGCATGGAGCGTTGTCCTGTTGCAAAATAAATTTGCAAGTCTCGCCAAAAAGCTTTAACGCAGAAGGCTCAAATTCGGTCTGAAGGACCTGCAGATAAACAGCTGCTGTAACGCTGGAACTAAGGCAGCACAATCGACCGGTTTCATTTCCAGAAAAGCATCCCCAGACCATAACTCCTTCTTTTTTGGTGGAAGTCTTAAAAGACATTCGTTGCTAATTCTCTCGCCAGGTTTTCTCCTTACGAGAATTCTTCCATCTCCAACATGCAGCTTGAATTTTGATTGATCGGAGAAAATCACATCATTCCACATCTCTGGAGTCCAATTAACATGCTCCTGGGCCCATAGCAAACGTTTTTTTTTCACAAGTAATGTGAAAACATTAAAGTGCGGGACGTCTTACGCTACATAAGTAGCTCGAAATGGTTCCAATAGGGGTAAAAGGGGATACATGCTGTGGTATCACAATGGACCGTCACCGGTCTAAGTGTGCGTAAGCAGCCACTCCAACCTAACCTAACCTAATGTGAACTCAGGCTTCTGGACTGATTTAAGTGCTCTCAAACCAGCTTTAACAAGTCTTTTTCTCACTAATCCGGCTGAAATTTTTTTTCCCGTTGCTCGCTCAAGCTCCTGTCTTATGTCCGATGAAGTTTTAAAACGGTTCCGACGACTTTGTAATAGTATAAAACGATCTTCCACTGGCGTTGTCTTTCTGGGCCTTCCAGAGCCTTTCTTTCTTTGTGTACCGCCCATTTCTCGATTTTTTTTAATATTCCACGCGACAGTACTTTTAGGAATGTTTAATCTTTCACCTATTCCACGCGTGGTTAAATTTTCTCGCGCCAAAATCAACATATTGCTTTTACACTGGTCACTAACTTTTCCCATTTTTTTAACTAAAATTGCACTTTATTCTTTATTTGTCTAGGATCAGTTACAGAATAACTTAATCTTACAAAATATGCACTATTTATACTCAAAAAATATATTACAGGCAATAAAACATCTGCACCCCAATGAATGCCAAGAACGGTAAGCGTAAAAAAAAAATAATTGCTTGCCCAATTTTTTTGCACATCAGTTGCGGGGTTGTACCGGTGTAATAAAAGCAAAAGGCGGTCCAACAAAATATTAATATGAAAGATTGAACTTCTATAAATCAATAAAAAACAAACAAAAAAATTAAAAATAACTGTTTAATTTATTACATTACTTTAACTCCAATCAACGTATTTTGAATATTTTGGCATTTTTCGGTGTTTTGCCCCTAAATTGCAGGTCAATTTTTTTTTCAAAAAATTACGTCATCCATGTATTTAAAATGAAACAATAAACCAATTGCTTTCAAAAGTTTTGTAATTTTAGCAAAAAAAGACTCCAATTTGCAATAAATTTGTTTGCCCAATTTTTTTTTACCAGCACTGTAAATTTAAGTTAGAACAGAGCACCCTGTATTTTATAGAGCCATAATAAAAAAATCTGAGCTTTTATAAGGGAATTAGAAACGAGGAAAGAACGAAACTTTTCATAGTAAAACACACAAAACATATGGGAAATCACTTTTTTTCCTAAGACAAATTTTTAAATGAAAACGTTACAAATTCTTAATTATGATTTCTGAAATACTTTTATAAATGTTTGAATTTCAACATATATGAATATCGTTTAAGTAAATCGTTTCCATTTTCTTGTAATAAATGATTTATTTAAACCAAATTATTAAAAAAAATTCATAACAACAGCATTCTGGTCAAATTGAAATAAAAGCTTACTACGATTCGTTTGGTCATTAAGTCAATATACATTACATAGATGGCACTGATAGCCGTAAAAATTTGGAAAAATCGTAACAAAAATTACCACCTGGGGAAATTTCAAGTTCAAAAATTGTAGGAAAAGCGAAACCAATTCACAAAATATAGGAACGTGTGATAATATTGCGATTAAATAATTTTTTTTCGTATTTTTCTTTGACCATTTTAAACATTTTACGTACACTAGTAAAACTAAAGATAAATTTAGCAAGTATTATTTTAATTTGTCAGAGCCAACTTAGATGTATTTTTCAAAATGAAAGTTCGAAAAAATATATTTTAGAAATAATTTAATTTTAATATTTCTGCAATTAAAATTTACTTAAACCAATAAGGCCTTCTTGTATATTGTTCTTAAAGATATGTAGAAAAATTTTATATAAACATTTTATAATATTTTTGCTTTTTTCATTGAAAAACTTGAAGCTAAAAAACACCATTTTTACTATGGATTCCTATGGAAATCAGTGAAAAGTTATACCACTAAAAAAGCTTCTCAAAAATACGTCATTAAGATTATGGCTCTATACTCTAGAAGGCTCTGGTTAGAATCATCCTTAAATGCCTTTAATCTCGAGCTGCACCTATTCAGCTAAAAAATAAAGGCGACAAAAATATCTAATGGTCAAGTGGTGATTGTGGCAGCGGTCGCTGCATATCACCATTAGATGCAATATATTTAGCAAAACATCACGTAACTTAATTTATTCACAAAACTGTATCCGTCCTAGGACTGGCTGTATCCCCTAGTTTCTTAATAGTTGGCAAAACTCTTAAATTTAATCTCCTACTTCGAAATCCGAATTTATAAGTGTAAGTTGTTTCGAAAAACGATTTGCCTTCTGAGTTAACTTTTAAATCCTAAATTCAATAGGACATTCTCAATTTACAGATACTTAAAATTGGAGTGGAAATCAGGTCTTTGAATTTAGAATGTAGAATTAACGATACTTAGGGAACTAAAATTTAGGATTTAAGTCGATTTTAAGAATTGAATGTTTTTTAAATAATGTATGATTTTGGAAAATGAACAAAAGTTCATTTTGTTTTTCAATATCTACATAAACTATCAAAACTACCAAATTTGCTTGCTCTCATATACTATAAATGGTTGAAGTAAGATCATTTGATTGCGATCAACCACAACCCTTTACGATTTTGGAGACAACTGTTAATTTTTCGGTATATCTATCGGGTATATATCTATTCGATATATTTTTCTATTTATCAATTTTTATCCCTAAAATACTCAATGAACAAATTCTTTGAAATAATCAAATCTTCATAAAAACCACCTTCGAAGTATGTTTTCTTCCACTGAGAAATGTTTTGATTTTATTTTTCATGGAAACAGTATCAACCCACAGTATTGTGAAAAACATATAATTTTATTTTATGCATTTAAAAACTAAAAATGGTTAACTAGTTGTAAATGAAGACAATAGCCATTTAATTTTTTCATAGAACGTGAACCCTGGAAGCGCAAAAATTAGGACTTTACTATATTGATTTATTTATGTGTAAATGTATAATATGTATAATCGTACCTCAATGATACCAAAAGTACTTTTCCCGTCATACAAATAGCACAGTGTACAGTTTTACTACTCGTCTGTATCCATGCGCGTAGACGGTACGATGTTAATTCCAATAAATTTAAAAAAAGAAAACTATAACTAAGGTGGCAGCCAGTAAGCACGATCTAAAAAAGGTTTATAATCTCGAACGAATTAGCAAAATGTCAAGTTGTTTGATTAAATTATAAGTATGTGTAAAAAAATGGAGGTGTGGCCAACTCACGACTTTCTTTTACAAACAGAGAATTTTGAGAAATTGAATTTTTTTTTATAATTTTTAATTTTTTTTTTTAATTTCTTTTTTTTAATTTTTTAAAGTTTTATTTTAATTTTTGGAAACATTTTGTATTAAGTAGATTTTTGTAAACCTTATACTTTTTAAGATATTTGCAAAATAAATTTTCTGGATCATGGGGGTGGCCTCAGTTTCGGTTAGCCGATTTGTAGTAAAACTCACTGGGACCTCCCAATTTATGGAAAAAAGCTCAAATCTGAAGTTTCAGTTCGATTGGTTAAACCACCTGGGCTGTGGAGAGGACGCAGACTGACAGACAGACATCATTTCGAAACCCACTTTTTCGGACTCAGGGGATCTCAAAACAGATAAATCTATAAAAATCTCAAGCTCCAAAAATTTACATGATTACTATACTTTATTTTACTAGAGTAAAAGAAAGTAAAAGCTCCTGATATGCTTTCTTATATTAATGTAGGTAACACAGCGCTCTTTGATTATATTTGACATTTTTTTGACATTGTAATATTATTACCTTTTCAATTGAGAAATAATTTTTTAAATCATCTTTCCTGTGGTTTTGTTTCTATTTAGGGTTTGCATAAACAAAAATAGAACATTTATATCCCTATGACAAAAATCCTTCAAATACCCTGTTATTTGGCAGATGTCTACATATTAATTCGTCATAAAGTTAAGTTTTTTGTAGATAAATTTTGTATTTTCTCGTTTATTTTAATCCATCTTCATTTCAAATAAATTAATTGAAAATTTAAATCCAATTATCCTTTTCAGCACAGTACAAAATAGAAACAATTCAATCAGCAAAATATAGAAGATTATGATAAGAAAAGTAATACCAAACAGAAATAATAAATTAAAATTGAAATAATTTTATTATGATTAATGATTTAATTTTAATTTTTTATTGTGATAATGATAGTCTATTTATCTTTTTCTAATGATAAGATGACGATACCAAAATCAGATTTAAAAAAAGAGAAAAATAAAATTCAAGTTCGAAAAAAAAATAGAGAGAGATTTGATAAATTATTATATGACACTTTGATTGACATAATTTAAGTGTGTTTTTGTTCTTGTGCTCTCATTTTAAGGGTGTCAGTTGGTGCTATTATATTTATTCTTATTGTGCTGATATGAAGTGTTATTTTAACATTTAACACAAGAGCAATAAATAATGTGGGAATAATGGAGAGGCGGTGGAATATTTATACATAATCCTTGATTGTTTTATCATTTTGGACATTCATATATAATCATTATAAAAATGGGGAGGAAGTTAAATTATATGTAGAAATGGTTTGTATTAGGTCATTGTTTCAATTGTAATAAATGGATTTTATTTTAATAATTTATGGTCTGGTGAGGTATTACAAGTACCCCATACTTTAAATACTTAAACGTTGACGAAAAATCTTTTCAATTATGGAAAATACAAAAGTATGTATTTAGGAGTTGTGTAAGATTATGGATTTGTTTACCAACATTTAGAAGGGTTCTGTTAATATTATTATAATAAAATAATTATGTAAAATTAAAGAACTAAGCTCGCTTCCTGAAATTGTAAGAACCGATACGGAGTACTGACAACTGGCTAGTTTCCATATCCCACCAAACAATGTTAGTTTGGACTATTTCGATTAATTCGGAGTCGTCATTCGGAAAATCAAAAAAAGTTTCCTTAGCATTTGAAAATGTATAACCAGCTTTTGAAGTATGTAATGCAGTCCATTTTAATAAATATTAGTTTAATTAAAAAAAGCATGACAAAATCCGATAACATATCCGGCACAATGATGTCAATGTAATCAAAATAAGTATCTCTAGTATCGCCACAGAGAATTTAAGTTTCAACTGGATGCAGTGTACGAAAAGGCGTATTATATGTACTGAAAATTATATGCCTTATCTCCATGATATGGATATGGCCTATTCATGGTTCCTTAGCATATCCAAGACCTATCTGTTGGTATATACCTTTAGTGGTATTTATCTCTAGTATCGCCACAGAGAATTTAAGTTTCAACTGGAGCAGTGTACGAAAAGGCGTTTTATGTGTATACTGAAAATTATATGACTTATCTCCATGATATGGATATAGCCTATTGATGGTTCCTTAGCGTATCTAAGACCTATCAGGTGGTATATACCGTTAGTGGTATTTATCTCTAGTATCGCCACAGAGAATTTAAGTTTCAACTGGATGCAGTGTACGAAAAGGCGTATTATGTGTACTGAAAATTATATGACTTATCTCCATGATATGGATATGGCCTATTCATGGTTCCTTAGCATATCCAACACCTATCTGGTGGTACATACCGTTAGTGGTATTTATCTCTAGTACCGCCACAGAGAATTTAAGTTTCAACTGGATGCAATGTACGAAAAGGCGTATTATGTGTACTGAAAATTATATGACTTATCTCCATGATATGGATATGGCCTATTCATGGTTCCTTAGCATATCCAAGACCTATCTGGTGGTATACACCGTTTGTGGTATTCATCTCTAGTATCGCCACACAGAATTTAAGTTTCAGCTAGTATTGGCTGTTTATAATTTAAGGTTTCTCCATATCACATGCGCTACACTAAAAACACAAATTTTTAAAAATCATATGTTTATTTCCATGATTTGATCGTGGGATGCTGACTGCCTCTTAGCTACCATCATGGCCTATCCTCCAAAATACAAAATCTTTAAGCATTGTATCTAGTATTGGCAGTATATAACTTAAGGTTTCTTCATTGTAAATGGAATACACTATCAACAGAACATATGTACATTAGTATAGCTATGAAAATTTGTAGAATATGTTGAATGGCTTTACTCTTATAGAAATTAATTTTTTTTTATTACAAATATTTTTTAAGAAATTTATTAATTTTCATTTGGATTAAACTTGTTTTGTTTTCAGTGTTAGATACATTTTAATTATAATATTTTTTTCGGGATGAGCCTACACTTTTTACAAAAAATTTACACTTTTTGAGATAGCACATTTTATCCGAGAAACGAACCAACAATTCGGGCTGATATTTCGGGCTAACTTCACCGACTTTACTTTAAAGTAATTTTATTTATTATATTTCAGTTATAGAAAACAGAGCAAAATAAGTACAAGTGGTACGATTACGACTGTTAACATTTTTTTTATAAGATGGAAAAAATTAACTTCGTTCATTTAGTTTGGACAATTTAGTACTAAAATAGCTCGTCTTACAGATTCCAACTGCGAGTTGGAATTTTTTCTTATTAATTATAAAAACTTACTTTAAAAAAATATATTTTGAGTAAAAAGTTGTATAAGGAAAATGTATTTTCGTGTCGGAATAACAAACTTATTTCCTGTCTTATTCCCTGTTTCACCTTGTTCAACTACAAAAGCTGCATCCGTGAACGAAAGATGGTCTAACTAAATATAAATAACTTTTAGAATTAGAATTTGAAGAGGTTTCTTTACCATCGATCTAACACGAAAAGAAATATTCAATCTTATTTTTCAAATTCATGTTTTAAAAAACTCGGATAAAGCTGATTTTTCTAATTGAATTGCGAATTTCATTCGAATTTAACTGATTTGACTCCTTATAAAGGAACAATTGAAATGAGACGCACACACATCAGCTCTATACATCGTATGTACGTTCTTATACATCTATCGGGTAGGATTTGTGGTAAATTCGCTTAAAGTATGCTTTAGTATATATAACACAATCATACAATAAATCACGCGAAATAAAATTAATGATACCAATTTTCATTTAAAATTGATATAACCTTTGTCTTTGCCGCACAATCGAATCATGTGTGTATTGTATATGTATGTGAAACATTTAAATTAGAAATCAACCCCGAAAGCAATAAGAAAATATTTTGAAATTCAAAATACAAATAAAAGCTTTATTCATCCAAAACCAATTACAATATTATGTTGTTGTATTTTTTTAAAGTGATTTACCTGTAATAAGAAATGAGCTCAGTTTTATTCATTCTGCTGTTTGGAAAATTACACTTTTATGGGAAGAGTGAGGTAAAATAAAAAAGGATATTGAACCTTTTAAGAAGTTATACGAAATACGTGATAGTTAAATATTATTAGAATTGTGTATCTTTTTATTAAAATTCGAAGGATGTGGAGTTAAAATCTGTTAGGATTTCCAAAAAAAACAACTTATTATTCGTTTTCATTTTGTATACTCGTACATGTACATTTTCTTGGAAATCAAATTGGAAAGGCAACAGCAAAAAAAAATCATAATAAAACACTTAAAGTTTTATTTTTTGTTATTATTATGGATTATAGAGTGGATTTTGTAATAAGGGTTTTTTAGGTTGTTATTTATACAATTTTCAAATTTTCTACTTCACCAATTATTGTCGATTGCAATTACGAGTGATACTAAAATTGGATATCATCAACAGATGCGAATGATTTTATATTTAGTTAAGCAAAAATATTAAACGATGGTGTATCAATTGTAAATAGGTTTAAGTATTTATACCTTGTACCATACGTTTCTGTATCTTATGTATCAACTGATTTATGTTTATCTATAAAAACTGTTCAAAACAAAAAAAGGATGTGTCCTCTACGCGCGACAGAAGTGAAAATGTTTAACCTTCGCATGGGCAGCAATTTTTTTTACACCTGTAAAGATAATTTTTCTGTGTCTGTTTTGTATGAAAATTTTTTACATTTTTTTTTTCTTTTGTTTTTCTATATAAAATGCATTTTTCAAAAACAAAACAAAGAAATATTCACTGACTAGGAAGAATTACCAGATGAAGGAAAAACGTCGTAGTTATTCAAAAAGAAAAATTGAAATCTTTACATTTGTAAATCCTGCCCATGCGAAGGTTAAACTGTAAATTGGAAAATTTTTAAAGGATCATGAAATTAAAATCGCTAAATTAGGAGTTTAATGCTAAGTACAACTACTCTACTTCCCTGAGAAAGACCTCAACAACCTCGTCACAACAGACAATACGACAGACAGCTAAAACAAAAGCGACAATCAGAAGAAATGTATCTAGAAAGAGTGCTAACTGCCGAAGAAATAAAAAATGGAAAAGTCTACCAGAGTACCCACTGAAGATTGCAGAATGGAACTTTTGAGGTTAGGATTCCATTCGACCCCCAATTGCAAGAATCATTACTGGGAGGATCCAAAAATAGAGCGATAGCTGGATTAATCCATATGAGGAAGCGATTCAAATAAGATACAAATTCTATTTAGCCGGTATATAAATAATATTATTGTCATAAAAGAAGACAAGGAAACAACTAACCTATGAGTTACATTCGATACATCTTGTAAAACTACAGCAAATGTTTCTCTCAACCAAGTAACGCTTACCGGACCAACTCTTCAGGATGACCTAACAATAATAATAATAAGCTGGAGAAAGCAGCGTTACGAGCTTACTGCAGATGCAGAGAAAATGTTTCGGCAAATCAAAATAGCTGATCCAAAAGCTTCTCACTAACCTTCGACGAGCTTCCGAAAATGAACAAAAGCAAACTTACGGACTAAAAACTGTAACATGCGGTACTGCATCAGTGATTTATTTGGCTACAAATTCTTTAAGGGAACTAGCAATAGATGATGTCAACATACATCCAATAGATGACAGCGATGATATTTTTTCAGGAGCAGATATTTTAGAAGAATCAATTGTTGCTCAAATCAAACTGTATTCTCTATTAAGAGGATACGAATTCAAGCTGGGAAAATGGAACATCACCAATAAGACAATGGTGCCTATTTGCCAGAGGATCTCAAAGAATAGGTCTATACATCAAAATGAGTTTGCCACCATAAACTCTAAGCTTATACTGGAAACTTAGCAAATGACATGATCCACCAAAAGGTAAAAATGGCGCTAACTAATGCGAAAATAATGAAATGCTGTTGTGAAACACTCTTAATACATTATATTTAATTTATTTTAATAACAAGCCAATTTTCGCAGTCATACAACTTTCATGGACAATTTATAATTAGTAAGTCGCTTTTACATAATATAAAATTACAAACAACAAATTTATAAATATTTTTCAAGGTCATTTAAGGTTATAAAATCGCAAAAACCAACATGTGCATTTTCCGGTATTCTTCAAAATAGTAAATCCGCTTATAAAAATGTTATGTTCCGCGATGATATGTTTTCACTTGGCTTGTAAGTTTTCCAAATTATATACTGAAAAATCTTACAGGTAAGTAGGTAGTACATAGGTGATATTTAAAAATGATAAACAATAGAATAATAAGAATAGAGTATAAATATAAGTTTTGACACAAAGCTTAAAAAAATATTCAAACTCTTAATTAAGAATCTATGTGATAAATAAGTTAAGATTTTATTCTAAACTATCGAAAGAATATTCCAGGTATTTGTGATAAAAAACCAAGTGTGCTTTAGTACCTTGCACTCAAGGGCTCCTGGGTAGAGTCATTTAAAATTCGCCTTTACAAATTGTAATAGCACCATTTATTCTGTTAGCAAATTAAATACGTTCCAGAAAGTTTTGTTTATTTAACTGTAAGCAACTCATACTTTTCGCTTGAGGTAGGAAAACTAATACAAATTTTAGAACGTATCTATGATTAAGCGTGTATGTTTGTAGCTGAAGGTTCACTTTTCGAGATTTTTCACATGTATGAGTATGTTTTCTTACTAAAATAATTGTGCAGTTACTACACTAGTGTTGTTTACACTAATTAGGAATTTGAAAAGAAAATATAATCATATAAAGAAAATGTTAAATAATAAAAATATAAAAGACTTAACTATCCAGGGTTGCAGCCTGTTGATTGAAGAGGTAGGATGTGGTGTAAATATATCGCTATTTAGGTGCTCGTACATTAACTCTTGTTCATGTATTTTGATTTAATGTGGCGATGTTATAATTCGCTAACTCCACATGATGATTGGAATCATAAATTGTCTCATTATTATTTTCACTACTAATTTCATCTCACAGGTTGATTATAATTTATATTATTCTCATCATACCCTGTTTTTCCGTTCCACTTTTTTTTCGTTTTTCTTGATATGCAGTGGAATAAGTATCAGACCACAAACATAACACTTTTATTATTTGTTTATTGGATATTTTTTCTTTTTACGATATTTCACTTTTCGTACAATTTCTTAATATTAATATTTATTTATTTGTTTGTAGTGCTAGTGCTAGTGGTATATTTTTTTGGTTTTATTTTAATTAAAATAGGAAAAAAAATCATCACTGGAAATGAATGGCCGAAATTGTCCATTCTGGTCCATTCGTTTATTTATTTTTGGTTTAAATTTTTTTTTTTTACAGTAATTTCACTGTCGCTTTGTATTTTCGAATCTAAAAACTATTATTATTATATTTTAGATTATTATCACCTTTATTATTGTAATTTAAATAAAAATTTTTAACTATACTTAATTGCGTTTTATAAAAATAAGTTTTAGCAATTAATATAATTACAATATATAGTATACCATGTATTTTTTTCTCTTCCAAAATATTTTTTCTTACTTTTTTTCACCAAAACAATTTTCTTTTAACTTATCTTTAACTTTAAACCCGACTGACCGAGCTTTTTAAGATTTATTTTCGGGAAACTTAACTTTAAACAGTTTTATTCAAATTTATTTCAGTCACTATTTATTACAAATTATATATTTTTTATTTTCTTGCTCTTTAAAAAAAATGTACATTAGACTATCTCGCGAAATCTTCAAGCGCCCGTTTTATATCCGAACCCCCAACAACATTTTTTTCTTTTCACGCGCAAACTTGTTATCATCGCGCAACACCAACTCAAACAACCGCGGCATCTATCAACAAAAATATGTATTTGGGATTATCGGTATGCACCTCTTTATCGACCAAAACAAATAAAAAAAATACAATTGCTTACCGATAAAGGCATTTAGGGACTATATACACAAAAAAAAAATTATGCGGATTGCAGACATTAATGAAATTGGGATGGCGTAGCTGTTACAAGTATGAATAAAAAAAACTTCGAGTGGAAAGGTTTAATATAAACTAGAATTTAAAATGAACTTGATAAGAGTTCTATCATTTCCTTTTTCATAAATATTAAGAACATCTGTAGGTAATAATAGATTACCTGTAGTATACATTATATAACAAATATATAACATTGGCACTGCCGCAAAGCGTTCCACTCTGGAACTGTAAATATAAAAGAAACATTGAAGTAAAATATTTTATTCCGCCCGTTCCAACTGACCAGCAAGTGTCACAAGGCGCTTCAGAAACTCCTGGTGGCTTCAATGGGAGAAGAAGCATGTTGTGTGTTCTACATAATTTGTTAGTAGCCACAGGAAAATCCACTAAAGAGCTAGTAGAAATGGCTGGCAAAATAAAGTGGGAACTTGGATGTAGCCTTTCTAGATAAGGGGAGACTGGAAATCAAGATTGCTACAGCTGAAATACCAAATGTGCGAAAAGGTACATGGAAGGGAAATGGAGTAGCAAATGTAGTATGCCGGTTTTGCAAATGGGTCGGTCATGTATTAGAAAACTGTGCCGCCAGAACAGGCGCAATCGAAAAGTATAAAGCTGCTGCATACTAAACCGCAACCATACAGCCAAAACTACCAGCTAAATTATCCCATCTGGGGCCAACAAAACTTCGAGCCTAGAAGTGTACCAAGTAAGAACCCGAACAAACAAAATCCTTATTAACCTTCAGTAAATCACATAAGATCATCACAACCCACAGTTAATCAGAGGCAGTCTACCTCCTTAGCAGGGGTCAATAGGGTTACCAAAGTAATCAAGGCATCAGTCAGTTGACAAACAACCTTCAGAGAATAATTATTAACTATATCGAGAATACCCCATTCATCACCAGGGAGACGAAGAAGGACTTGTTGAACACAGAGATAAAAAATATACATTCCGTTGCAACTTCGTGAATGTATTTTCGTTTTTTTTCTCTTTAAAACTTTGCGTATTGTATTCTACTTTTTATAAAAACATCACAAATACGAATAATTTTTGAATTTCATTATACTGAATGTTCTTATTTGAGCTTCGTGTTTTTATTTTTTTTTAAATACAGTATTTCGTTTTTTCTATTCTTGTATTTCATTTTGCATTATACATGTATTATGAACAAAGACCAAAATTTAAATACTTTACAGAATGAATTAACAATTTATATTTTCAAAAATTTTTGTATTATGATTTTACTTATTCGCCACGTGATGAATTTGGGATTTTTCGATTCATGAATTTCAAAATCGTAAATACAGTATTTCAAAGAACGAATATTCAGTATAATAAACGTATGAAGAATGCAATGAAGCTAAAATAAAAGTACGAACTCTATCGTTATCTTAGTTATTTATATTTTATATTTTTATATTTAGGTGCGTAAGTACACCTTTTGGAGTAAGGTTGGTTAAATGGCCAAAAATATAATTAAAAGACTCAGTTCATTTATCTTCGCTCCCAAAACCATCTAATGTACAATATTAATTTGTTTTTACTGCCAAAACTTTAAATATGGCCGAGTATGATGAAACTGATCTATTTCTCAACCGACTATGATGAATTTTGACACGTGCGATGGAAATGGTATTCTTTAATGATTTTTACATGAAGTGATGATGGCTAATTAGGACGGAACTTATCTATTTCTCAACGGATTTCAGTAGAATTTGGCATATGCGATAGAAATCGGATTCTAAAATGATTTTTAGATGAAGTTCTGGAATATGGCAAAATATGATGGAACTTGCCTATTCCGTAACCGATTATGATGAAATGCGACATGTGCGTTGGAAATGGGATTATAAAATGATTTTAGATGAAGTTTTGGAATATGACCAAATATGATGGAACTTCCCTATTCCTGAACCGATTATGATGAAATGCTACATGTGCTTTGAAAATGGGATTCTAAAATGATTTTAGATGAAGTTCTGGAATATGGCGAATTATGATGGAACTTGCCTATTCCTTAATCTATTATGATGAAATGCGACAAGTGCGTGGATTCTAAAATTATTTTAGATGAAATTCTGGAATATGGCCAAATGTGATGGAACTTCCCTATTCCTGAACCGATTATGATGAAATTTGACATGTGCATTGAAAATGGTATTCTTAAATTATTTCTAGATGAAGTTCTGAAATATGGTCAGGTATGAACTTACATTTTTATCAAGCGGTTATGATGAAATTTGATTTTTACGCTAGAAGTGGGATTCTATGATTATCTTTAGATGAAATTCTGGAATATGACCAATTATGATGGAACTTATCTATTTCTCTACGGATTTCAGTGGAATTTGGCAATGGGATTCTAAAATGATTTTTAGATGTAGTTCTGGAATATGGCAAAATATGATGGAACTTGCCTATTCCCTAACCTATTATGATCAAACGCGACCTGTGCTTTGAAAATGGGATTTTTAGTTCTGGAATATGGACAAATATGATTTAACTTGCCTATTCTCAAACCGATTATCGTGAAGTTCTGGAATATGGCCAAATAGGGTTTAACATGTGTATAGTATTTAAATTTGATCTCTGGTTGAACATAAGCGAGCAGACAGCTACGCGGAAATCTCTTCACGGACACGGAGATGTCAACATCCATGGAGTCTTTAAAGAGGCTATCAGGGGACTTCTTATCAGAGGAGGACTCTGATGTTACTGTGGTGTAGTAAAGGCTATAGAGATGACATTGACATTTCTGCAAGTCAACCTTCACCACTTTAAGGCAGCAACAGCTGCTCTAATTTTCAAAATTGCGAAAGAAGCGACAGATGTCGTCTTGATCCAGGAACCTTGGGTCACTGAATACCGACTACTTGGGCTCAAGACTCCCCATTATAAATAAATGTACGCGAAAAAAGAAGGTAAAGTTCGGTAGTGCATTCTCATTAAAAATAACACAAGTTGTTTCTGCTATCAAATTCCAGAAATGGAGATGTAGCAGCGGTCAGCATTGAGGTCGATAAACGAAACCTCTGGCTAATATCAATTTACCTAGCTTATGTTGGAGTAGATATTCCACCAATTATTCTAGGTGAGCTAATCTTGGAGGCTCAGAAGCGCAAGGTTGGAGTCATCCTTGGGAGTGATGCAAATGCTCATCAGACGATCTGGGAAAGTAAGGACACAAATGAACGAGGTGAGTTACTCCTTGATTACATTTTAACTTTATAACTAGAAATAGACAGGAGGTATTGGATATTACTCTTGTCTCAAGCTTTTTGACGGGCCACTCCTTTTCTGATCATTGTTATCTTCAATTTGAAATGGACTTGACTTCTCCAAAAAGTCCAATCTACAGAAACAGGAGGAAAACCAACTGGGATACCTTTAGAACTATTCTAGGTAATTCACTACCAGTTCCGGTGCCAAAACCTCCAAAAACTGGGCAAGAGCTTGATGGCTTGGTGGACGAGTTGTCCAGCGCTTTTAATGAAGCGATACTGGGCTCTAGTTTCTTTAGCAGGCCTAGGGGTAAATCTCGGCCACCCTGCTGGTCCAAGGAGATTCAACAAACACGTCGAAAATGCAAGACTCTTCAAAACAGAACGGAAAACAAAAGCCGCTGTAGACCGGGACTCCTACAAGGAAGTCCTCAAAATTTACAAATATCAATAGAGAAGTGCCAAGAACACCTCTTGGAGGCTATACTGTAGAAAAATTGAGGAGTCTTCGGAGACGTCTATGCTACGCAAAGTACTATCAACTGGTCCTTCCATCCCAAATTATCTTCAACGGCCGGATGGGATATGGACCACTAATAATGCGGAATCGCTGGAACTTCTGCTGGAGACTCATTTTCCTGGTTGTTCCGAATCTGAACCTACCACATCGGTAGGTAAAAGGGCAAGTCAAATTATTATCAGAAAAAAGATCCTGTGGGCGATAAAGAGTTTTTAAACCAGATAAGTCGCCTGGACTCGATGGCATTATCCCTGCGGCTATTCAACAAACTACGAATCTAACCATTTCCTGGTTAGAGGTAATTTTCAAAGACAGCCTAGAGCTATGTCACATTCCAAGTAAATGGACAGAAGTGAAGGTTGTTTTCATACCTAAGGCGGGGAAACGCTCACACTGCAATCTCAAAGACCTTAGACCGATTAGCTTATCTTCCTTCCTTTTTAAAACATTGGAAAGACAAATAGAAGCTCATATTAGAGGCACGATTGTGTAATAAATTTATAAAATTAATGTACATATAAAAATATTTTAATAATAATAAACCAAATTATAAGAACAAACATTAATTGTTAATGATTCATTATAAAAATTGAGTGGTGCGTTTCATAATTTTTTTTCTTTCGGTGTGAATTTCCAGTGAAAATTCGTATTGTTTTGAATTTATGGGATTAGCACTAATTAATGCCTAGTGTAATATGTTAATTATGTGCAATTATTGGGTAAATAAAAAAAAAATAAAAAAAACAAACAAGATTTAAAACTGTATTTTGAATAAGCGTAACCGCTAATCCACAAGAAAAGTACATGTAGCGTGAATAAGTACCGAAAACTTGAGTTATCATTAATTTTATTATTGATTCAAAAAAAAAAAAATATAAAGTGGGAATAAAAAAAAATAAAAGTTAAAGAAAATACTAAACAAAAAAAATATATCCAACAACTTTAAAACGGAAAAAAAAGTATTCCTGCCCATGGGGCAGGGCAACCATTTAGAGGGATCCTGCGACGGCGCTGGTACCAGTATGACCGGACGAGCCGTATAAGGTATTGTTATTTTACACGAACAAACTGTGAATTTCTGATCCCTTTTTAATTTACACTAAGTAAACTTTTGATAATTAAGTTTAGTTTAACGATTTTTTTTTTATTTTTGCTTTAATATATCTCATAAACTATGTAACAGTTGGCTTTTGTATTTCTTTTATTTTGTTTAAACATTTGACAACATATATATGTATATATTTCCTTTTCTTTTGGGTTTGTGGTGGTGCACAGATTTGATTTGCACCCCCCATTCAGAGCAATACTTTTCGCGTCGATTTTTCTAGTCACTCCGGAACGACCACTCCTGGTTTATGATTTTCTTAGCTGCTGAGACCGTGGCAGAAATAGTCTCATTTTCCCTTTTCCCTTCTCATCGTTATTCTTCATACGGTTATTCAAGCATAAGAACATGTCTGGAAAGCCCCACGCCGCACCGCGAGCTCTAGCCAGCTACTATAATGCACCAGACCTCTATTCTCATGTCTGTTAATGGAATCCCCTTGTGGGGTTTCGTTACAAGCTATCAAGAATTTATGTTTAGCATATGAAAATGTATTCCTCAAAGAGAATCAAAATCTAACTTTTACAAATCGAGTCAAACATCAAATTGGCTTAAAAAATGATAAACCCATATTTACCCAAAATTTACAGATTCTCAAAGAACAAGTACAAATGAAAACCCAAATTGACAAAATGTTTCAGGACGGAATAATTAGACCAAAAAAGTGCCGAAAAGATACATGCAAGTAAAAGTGATAAAAACAAATGGCGTTTAGTCACAGAATACAACGAAAACAGAAGCCATATTCCTATAAAGCTAGGAGAAGCAAGAATATTTAATGGTAATAGCAAGTTATTACACATTATAAATCTTACCCAGTATGACCAAAATATCCTAGATCTTGACTTTAATATTTACCAAATACAGGAAAAACCAAATTAGACACACATTTAGCTACACTTTATCATAACAAAATAAATATCCTTACACTATATTAGATAAACTAGAAGATACTCATAATTCTTTAAAACATGCTTATAAAAGCAAAAGAGGACTAATTAACGGATTAGGCTCCAGCTAACTTGGGTAAAGATGACCATGTAGAAATAAATCAGGCAATACAACAACTATACAATAATGAAGGACAGATAACAAACGAAATTATTAAACAAATCAATTTAAATAACAAATTGATGGAACGATTCAAAGAAATTAAGGAAGTCATTAATAATAGCTCAATAACCCCAACTAAAGAATTAGAAATAACTCGAAATTATAGTTATGAATTACAAAGTATAATGCTTATTGATAATCTATATCACACCGCGTATAATATATAATATCTACAAGAAAATTTAGATAATATCTATATTATGTATTCTCGACAAAAATGAAATGTATCATATTCCATCTTTTCGAAAACAATAAATAACTATCCATTCAGATAATGAACTATACAAATTGTTAACGCTCAAAGTCTATTATAATCAATCTAATATTATCCCTATTCAAATACCTAAATTCCATCCTAACAAATTTCAAAAATACCTATTGCAATCTACTACTATAAATAATTCCTTTTCCATTTACATCCCACATTCCTCAATAATCGAACGACCAAATACCATAATAGAAGGATCAGCTTACTGCGAAGAAGCTAAAATCCAACTCAGCAAACAATATTGTATCACTAAAATTATATACAACTTACCAGCCATATGCAATATAATACAATCTCAACCCGAGTAATTTAAACAACTACAACCAAACTATCTATATGTATAGATTTTTCAGATTAAATGAAACCTTTTGCAAATTAAGTGTAACCTTTTGCAAATTAAACGGAACTATTTGCAGATTAAGTGAAACAATTTACAATTAGAGTGAAACTTTTTACTAAATTAAATGAAACAATTTGCAAATAAATTGAAACCCATAGAATTTTCCTTCCTGAAAGAAAGGGTTTCAATTTATTTGCAAATTGTTTAATTTAATTGTGTAAAAAGTTTCGTCTGAAGCAAAAAACCGATTTCTTTCTCATCAAACTGTGAACAAAAAACTGCGAAAACAAATAGAGGGAATAAAAATTATAAAATTTACCGATTGTACTTTAGAAATAAACGGAATACAATACGAAAATTATGCAGCTACCTTCTTAAATAAAAAACTTTTGCAACCTTTCAACGATATAATAGTTGAAAAAACCGAACCAGCAATAAATCTGCCGATATTAGCTGCATTTCTTGACGTTTGATCTGATCCAGATCAGATCATGTCTCATGAAACGACAAAATAATTTCGTCAGGTTGGTATTACTGCTGCCTAAAGATACTATTCAAAATTACAATAAAAATTGGTATGGTACTACTCAAAATTACATTCTTCTTTTTTGTCAAATATTAGCCAACTTGTTTTGAAATTATCTGTCAAAAAACGAAAAAATAGTTTTGTGTTTTGTATTACCAAAAATTTATTCATCGGAAATATACTTTCCAAAATGGAAAATAGATTACACCAAATTTCAGAGATAAGACATACATTCTATATGAATAAATAATTGACTAATACCAAATTGTTTTGTAGCTATTGGAGACGTCAAGCTCCACAGAGTACAGCAGCAGTGCAGAGTCAACAGATTCAGAGTCAGAGCTGGACGGAATTCATAGTAATTTTCTGTGTACCATTGCAGCATACACCGATTATGAATTTAAGAGACATTTCCGAATGAAAAGGACAACTGCCGCAAAATTAATTGGTATAATTATATTTTCTAATAAATTAAAAAATGTTATGAATTACCTTGATGTCTATTTACATTCTAGATATGTATAAAACATCCACAAATTTTTTGAATGCTGTAACCGACGAAAGCCGTAAAAAAATAAGCGCGGATAAAGAAATGTATATTTTTATTTGGTACATCAGTAACACAGCCATTTCGGATTATAGCAAACCAGTTCAACATTTGCAACGCATCTGCATGGCGAATTATTTACAGAGTGGCTCAGTGGTTAATTTCTGTTGGGCATATATTCGTGAAGTGGCCCGCTGATGATGAAATTTTACAAGTAAGCGCAAAGTTTGAGCAAAAAAAGCGAATTCCGAATGTTATAGGTGCGATTGATTGCTCGCATATTAATATAAAAGCCCCACAAGTCGACAAAGTGGCATATTTTAACAGAAAACAATGCTATAGCATCCAACTCCAAGCGGTTGTCGATGCAGAGAAAAAATTTATTGACGTGCATTGTGGTGAACCCGGCTCATTACACGATAGCCGGGTCTTGCGTAGGTCACCGTTATTTCGAAATGCCATGGAAAATACTTCCTTGAAATTCCCTAATAACACATTTTTATTATGGGATTCAGCGTATCCTAATTTAGATTGGCTAGTTAGCCCGTATAAAGATACCGGTAGCCTGACCGCAGCCCAACGTCAATTTAATTATCGGCATTCATCCACCCGTATGGTTGTCGAAAACGCTTTTGGGTTGTTAAAGACCAGGTTCCGGCGGTTACTGCATTTTTCAGAGCAAACTCATATAGAGAACATTGTAAATTTGACCGTATGTGGCTGCATTTTACACAATATTTGCAAGATGGAAAATGATGTCATCACAGTTGATGATGGCACAGAGGTTCATTTCGAAGTTCACGGCGAACCTGAAACATCCACTAATGGGTATAATAGTTTAGAAAATAACATAAATCGACGCCTGCTGCTTTTCAATGATATGCTAACACGAAACATCATAAGTAACTAACTAATTAAATTTTATAAAAAATAAAACATTAGATTAAATCAGATTTTTTTTTCATTTTAATTCTTAATTCATCTCATTTATAATTAGTAATAATTAATAATTCATAATTAGGATATAATTAAATAAACATTTTAAATAAAAATAATTTATGTTATAGGAATTCAATAAATATTTACATAATTAATTTTTTTAATTTAACAAGGCTTCCATTTTTTTCTTTATGTTGTGCTTCCTTCATCAAGCGGCGCTCCTTCATTTCGTTAATTTTTTTTTCATAATAAATTTCCTTAATTCTAATTTTGTTTTGCAAATATTTTTCTTTCGCCGATTTTCTTTTTGCTGGGGGTTTATTATAATTATTTATCTGGCTTGAAATGTCCTTAACCGCAACAGCTGTTTGAGTTGTTGGTGACAGGGACAGCGCTAAATTGTGGTTGCTTGTTTCTAACGGCACTGCAGCACTCGGTGTCCTCGGCTTTAGCGCAGTTATTTATTGACCCGACAAGCTTAGGGTGTGGCTATTAGAAATTATGGGGTTGGATCCAAAAATCTCCTCCATAAGTTCCTCGAAGGGTGCGTGAACCACAGTGTTTCCCGAACGCTTGCTTTCGTCTTTTGCATTTTTATACGCCCTAAGCAAATTTTTTAATTTGTTACTGAGAATTTCCACCGTTGTCGGTTGTGTCTAAAAATGAATAAATAATTAACAGGTTTTATCTTATAACTTTTTGATGTAAATTTTTTTATGTATGGCACTTGGCACACTTACCAAAACGTTTTGCGAAATTAGGTCTTCTAAGACATTTGACATCGCATATTTTTTTTTTTTTGAATTTTCAAATTCCGCTTGTCTCGCTAAATAGGATAATAGGAACGCTCGCGTTTCACTATACTGCCAAATTCGTTTACCACTGGAAATAAATAATAATAATTTTTTTTATTTACATAAACCTAGATATGATTACACTAAGTAGTTCTCCTCACGATCTCTTTATATTTTTTGTTTTTATTGGTTTCTATTTGCCAAAAAAATTTAAAACTAAAAAAATTATTTTGTGTTATTAAAATTGTTTCCAACAAAACATAAAAATATTTACATTAATTTATATATATTTACCTACCTTTTATCCATATTTAATTTTAAAGTTTTATATATATGTTTTATTTATTAATTTAAGAAGGATAGACAAACAGAAATTTCAATTTTTTGTTTTATTTTATTTTGAATGAGTTCGGTTATTATTCATTTCACTACTACCAACCACATAAAACAAAATTATTGTTCACCTACATTTTAATACCTGAACTAATTTTCGGATCACCATTCGTGATCCAAAATGAAAATTGGATCAAATGTTGTTGTTGATGCTGATCCGGATCACCATGCGTCAAGAAATGCAGCTATTATACGATTGGAACTTAAAAAACCAGGAAAAATTGAATGAACTACATTGTGTAACGAATCAACACGCCATTAGCCACTACACATCGCGGGCACTTTATTGCATCGCAATCTTAATTATATTAATCTATTTTCTTAATTCACATTTTAAGAAAAATGAAACCGGTCTACAAAATAGTACATCATCTACTTCAAATAAAATATCTTTCAGATGTTGGCCCTCAGTTCGGCGGGAGGAGTTACGTACACTCCATACGAACTTATCATCATATTGACCAAACAACAATATAGCAACTGTTACATTCGCTTATGTCTAATTAATAAATAAAAGACGACCTTCCAATGCTACTCTTATCATCTCTCTTTAATCATGGCTTGTTTAACACTCCCTATAAATACAATATTTATTTATTACATAATTTATACTATAACTCTTAACCATAATAGAAATAAAGGTAATTTAATTTATACGAGGATCATACCATTAACTTAATAACTTAACATACATAACAACAACAAACTAAGAGAGGAAGTTGATGCGACATCTATTGCAACAACATATATGAAAAATATAACCCACAACATTGTAGCAGTAAATTATCCAAGTAAAACTGCAACGACAATGTAACAACATCATAACATAGAGAAATTACCGCCCGTAATTAAATGTAGACATAGAATAAAATAAATAAAAAAAAACAAAAGATTTGATTCTATTCGTATATTTCCATTCACACATTTATAATATTACATATAATCAGATACATATGTACATATATGTATATCGGTCATTTGCATTTAAATCTCACATTTCAAAGTTATTCAACTTTCATGCTTTTTCACTACTTTTTCATGCTTATTATATAAAAAACAAATTAAAAGAAAATTTTTTAAATATAATTTTTGAATAATATTTCTAATATGAGCATAATGATTTACATTTTATTGTATTTAACAGTAAATTTAAAACAATTAACAAAATACCAATACCATATGTTATTTTTTCATACAAAAAATATTTGGAAATTATATATTATATAATTTATAAACAAAATATTATTTGAGAAACGCAATACATACATGCATTTATTTGTAGTGTAATATTTTTTCTTTTAAATCTGTGCGTGTGCAGTTTTGTTTTTCGTGTTTTTTTCATTTTTTTAGTTATCTTTTGTGCTATGTTATTTTTTTTTTTGTCATGAACGTTACTTGTCGATACGATTCTTAAAAAGCAGGCTTGTTTTTTTAACCAAATGAGTTTAGTTTTATTGCATTCAAAGTGAACACGCGAATTTTCAAAATTTAAAAAATGTTAGAAAAATTTAAATAAATTGTGTAATAATGGTAAGTAAAAAAATGATCATGAACGTTACATAGCTTTATTTTTAAATGTATTTATTTAAATATAATAAATACTATTGATCATTGAAAAATATATTTAAAATGGATTGTTACTCTAAATATAAAAGGATTTTAATAAAAAACTTATATTTAAGAGAGTTATTAGCAATATTAAGCCATTGACCAAATTGTAATGACCGTTACTTCTATGAATGAAAGTATTTTATATTTGATATCCCTTTGTCGGTCTAGGATAAGAAAACTAACCTAGCTAGGGCTGAAATACAAAAAAAATATCGTCAAAAAATAAAATTAGATATCAAAAAATATAAAAAATAGAAGGAAAAAGAGAAAACAAGGTATTTTAATTAATAAATTATTTTTTGTGTTAATTTTAATATTAAAATATTTTTTTTTTTGTAAAGAAATGCAAGAGAAGAAAAATAGAAGAAATGCCATTAGAACAGCAAGAGCATCAACGAGAACAATGGAGAGATCAGAGAAAACGGTATTGCGAAAAAATCGTAATAAATTCATTGTAATTGAAACAGAATCAATTGAGAGTTTACAAGAAAATATTTCTCAAAATCGAGCAAATCCTACCGCATCCAGAATTTCAGTCTAAAATCAATCCATTGAGAGTTTAGAAGAAAATGTTTCCGTTATTTCATCAACATCAAAAACTTTCAAAACCAAAAAAAAATATAAATATTCAAAAACGAGAGAAAAGCAGAAAAAAATTACCAAACTTAGCAACAAAACTAAGAAATTACAAGAAAGCCTAAAATGTATTGAAATCAAGTTAAAAACCGCAGAAAAAAAGAAGGAAAAATACAAGAAAAAATGTAATAGATTGAAAACAAAAATTGGTGTTGAAATTGATGGTAATAATAAAAATAAAAAGCGGACGGAACGGGATTATGTGCCGTAATACAAAAAAGTGTTGCTAACTTAAAAACAAAAATATACGGAGAAAAATCGATCAAATCAAGAAATAATTGTTCAAAAATTATTAAAACGTTATGGAATAAAAAAAATAGGTAAATCAAATAAACTGTTGCCGAATAAAAAAGTTATTAAAAAAGGCTTAAAAGAAAAAATTGAATCATTTTTTTGCAAAGACGCACACAGTAGAGCTACTGCAGGAAAAAATGAAACTGTGACAAAAGAGAAAAATAAACAGCAAAAAAGATTTTTAAATGACACAATGAAAAACTTGTACAAACAATTTTGTTCTGAAAATCTCTGTAAAATTAAGCTATGAAACATTTACAGGAACAGACCATTTTGGGTTAGATATCCATGTATCACTGATAGAAACACTTGTGCCTGTCATGAGCATTCCAACATTAATTATAAAACTGTAAAATTGTTTCAATTAAAAATAATTTCTGAAAAGGAATATCCAAAGCTATTAGACTATATAATGTGTGACATCAATTCAGCTACATGTGCCTGGAGCTGCAAAGTCTGCAAAACAAAAAGAATCTCTGTTTTACCTACAAATCTAAACCAAAATGTTAAATGGTTCCAATGGGAAACAGTCAGAGAGCAAAAAGAAAACAAAACCAAATTTGTATCGAAAGTAGAAATAGAAAAAACCGATATTGCAGCCAATTTATTAAACATTTTTCAAGCAGACATGCAAAGATTTAAAAAACATTATTTTAATGTTAAAGCACAATACAGCTCATATTCTATTTGTAAAAACAATTTAAAATTAAATGAAACTATAGTTCAGATAGACTTCTCAGAAAATTATGCGTGTAAGATTAGCGAGGAAGTCCAAATATTTCATTTCGGTGCATCAGGAAGTCAAGTATCAATTCATACCGGTGTCTTTTACTTGAAAAAGTTAGAAAAACCGGTTTGTTTTGCTACCATTTCTTCTAATCTCGATCATACTCCTGGAGCCATTTGGGGTCATTTGGAGCCAGTTTTAAATTATATAAATGAAATTTCTCCAGAAATAAACATTAATATTATTTTGTACAATCACAAAACACCAACAGTTTTCACTTACTTAAAAATAAAAAAAACCAAAAATTTTATTTTTGAATTTATTGACTTTTATTTATTTAAAATTACAACTAGTTTCGATCTTGTAAAGATCATCTACAGGTAATTTTTTGCAATCGTTCAATTGCAAAAAATTACCTGTAGATGATCTTTACAAGATCGAAACTAGTTGTAATTTTAAATAAATAAAAGTCAATAAATTCAAAAATAAAAATTTTGGTTTTTTTTATTTTTAAGTAAGTGAAAACTGTTGGTGTTTTGTGATTGTACAAAATAATATTATTTATAAAAAGATCACTTACGTCACTCCGCTTCAAAATTTTTTTTTTTTTAAATGTTTAATAAATAAACATTATTCATTGTTTTTCTGACGGCAGCTTCTCATAAGCAAAAAAATAATTTTTATCTATTTTCCAACATAATATTTGAAAACCAATTTCAATGCGGCACTTGGTCATTTTTTGAAAAATCGCACGAAAATGGTGCACCTGATGGTGTTGGAGCTGTTTTAAACCGCACTGCAGACTCCTTCGTTGCTCACGGAAGTGACATTCCAAATGCAGAAATATTTTACTAGTGTCTCAAGGACAAACAAACATTAAATTGTTTTATATTTCTTAAGAAGAAATACAGAAAAATATTGCATCAATACCTGCAAATATGAAAACTGTGAAAGGAACAAGAGATATTCACCAAATTTATTCTAATGAAAAGAGGACAATATTGTATAGAAACCTTTCTTGTTTCTGTAATTTAAATATTTCGACACAGACAAAATTCTGCAACTGTGACAAAACGAATTTTAAAATTTCAATAATGCAACCCAAACCTCTTCTGCAACAGAAAAATATTCTAAAGAGAAAATGCAAACATACAAAATGACATATAACGAAGTGTACTCAGATTCGGAGTCAGACTGAAATTTTATATTATTGTATTAATTTGTCACGTTTTTTGATTTGAGATTTAAATGTTTTGAATTTTTGGGAAAAGAAATACATATGGTATAACAAAAAAAAATATTATTTAAACGTTTTTATTAAAGTTTTTGAAAGGAAAGTCATCATGAACGTTACCTACAATCATGAACGTTGACGTCTATTATTTGGATAAAAAGTTATGTAAATCTGATTATTGTCTAAATTTTACTCAACATATAAAATAATTTAGGGTTAAGCTTTATTTGCAAGAAATTTCATTAATAATTTAATATTAAATTAAAAATTAAACAAAAAAAAAGAAGCCGAATTTAAAAAATTTTGAGATGCCTATTAAAAATAGAAATTTCTAAAATTATTAATTTGAAAATACAAAAGATTAAAATACCATTTTGAATTAGACGTGTCACTAATGTGAATAAACGTAGGTAAATTAAATTTATGGTTTTGAATTTCACAATTTATCTAAAATAAGTAAAGTAATGTTCATGACAAAAAACTCGTTGCTTTTTAAAATAAAAATCCAAAAAAATTTAACAAAATACATTTTCATAAATTTCTGTATTGCGGTCAAATATTTAACTAATGCTCTGTAATATTTAGTGAAAACTCGAATTGATTAAAAAGTGCCTGGGGACAAAAAAATGTGAGATTTAAATGCAAATGATCCATATACATACTATATATAATCATACAATGAAATAAATAAATAGAAAACAAACAAAATGATTAAAATTCTAATACCTATTATATTTCCTTTTTTTTACATTATGTTTTATTACAATGATACAATAGATGGGATCTATAAAAATATAGATTTAGAATTATTGCAACTCTGAAGTAGAAAACATCATAAATAAATTTGTTAAAAGAAAATTAAAATTTTTTATTAAATAAAACCACCACAACTGCTTGAATCATTAACTCGCGTCACATTAATCATAATTTCCCCACAAACAGCACGCTCATACTACAATGAAAGAAAAATAAACCAACATTCTGTTTTCTTTATGAAGTAAATTATACACAAGAAAAAAAATAATGTGAACAGAGATAGACACCCGTACAACATTCAAAATACGAAAACAAATGCGATGATGGTTACGCAATCAGGGGAGGCGTAACATCTTTTTTGATGTTCTTGATTTTTCCTTTTTCTAGTATTGGCTTTAATTTTTCTTTAAGACCTATTATGGATTAAAATAAATCGATAATGGTGCGGTCCATATAATTCAACGTTTTAAATCAATCGATCAACTAATTCTGTAATAGCTTTAATGGGGGAGTGGTAGCTCTCACATTTATTCACTTTTATTTTGATGATATAAAATGTAAAGGCGACCATGTTAAATGTCGACCGAACAATTAATTTATTCTGCTCGTGGCAAAAATTATAATAGTAAAAGACCGTGATAATTTGGATGTATGCGGTTTTTTCAAACAAATGTCAAAAATCTGTACTAAAAAATATTTATCACAGATTTCGGGCACAGTCTAAGTATAAGTTTTGATACAAAGACCAGAAAAATATCCATCATCTTCGATATCTATTATTTAGGGATTTTACATTTCACTAAATCTAGAGATTTCGATCGCCCGACAGATGATGTTTGTTTATTTATTTGTAGCGGCTCACTCAAGCCTTCTCCGCCACAATGTATTAACCACACACATTGGCGTCTGATCTTACCAAAATATCAACACAACTTTCACGCCGCTCAACGTTATCATCATTTGGGAACAAATGCATGTACACAACACAATAGAACCTTGTCTCTTCCATCTGAAGTGACAAACACAAAATAAAATAAATTAACTTGGTTTTCAGTCTCGTCTCAGTCCTTAAGGCGATAACGCATCGCTCTCATTGTGTTGGTCGCCAACCACATTTTTGTGTATCAAAGAAATGGTGGTGATAGATAAAATAAAAACTTAGAATTTTAATTAAAATAACTTAAAATAAATTTGGCCCTGTTTAATTTTAATTAATATAATTGCACAGCATTTATAAATTTATAGTATTTTATTAATAATTTAGCATTAAAAAGAAAAGCACACATGGAAACAAAGTAATCGGAACAAAAAATAATGTAGTTGCTTCCATTAAGCCTGGTTTCCATTATGAAACATTTACTGACAGTATTTTTTACTGAATAAAAACATAAAAGTCGAAAATTTCATTGAAATGACACAGATCATTTTTTGTTTTTAATTTTTTTTGAAAAATAGCATTGAAAAATTGAAATATTTTTCCAGTACTGAAAAAATATACTTCGCTTCATATATTTTTCAGTAAATTTTGTCAGTATACTATAAAAATATCAGTATACTATAATAATTTTTTCAGTACTGTAAAACTGAAAAAGTATTTTTTTTCGCTCGAATATATAGTATATTTTTATCCCATTTTGTTTATACTGTCAGTAAATATTTCATAATGGAAATTGGGCTTTAAGCATAAAAGCCTCTTAAATTTTTCCAAGCAATTTCCACCTCATGAACTTACGCACTCGGAGAGGATATATAATATTAAAAATTAACAATAATAACAACGTTAATAAAAATAAATTAAAAACTACGCATTTGCACATCAATCACGCCAGTCCAATTGGAGGAAGCTGGAAGGGGCTTAGCCACCACCTACCTGAAAGTCTTCTCTGAAAACCCAGGGCTTGTTCCGAATTGTCGGGATGGAGCCTGGTACAGGAATCAGGTAAAAATGACTGCTTGTGCAGATCAAAGATCTTTGCTGCTTTACACTAAGGCAGTAGACGGACTTGACGGCCAGCCTTGCTGTTATAGCTAGGGAAGAGATCCCCTGTAGGTCAAGAGCCAGGGTGTGGATCCCTTCAGAGCCTAGCAATCCAAAGGTGATACTCCAGTTGTTGCAGGTTAGTAACCCGGATTTGCCAATGCTCAGCTGGAAAGTTGCCAAGCTCGAGGAGGCAGAGGCTAAGTATAGGTCAGCCGTCTTAATTTTAAACAGGGAGTCACTGTCTGCACTAGAAAAAAGCAATGATACCGTATAATATGGTTTCAGTGCAGTCACACTCAAAATATGCAAGAAGGACGCGAACAAGTCTGTCCAAGCTGTGCTTGAAAGTCCATCTAGGCTCCCTGAAGTAGTAGATAGCCAGGCGGAAACTCTCTCCACAGACACGGAGATGTCAATGTCCTTGGAGTCATTGAAGAGGCTTTCAGAGTACTTCACATCAGAGGGAGACTCTGATGATACTGTGCTGGAGAAGATATAGGGATGTTGACATTTCCAGAAGTAAACCTCCACCACTCTAAGGCAGCATCAACTGGGGTGTTCTGCGAAAATCTTTTGTTAAATCTCTCCTTCCGTCTCCCCGATTAAGTAGACTGGTTAAAATGTTGGTTAAAGGTTGTAGACTGGTTAAAAGTTGTAGACTGGTTAAAATGTAATATCGGCTTGTGATATTCACATATATACGGACAGTCAGGCTGCCATTAAAGCGCTTCAATCACACCTCCCCACGTCGAACGTAGTCCAGAACTGTCTTTCATCTTTTAACGAGATGACAGATCACTTCAACATCCATATTTTATGGAGACAGGACTTTCATAAGTATAGGGAATATAAAAGCCGATGAACTGGCCGACATGGTACAACGGATCACTTCTCAGAAAGCCGAAAGGGTATTGAAATGCTTCTTGCTTTATGAAAACTGCTGCTTCAGGAAGAAGCTAGTAAGCTGACGAACGACAGATGGTCAATTAGCACCTCATGCGTAGTAACTCGGCAGATCTGGCCAAAGTTGGACTTGGCGAGATCCAAACAGCTGATCTCACTTCAGCGGAGTCAGATCAGTGTGATTGTTGGAGTGATTACGGGCACAGTATCATAGGCAGGCATGCGAATAGAATTGGTGCCTTCTCACATGACTACTGTTGTAGTTGCGAGGGCGAAGAGGAGGAAGAGACAATACTTCATATTCTTTGCACCTGCCCTCATCTGGTAAGAAACAGACTAAAGTTTCTAGGGGCATCCCTCTTCAGTGACCTGACGCACCTCAGTAGGACTTCAGGAGTATCCAGCGCTTTGTTAACAGCTCAAAATGGTTCAAATGAGTTGGAGGATAAACAACAATTTGTGGTATGGCTACGGACCATTTTTGTATCTATGCCTAGTCCTAGTGAACCGCCACCGATACCTAACCTAACCTAACCCTACAAACTAAGTAAATGCGGGAATTATATACAATCGAAAAATTTCTAAAGCTAAAACTATTAGGTTCAGGTTGTTCGGGATAGGCGTCTCCAATTAACCTTATTTCCCGAAAAAAACAATAGGTTTTCCACACGTTTTGTAAGTTAACCTGACACGAAATAAATGTACAGGTAAAGCGTCTTACATTAGGCTTATTCCTCGCAAACAATATGGCTTCTCCACGTTTGATATCATATACGAGTATGGCGTGTCTTAAATTCGAACTGATGTTCTGCACAAGATATGTTTTCCCCACGTTATATTTACACTTTACGCCAAAATTGTTTTCCACAACACATAAATTTAAGACAGGATTTCCTTTTTTTAATAATTAAATTTATTTTCAGAATATAAATACGATACTTTATTTATTAATCAGTTTTTTTTACATTTCAATTTCTACACCAAGCTTGATCTTATTATCATGGCGACTTCGACGACAATAGTAATCCAATCGTTTTCTTCCTCGTGTTTTTATACTCTTTTCCTATGTCATATTTTCATTTTGTTCGAAAATGTGTTATACTTTAATGTGCGCTGACTAACGAACGCACTCATTTGTGCTCACAATAATTGTTATTTTCTAAAAGTGCACCCTATGTATTGTTTTAGAAATGTTGTCAATACGACTTTTAATTTGACAGATGAGTATACGTGAAATTAATTGAATTTTATAATAATTTAATTGATTTTTGTTTTTGTTTACTTTTGAGTATAGAACCAAGTGTTGAACAGCGACGGAAAAACCCTCTGCTCGTTTTTACAGGTGAGTGATTCCATACTTAATTGAATCCAATTTCCACATAACAATTTTGTTGATAAAGTTTGCTTTCCTTACAGGTTGTTCCAGTATTATATGCAACGACATCGTATGAATCGTGCGGCTGGTAATTCATTCGTATAAATGTTATGATTTTGGTATAAGAATACAAATTGTGATGTGGACATGAATTGGTTGTATTTTTTTGTTTTAAGATGAGATGTCGTTCACCGTGTCTGATTGTAAGTAATTCTTCCTGCGTGTCTTCAACACAGGTGGAGAGTAACAGTTCACAGAGAAAACTAAAAGTTCATGATGGGATACCATACTGAGATACAACTAATTGAAAAAACAAATAGAGTATTAGTAAAAGAGATGATATGATCAATAAGGGAATAAGAGGCACCGCTAGCGGTTGGACAACCAAACGTTGGTGCCACAGTGTTGTGTACGGATAAATTAAGCCTATTTAAAGGATTCAAATAATCCCGAGAGAAGCCGGAATTTTGGAGTATATCGAATAAAATTAAAATTAAAATTGTATCGTAGAATCAGAGCCTACTCTATAAATAAGAGCCTCCACATTGACTGAATTTTTTACTAAGCTTAAAATAAAGTACATGAAATTTTTTCTTTACTATGAAACTATATGGGAAAACGATTGTTTTCATTTACATTTTTAGTCTATAAGAATTATGAGCTTTTACATTATTTTTATACGAAAATGTTCATAAAACATGTAATTTTATTTGATTGAAAAATCGAATCATGAAAATGTTTATTTCTTAGTGAAAATCCTCTTGGAATATAAACTATTGCAAAACTTTTATGGAATGTTGTTGTTGTAAAATACGTCATAACATAAAATTTATAAACAAATATAACCATCTCTTTTTAGTCTCCTTCTAAAATCATCGCCACATGACAAAAATCTGCCCGAATACAGATTCATATCATGTGGCAATGCTTTATTAACGACTTTTGTTTAAACCATAGATGTCGCCTACAATTCAAACCGTATAAAAAAAATCAAATAGGTGATCGAACCGGTCGGATTCAAAAATCGGTCTGATTTTTGATTCGGTTAAACATATTTTTGGTGGCTTCACTCTATAGTAATAACTAAATTGTAATAATAATTAATTTAATACAATTTTTTTTATAAATTTATTAAAATTAAACCATTGCTATGAAAGAAATTATGTTAATTTTACATAAAAAGTTTTCTTTTAAATCGTTAATAACTCAGCCCGAATCCCTGTTGTTTTTAATTGTGTGTTAAGTGACATCTAGGAATGGGAATAATAAGTAAGAGTTATTTTATTTTATACACCGCTCTCAAATGTTATGACAATTCAAATATTGTAAACAAAAACTTATTTTGAATGGGTCATTAATTTTTGGGAATAAAAATCGATGCCAAATATTAATCATGTTGTATTTATTTTCAGCTGTGACTTAATTTAAATAATATTTCTAATACTTGAGAAATAAATAAGGCATTTATGTTACAGTTAATGTTTGTTGGTTATTTCGTTTATTTGTGATGCATAACAATCTGGGTTGATTTGATTTTTTTGATTTCTTCTCGCTCAATGCATATTATTATAATTTTTTCTCTTTGACTCTCTTTGATTTATTTTAATTTTGGCTGTTCAACGTATTGTCTTGTTTTACCATTGATTTTAGTTGTGAATAAGTGATGACGTCATTAAATAGAATATTCTCTTTTTATTACATATTGTTGTTGTTGTAGAACGTTTTTTAATTTAATTCCTTTATTTTCTTTTGATTATATCTGGAAAATGGGGAAGGTTGAGAATCTGTGCTTTAAATGAGTTAGTCATTGAGTTGTTTATTAGCGATTTCAGAAAAAATTATTTATCTAAGTTTAATTTTTAATTCATATTTTTTCGTCAATCGAAATCGCGTTTTTTCATACAAACTCTATGAAAATAAATTATTTTTTAGTGTTTCTATGTCCTTTATTTTAAGTTCATTTTTTACATGGCGGCTCTATTCATATCAAGATGGTTCTGGTAGAATGCTTAGTTTACAAGATAAACAAATGTACTTACGCTTTTTGATATGTTTTCTCGAAAACTTCAACAACTCGACAAGGAGTCGTCCTAATTAATTTGTAACAAGGAGTCATCCTAATTAATAAATTCGTGAAATACTAAATATGCAACCGGCCCTAAGAGCGTTTTGATGTGTTTTACATAACACGTAGAAGTATATGAGTATAACGAAAAATTATTTAACACCCGACAGATTCTCATTATAAAAGAAAATTGTAAGAGAATTTAATCTAGTTTCCAACTGATGAGTATATGATTATGAAAAAATCAATCCTCTTGATAGGCCATGGCTACTGGACTGATTGTATTACAATTTTACATTCTGTATATAGAATATATTGTGTACAGTAGCCTTATTCTATAAAAAATAAGTTAATGTTTACACGTGATAAACAGTGAACGAAAAGAGAATCGAAAAACAATTTAATGTAATTTTAGTAAAAAATCACAAAGTTTACCCGTTTTCACACATTATCTTATTTTTTACAGAATAAGGGTGGTTGTATTAGCGAATTATAGCGCAGTCCAGCAGCCGTGGCCTGATGAGAGGATTGATTTTTTCGTAATCATATGCTTATCAGTTCGAAACTGAATTAAATTCTCTTACAATTTTAAGAAAAATATTAACTTCATAATAAAAAAAATTAAATATAATGAGCACATGTCTATCTATGGGGTTGGGGTGTTAAATAATTGTTTCACAATCAATTGAGCAATCTTAGTGTTGAAACGTGTTTTTCAAAATTGACTTTTGGTAAATTCGAAAAAATAATTCAAGTGAAATAAAAATTAATCTAACATTTTTTAAGTTTTTAATTCAAGTAGAAAACTAATAGTTGCTCGGGTAAGTCTTAGTAATAATAGTTTTGTACATTATTAAGTTAAAATATTTTTTGTAAATAATTTATTTCCTTATTGTGAAATATATAATTTTTATAAAAATTATATCGATTTCGATACAAATTGTATTATCTTCAGTAACTTAAATACTGACGATGATACAATTTGTATCGAGATCGATATAATTTTTATAAAAATTATATATTTCACAATAAGGAAATAAATTATTTACAAAAAATATTTTAACTTAATATTAAAATACGTGAAATAAGCACACAATATTATAATATAGTTTTGTACAATCTATAAAATAAAAACGCAAAATAGTAGCAATGATTGGGAGAGCAGTAACTGTTTGACCCACCCATTTACAGTACCATTACCTATCCCAGATACAGAGATAAATGAATTTACAAATAAAAGAATTAAAATTATAGATGATAGAAATGAAATAATTTCATATAGTGAAAATAACTCAATAAATACAGAATTTAAAGGGAAAATTAATAGCATAGATAAAAAAATGAAAGAAAGTACAGAGATAACAGTAATTAACAATAAAGAGACTGTTGGGGCAACGACGGTCGTAAGTAAAGCTGCACTGTTTGTGGTTTATGACTCGCCTCTGCATTAGTCCCAAGTTTATATTTTGCTTAGTGGACTGTATTTTTGATTACACACGTTGATTTTTTTTTTGCTCCTCACAATTAAAATACTTCGTTCAATGTATATTTATAATTCAATTTTTATTTGTATAATATAATATAAGGTTTAAGTAATTTTTGATAATTCGGCTTGGAGTATCACAATCGTAATAATATGATTTGCAAAATTGGAAAAACTAGTCAATATTTTGCTATAATATTTACAATATTAAGTATAAAATCGCGACATCTAAATTAAGAGCTTATAACACTTTAATTAAAACCTAAGTACATGTAAACATGTTTAGCCTGAATGTTGGCTGAATGAAATAAATACAAAACTTAAGTTGATTCATAAAACGTCAACTTCAAAATATTGGATACAATAATATTAGTAAGCAATTGATTTTATATAATTTTAATTTTAATTGATTAATTTATTTATTTTAATATTTTAGAATTTTTAATGGAATGTGAGCTGACAATCATTTTACATAAATGAAGATAAGTCTTTTGAATTTAATAGATTTTAATATGACAAATTCTGTGATTATAATTATGTTGTTATTTTTATTTTAGGTGATCCGGCTACTCTGGATTTAAATGTTTTGTAGCTATTCAACATACACCCCCTTTGAACGGGCTGGTTCAAAATGATAATACATAGATGGAACACGGATATTTGAATGCTTTAATTTCGGGATGGTGTATACTTTGTTGCTTGTAATTTATTTTTGTTTTATTATTGAATAAAAATCTGGATGATCATGATGATGTTTGTTGTTGCGTTTTATCTGACTTTTCTGGAGAAATTGGTAGAATACAGAGTTTATTTATGGGACGTTTGAACTCATTGTTGCCGGATTTTAAGGTGACTACTCTGACCAGACCATCGGAACCGGGATGAGCTTCTATGACCCGTGCAAGCGGCCACTGGTTGACGGGTAAGTTTTTGTCTTTTATTAAGACAACGTAGTTTGCCTGGATTGATGCTTTTCTGGTTCTCCATTTGGTTCTTTGCTGCAGGGAGGTGAGATATTCGATATACCACCTTTTCCAGAAGTGTTGACTCATTTGTTGGACGAGTTGCCAACGAGTTAAATGCGATACTTTAAGATGAGTAATGTCCATTTCTGGAATTTTGGTATGTGGATGTCCAATTAAGAAGTGCGATGGTGTAAGTGGATCGACCTCTACGTCGTTGATGGTGCTTAAAGGCCTTGAATTTAGAATTGCTTCTATTTCGGCTAACAACGTATTCATCTCCTCGAGGGTTAAGATATGTTTTCCTATTACTCTCTTGATATGAAATTTCGTGGATTTTATTGCCGCTTCCCACAGGCCACCAAAATGTGGGGAACTTGGTGGAATGAAACTCCAGGTGATGCGATTACTAGAAAGATAATTAGAGATATTATTTGAGTTTTTTATGAGTTTGTTGAATTCCTTTTGCGGTTTATGGTCGGAGCCAATAACGTTGGTTCCATTATCACTATGCAATTCATGACAAATTCCTCGCCTTGCAGTAAATCTTTTTAGAGCTCCTAGGAATGCATCGCTGGATAAGTCACTTACTAGCTCTAAATGGACAGCTTTAGTGCTTAGACATATAAATAGACATATGTAAGCTTTGTAGGTTTTCTGTCCTCGTCCTTTAGTTAAGTGGATTGATATGGGACCAGCATAATCTACACCAGTTTTCAGAAAAGGTCGAATTAATTCTACTCGTGCACTGGGTAAGCTACCCATAAGTTGTTCTTGGCATTGTGCTTTAAATTTAGAGCAAATAACGCATTTTCTAATGATTTCTTTTGCCTTCGTTTTCCCATTTGGTATCCAATATTCTTGACGAGCAATGGATAGGAGAAGAGTTGGACCAGCGTGTTTATTAATATGCATGATAATCGGGTGCTTTGTTGAATATGGGGCCAAGCTATTGTGCAGTCTACCGCCAACCCGGAGTAATCCGGAATCATCAAGAAAAGGATCCAATGATTTCAGAGAACTGGATTTCCTGACTTCTCCTTCTAACTGCAATGCTTTAATGTCATCTTCGTAAAATTCTTGTTGCTCGTGTTGACAAACTATGCGCACTACTTGGAATAATTCATCTCGCCTTAAATGACTGCCTTCGATTCTGAAATCTAAGGGCTTTGATGCGTTGCCGATGAATCGCAAAATGTAGCACAAAACTCTTTGCAATTTGTGAAATGACGAATACCTACTGATCATTTCGTCGTACCATTCATTGGATTTAGTGCAAATGAAGGCAAAAGTTATCGTTTTATTGGCCCTTTCATCAAGATTACCATAATGACTTGCCTGAGGTGGCCAAGTAGCAGAAGCTTTATGCAACCAACTTGGTCCATTCCACCATAACAGATGTAATTTTATTTCACTAGCTGATAAACCTCTGGAAGCGCAGTCTGCCGGATTGTCGGCTGAAGGAACGTGCCTCTAATTTTTTCAAGATAGACCGGAGAGGATCTCAGCTGTGCGGTTACCTACAAACGTGCTCCATCGTCTTGGGTGGCTTGCTAGCCAATCGAGAACAATTTGTGAATCAGTCCAAGCGAATGTTTCGCTTATATTGGTATTTGTTTCTCGTTTGACAACTTCGATGAGTTTTTTTAATAAAACTGCTGCACATAGTTCGAGTCGTGGCAGTGTTTGCTGCTTAATAGGAGCTACCTTTGTTTTCGAAGAAATGAGTTGCACCGACACTTTACCATCTGCTTCGGTTGTTTTGAAAAACACAACAGCTGCATAAGCTGATTGGCTTGCATCGCAGAAGCCATGTATGTCAGTAATGGAATCTTTGAACGGATTTATAAATCTTGGTATCGAAATTTGGTTGATTGTCTTCAAGCTGTTTCTCATTTTCTCCCAAAGAACAACTTTATCATGCGGAATTGGATCGTCCCACTCTAGATTATCTGCCCAAAGCATCTGTAGAAAAATTTTGTAAGTTATTACAACCGGAGATACCCAACCCAGTGGATCAAATATTCGACTTGCTTCGGAAAGAATAGACCGTTTTGTATAGCTGGTGGAATCCGGTAGTTGAGATGTGAAGGTGAGGCTATCAGTTTTTGGATTCCAATTAATTCCCAGGACCTTAACCGATTCTGAAGGCATTTGGGTGTGATCTTTTATTATTTTGTTTTCAGTATCTTGATGTTCATGAGCGATACTCCTTAATGTTTTATTACTATTGGACTTCCACTTCCGGAGATGAAAACCGTAACCTTCTAAAATTTCAGAGATTTTTTCTCTCAACTGGTGTAATTCATCTTCATTTTCAGCTCCTGTCATGAGATCATCTAAGTAAATATCAGTAGCTATCACATGCGAGACGTGTGGTGAAGAATTTTTGTTGTCTTCTGCGATCTGTTTTAAAGCTCGAGTAGCCAGGAATGAAGCTGAAGCCAGCCCATAAGTCACGGTCATTAGGCGGAAATGACGGATAGGTTTTGAAGAATCATCTCTCCAAACTATTTGTTGATATTTTGAATCACTGGGAGATATTTTGACTTGTCGGTACATCTTTTCGATGTCCGCGGAGAGTGCATATTTATGTTCCCTGAATCGAAGAATGATGGCGTACAAACTTGATTGTACGTTAGGCCCAACTGCTAAACAATCGTTTAGGGAAATACCTGAGCTGGATTTCGCAGAACCATCAAAGACAACTCTCATTTTGCTGGTGTCGCTTGATGCTTTAAGAACACCATGATGTGGTAGATAAAATTGAGATTGTTGGTCCTTTGGTGGTGAAAATTCAATCATATGGTTGAGATTTTGGTATTCCAGCATGAAGTCTTGATATAACTTCGCAAAGCTAGGATCTCGGATGAAACGACGTTCCATACCTCTGAGCCTTTGTATGGCAGATGCTAGTGATTCCCCTAATTGGTCGGGGGATTCCTTAAAGGGAAGTTTGACGATATATCGCCCTTGATTATTTCTTTCTAGATTCTTTGTAAAATGGTTCTCACAAAATGTTTCCTCTGGTGAAAGAATGATTTCTTGGTTGTTGAGTGATTCCAATTCCCAGAATTTTCGTAAGCTTCGGTCGATGTTTACCATTTCGGACTCTTGGTTGGACAAAGCTAGCATTGAAATTAGCTGATCATCTTTGCGATTGCTGGATTGCCCTGAAACTACCCATCCACAGACTGTGTTTTGAAGAATGGGTTCATTCAGACTGGTTTTGATTTGGCCGTTTTGGAGGAGGTTAAAAAAATGGTCAGCTGCAATTAAAATGTCTATATTTTGGCTCTGATCAAATTGTGGATCAGCTAATTCGATCCCTTTATAGGATTTTATATTTATAATTAATTTTTGCGGAGGTAATTGGCTGGTTATTTTTGCCATTACAAGAGCATTAATCGAAAATTCGGGGAAATGCTTAGGCCTGACATGAATGGTGACTAAGCCTTTGGATATTCCAGAGCCCGCTTGTCCTATCCCACTTATTGAAATACGCGCATTTTTCTTTTTCAAGCGAAGACGTTGCGCACAGGATTCAGTAATGAAACTGGCTTGTGACCCAGAATCTAAGAGCGCTCTGCAAGGGATTATCATTCCCGAATCGTCAACTGCATTTATGATGGCCGTATGTAGTATTACGGATGCTGCTTCATATTGTGAATGAATGCCGTTTACTTTTTCTGTAGACTGAGTTTGCTTTTGGAAGTCATCTGAGCTTTGTTCTGAATGCAGCAGAGTGTTGTGCTTCATACCACATTTTTGACAACGACGTTTTGATGGACATTTAAAAATTGGATGTCTTGTGCTGAAACAGTTAAAGCATCTATTGGTCCCGTTGGCAAATTCCGTGCGCCCTTTCACGTCCATTGATTGAAATTCGTTGCAGGTATATAACGAATGACCCTTTTCTTTGCACATTGCGCATTGATAATCAATCATTGATCTAATCGCAGCATGACCCTGAAATGGTTTCTCTGAATCTTCAGCAACTACATGACTTCTTACTTCGGATTTGGTACTGGTTCGTCTAGAAGCGGGAATCAATGATTCAAGAGTATCTATTCTTCGGCCGAGGAACTTCAGAAATTCTGAGAATTTTGGATTGATCATTTCTGCTGAATATTCTGCCCACAGCGACTTTGATTTTTCGTCTAATTTTTGCAACAGTACGTAGATTAACCATGGATCTCGTGTTTCGCCTATTTCACCAAGAGCTTGAAGTCCGCGAACGACTTCATCTGAGGTATCCATGAGACGTTTGATGTTACTTGCTGTAGAGTGGTGAATGGATGGCTGCTCAAAGAAAGTTCGGATGAAGGTATTTATGATGTATTTTTTGCGATCATATCTCTCTAGTTGCTTTCTGTCACTGCAATATGGCGTAGTAAAACCGCTGCTTCACCTCGAAGAAGTCCCTTTAAGTACTGAAACTTTTGGACTGGGTTCAGATTTGGAGATTCATGTATGGTGGTAGTGTACATGTCGAAAAAGGATTGCCACTCAGAGTATTCTCCGGAAAATGCCGGTATGTGTATTTTCGGCAATTTCACTTGGGAGTTTTCACCAATCATGGTCGCATTGGTAGTTTCATCAAGACTAATTACACCTTGATTCAAATTTTTTGACCGAATCAAATTATTTAACGCCGAAGTAGCAACGTAGTAGTTTTCCTCGTACGTGAAATCGCTTTCTTCGGTAGGACTTTCAGTGAATATTCGAAGCTCTAATTCCATAAATTCCTCCATTAATTTTTCGACGCGTTTTAAACGAGTGTTTAACTCGGTTACATCGGTGGCGGAGTGATCTTCTCGAGCATACTTGACTAAATTAGTCAATTTACACTTATTTGTGCTGCGCTGTTTTTTAAGAGCCGCTAATTTTTCTGCCATATCGAGAGTTCAATTATAGTTAACAAATTAGCTATTGGTTAACGCGATTGGAGCCCTTTATGTTGAGACACAAAGCACTAAAAACACACGATAAATTGTCTTAGATCACTGGTTAATTTTCTAAATTTCAGCTATGTAATTGTTTTTTCAATTATTCACAGGCACAAACTTAATAAAAATTCATTTAATAGCACTTCAAAATTTGTTAAGAATTTAGTTTTTGTTAGAAAATATGAAAATAATAGAAAATGGCTACTTCTGAACATGAGGTTTGCCCGTTGACTTAAATACACAAATTTTCTCGTTTCACTTGAATTTTATTTTAGCACAATGGTTCGCGTTTAACAATCAAGGAATTTACGCATAAATAAGCGTCTTTAACTATGTAATTTCACTTTAGCAATCTTATATAAAAGTCTACTTATCTGATTATAACATGCGGTCACGCCTCCGATATTCTATGGCTTCCGGCTGCTTATATTTTAATTTAGCTGGATGATTAAATTAGATTAAACTGATGATAATGTTGATTTGGATGATTACTTCAGCCGACTATCCGGCTCGAAGGACCAAAATGTTGGGGCAACGACGGTCGTAAGTAAAGCTGCACTGTTTGTGGTTTATGACTCGCCTCTGCATTAGTCCCAAGTTTATATTTTGCTTAGTGGACTGTATTTTTGATTACACACGTTGATTTTTTTTTTGCTCCTCACAATTAAAATACTTCGTTCAATGTATATTTATAATTCAATTTTTATTTGTATAATATAATATAAGGTTTAAGTAATTTTTGATAATTCGGCTTGGAGTATCACAATCGTAATAATATGATTTGCAAAATTGGAAAAACTAGTTAATATTTTGCTATAATATTTACAATATTAAGTATAAAATCGCGACATCTAAATTAAGAGCTTATAACACTTTAATTAAAACCTAAGTACATGTAAACATGTTTAGCCTGAATGTTGGCTGAATGAAATAAATACAAAACTTAAGTTGATTCATAAAACGTCAACTTCAAAATATTGGATACAATAATATTAGTAAGCAATTGATTTTATATAATTTTAATTTTAATTGATTAATTTATTTATTTTAATATTTTAGAATTTTTAATGGAATGTGAGCTGACAATCATTTTACATAAATGAAGATAAGTCTTTTGAATTTAATAGATTTTAATATGACAAATTCTGTGATTATAATTATGTTGTTATTTTTATTTTAGGTGATCCGGCTACTCTGGATTTAAATGTTTTGTAGCTATTCAACAGAGGCAATTTAAATATGTTAAAATTACGGAAATCAATCCAATTAAATAAATTTTAAAACATAGAAACAATCGAACAATTGAGCAAAAATATGGCCAAAATTAGTTTAAAAAAATATGATAATGCAAATCAATTTATTCAGTCAGAAGTTTTCAATACATACGATAGGTATAATGCATTCATACCAACTAATTTTAACTACTACTGGTGTTATCAAAAACATACCGTTAAAATTAACTCGGATATTCAGAATAATATAAAGTCAAATCTTAGAATAGAGAAAATAAAGCGCATAACTAAGTGGGATGGTAAAGAAATATTATTAAACAATATGGGGTTAGTTAAACTCACATTTAAGGCAAACACAATCTCTTAAACTTAGTTATGTATGATAACATTTCAATAAAAGTTCATTATTTTATTCACAACCCGTTACATTGTAAATTGTGTTTAAATTAAGGACACACTACGAAAACATTCACAACAAACACTCTAGAACTCACAATGTGTAATATGCGCTAAAACATAGGAACAGGACATGTTTGTGACAAAAACGTAAGGTTGTAAATTTTGTGGAGTAACTCATATTACAAACCATAGAGATTGTCAGGAAATATACAAGCAGAGACAGATCACTGAATACTCGTATATGACAATTCATAAGGCAAGTTTCAAAAAAGCAAAGGAAAAACTTTATGGAAGGAAACAAAGGATACCGAATCAGGCTGACTTTATCAACGAAATGAAAAATAGAAACCTGGGATGGTCAAACAACAACACGGAGGCAGTCTGATAAAAAAATTTATATTTTAAGGAAAAAATCCTAGATCAACGTAGACATAAACTGCATTAATAGTAAGAAAAATTCGTTAAAACTGAACCAATACGACCTTTCGTTAATTTTACGAAAATGATACGTTAATATAGTGAAACAGATCTTGGCTACTAATGATGTGGTATTTATGAATTGATTCATATAAGATACGAAAAATGTGACTATTTATTACTAATGAAAAGTTAAATCACATTAATGAATAAATTCATACATAAATATAAGTTTAAAAATTCATTACATATTTATGTTTACGAAATTATTCGTTTCTAGGAAGAATGGAATACTTAATAATTCACAAATATGACGATTATTTTCGTAAATATACTGAAAATAATTCATAATGGGAATGGGTTAATGATTAATACACAGAACTACATAATATTTACATACATACATATATAATAAAGGAAATAATAGGAATGTAAATTTTTGGGTCGTTTGACGAATAGATTAGTAGAATCTAAACACCACAATTGTGAAGAAATAGAAAAAAAAATTTTCATTAAAAATAAATGTAATTAAATCAAAAATGTTGCTCCAATTACAAAAATTTTAAGATAAATGCCATGTTGACTATTTACCAATTTGACTGTTGAGAGCGTCTTTATATGGTGAACTGCCTGTAAATTCTGTTGAGGGTGTCTTTTTATGGTAAACTGCCAGGAGTCACACGTACTATTACGGTGGAAATGGTAAATAGTTTACACAAATTGCTTCAACGTTTACGATGTGAACAGTGGTTTCATGAGAAATGTATACAAGGTTTACAATTCCCACTTTTTGTGTTGATAGATTTTATATATTCGTGTGCTCTAGGTGTAATTATGGTAATGAGTTCTTATGACGTTTAGAATTAAAATGGGAGAACATTGTACACATATTACTATTTAATTTAACAATTTATAATAGTAAAAAATACTATGATTTCATATCAATTATTGTTCCGTATGCGGTAGATAATTGGGAGATTTTACAGCTTCCAACTCATATCAAAAATCTCTCAAGTAATCAAATTAGCGAACACGTATTTGAGACCTTAAAATCTCATAAGACACATTTTAACAATGGTAAAGAAATTACTTGCTAATTGTGAAATTTGCCTGATCTGATCCAAATCAAAATGTCATGGTTGACATTTTCTTGCAAGCAACTATAATAAATCAGAAACACAATAAATTTCTATAAATTACATAAATTATAAATTTACACATGAATTATATAATGAATTTTGCGCAAAAGTGTGCTCATTTTAAACAATCACGGCGGCGACAATTTTAGTTTAATAACAACACGTGCAAAAAGAAAATACTAACATAAAATACCATATTTACCTGATTTTTTGATATTGAGGTGGTCCTTCAAGTGCATAACAATTGTTGATTATGAAGCGAACTTTTGTGATCCGATTATGATTCAAGTGTACGCAATGTTCATAAATACTACGAATAGATTCATCCATTATTAACAATAGGAACGAATTCGTTTGCATAAATGTATTGATGAAATTTGATCTTTTCACACAAATAGAAATGCAAACATATTTTATTACAAATTGGAGTCTTTTTTGCTAAAATTACAAAACTTTTGAAATAAAAAATAATACAATTTTAATAAATTATTGTTGTTTATCTGAAAGTCCTTTTTGTTATCTACAATTCAAAATTAAGATCTGTGGCAAAGATTTAAAAGGTGATAACTCTCAATATGAGTTTTCACCTTTTAAATCTTTGTCACAGATATAAACAGTTACTCACAACTTTGGCAATTAGTTATAGTTTTCCACATATCTTGAGAAGTTATTCCTTTTGAGTCTAAGAAGAGTGCTCCTAGGCCCAGCGTATTTTTGTTTGACTCGTATTGCGAACTCTGGCTTCTGGACTGTTTAAATGCTCGCAAGCCAGCTTTAACCAGTTTTTTTTTCGCTAAGCTGGATGATATTTGTATGCCCGTTGCTTGTCCAAGATCCCCTCTTACGTGCAGTTAGAGGACGTCTTACGTCTAGTTGCATAAAACAATAAAGCAAAAAAAAAGTATTTACTTTAATCCACTACTTCCACGCCTTTAAGTTCCAAATAGGGTACTTTGAAAATTTTGAGATTTTTTCGACGTTTCCCCTAAATTGCAGGTAAATTTTTTTTTAAATTGGGTTAGTCGTATAAATGTATACTTTTAATAAAATCATGGAAGCTGTACTAATACGCAAACAACTAATGAATCTATTAGACGTACAGTGCAATAAACTAAATCATTTTTTTAGTTTAAGAACTACGATTCGTAATATTAACTTTTTTACGTAAAAATAGTAATTTTTACATTAATAGTACAAATATTGGTTAATGAACGCCATTCGTATATTTCAAATAAATAATTATTATCGTTTGGAGACTATTAAAATAAATACTAAATATAGAAATTTAAATTTCAACATTCTATCATCCGGTTGTAGTCATAATAGAATTTGAAAAACTTATTCCAGAAAACACTGATAATCAATGAATTGCAGGCGATATTAACGTACATAATAATCTATGAAATAATCAAATACCTCATACAACTAATAGACTAGGGAACAAATGAGACATAATTACGTTGAACAATTTTCATCTATTAAATATTTGATAACATACAAGGCAGGATATACACAGGCAAAACATAATAGCGTTGGATATCACCTTACGTTCCACATATCTGATAGATAAAATTCTTTCCAAAGTAGAAACAGATAATATAGGCAGTGATCATTTTCAACAAATAGACAGATAACAAACTGGGCAAAAATAATAAATGACTTTAACGTAGCAACCAAGAATTTAGTTCAAGATACAGAAGTATGCCTAGAAGAGATAATTCGAAAAAATACAAAAATAATAACAAGGAAACATTCATATAAACCAAAACCTTTGTGAATTGAATACTTATTTACAACGGATATGCGGATATTCACAGCAATTTAATTATAGAAAAACATTCAGAAACTTAAATTATAAATCAAAAGAGAGGAAAGAGGTCTTGTTACATATTCCTTACAAACATAAATCACAACACTAACAACACCGAGATTTGGAAAAGCATAAATAAAGTTAAAAATAAAAAGCAATCATATTACAGAATTCTGGAGAATGAGATACAGGCTTAACAATTCCTTAACATAAACTTACCTAATTCAATCGAAGATATAAATGTGCCTTTCTGTAATCATTAATTGATTCATTGTGAGTGTACGACCAAGCATTATAGCAGGATCTCCCGGACTCCTGGTCACATACCGTACACCCGTACACATATAACAAAACCGAAGAATAGGATAGGATTATTAGTTGGGACAGACTCGACCCGGTTGCAGACACCAATGCGATCGATAGTTAGTACAATATATAGTAAATAGGTTAGCACAAGACAGCACAATCTAACTACATATTAGATGATCATATCTCTCGAATCCAGGGCCGGATACTCAGGACTTCCTAAATCTAAATCCGATAGACTTAAAAATTATTCATACTGTAATTCCCCTTTTCCGCCTTTCATTAATTTACCTAATAACATAATTAATAAAAATTTAAAATAACAGCGCTTATTTCCTCATTAATGGTCCTTTTATATCCAATTAAAAATTATTACTTACTGCAATAAGAATTAACATAAACATTAAACCGTTTAAACATAAAATTTTACTTAAAACTAATCATCAATTTCCTACCGATCCAGAAAAGAAAATATATAATTATGAATTCAATTATTTTATAAAATTTATATAAAATGATTTAAATGATAATATTACAGCACCACAACCCCTAGATTTATTAATAATTCAATTAGGTACTATAAGTATATTAAGAATCAACAAATAAAATTAATATAAAAATTCCCAAACAACTCTGAAAACTAAATTTAATTAATAAACATCATAACAAATATTATTACTTAAATGAATAATTATTATAACAGGATCTTCAGTATTCCCGGGCACACATCGTACACCCATTTGTCCATCCCCAGCCGAAGGATAAGACTAAATTATAAGTAATTATATAGTAAAAATAGTTAGCACAGGACAACACAATATCTAAACTATAGCTTATTCACTACTTGTTAATCCTGGAGGGTTGATTTCTATAATAATGGTTAATTCTAGAACTATGTTTATTCTGAAAATTGGATTATTTATTAGCAAATTAAAAAAGAGATCCCTTTAAATATTTTAAAACTATGTAAATTAATTAAAATATGTTAATGGACAAAACAGAATATATTACACATTACAAAAACTTAACATTTTATTGATTGATTGATTGAGAGTGTACGACCAAGCATTATAGCAGGATCTTCCGGACTCCCGGGCACACACAGTACACCCGTATACATATAACAAATCCGAAGGATAGGATAGGATTATTAGTTGGGACAAACTCGACCCGGTTACAGACACCAATGCGATCGATACTTAGTAAATTATTAGTACAATATATAATAAATAGGTTAGCACAAGACAGCACAATCTAACTACATTATTAGATGATCATTTCTCTGGAATCCAGGGCCGGATACTCAAGACTCCCTAAATCTAAAACAGGATTTAAAAAATTATTAATGTTGTAATTTCCCCCTGGCCGCCTTTCATTAATTTACCTGATAAAATATTTAAGAAAAATTTAAAATTATTAAGCTAAGATTACAAAAACAGCGCTTATTTCATTTTTCATGGTCTTTCTATATGTAATTAAATAATTATTACATAAGACAACAAGAATTAAAATAACATTAAAACCATTTAAACATACAATTATACTTAAACTAATCATACATTTCCTACCGAACAAGAAAAGAAGATAAATAATTAAAAATTCAATTATTTTATAAAATTTATAATAAATAATATAAAAATGATAATGTTACAGTACCACAACAGCCTATAATCACATTTTGGTTCTATAAGTATATCAAGAATCAACAAATAAAATCAATACATAATTTCCCAGATAACTCTGAAAACTAATTTTAATTAATAAATCACCATAATAAAAAATAAAATCTAATTCTGAAATTCAGGATTAATTTAATCCCCATATTAAAGATTGATTCTGGAACTATGTTATATTCTGAAAATTTAATTATTTATTAGCAAATTAAGGAAGAGAAACCTTTAAATATTTATAAACTAAATTAATTAATATATATTAATGAGCAAAACACAATATATTACATACAAGTATTACAAAAATTAACATTTTATGAAATTTCCTGTGTAAACTCTCCCACTTCTAAGCTAAAATTCTAAAAGAATGTTTAAAAATTTTAAATTGTTAAGTTATAATTTAAATTCACAGCACTTGTTCCATTTGTTACCGTTCTCCTGTAAATAGTTAATTAATTGTTTACCTACTGCAACTAGATTTAAAAATAAAAAGTTGAAAATATATATTTAACCACACTATTAACTTTAAACTAATCGGCAATTTCCCACAGATCTAGAAAAAAAAAGAAATTAATAATGTTGAAATTAATTATTTATTTATAAAAGTATATAATTAAATTTAAACATTGATCATAATACTAAGCAAAAAAGTCTAGAATATCTATAATTTAGTTAAGTACTACATGTACCTATATATGATATTTACTAATAAAACTCAAATAGAGTTTCCCAGGTATCACTGAAAACTAAATTGCTTTACTACTTAATTAATAGAAATTAACTTATATAAATTCGTTAGTGATAAATAAAATAAAATAGATATCATAAGAACAATTTTCTACGCTACGTAACTGCTGGATGCTTGGAGTTTCTGGATGTTGAGCGAGAAATCACCAATATTTCTGTAGCTTGGAGACGATCTAACAATTATATATAATTAAATATACTTTATATCAACTACACCATCAGACAAAAATACCCGAACAAACTATGACACTTTGATATAATTAAATTAAACTGACAGAAAATGTTGAAACATTTCATCAATACCTCAAATATTTTTGCAATGCAATATAGCTTACAATATCATATAAAAGGGAATTTCCCTTTCAGGTTTTTTAGGCTTTACTTTGTTTTAAATAAAGTATACACTACTTTAGTTGTCACATTTAAATGGCGGTCATCTATGTATTTGTGGAATTTGTAATTTGATATTTTATTTAGAAGTTTTGTACATCCATACTTACAAAATTCGATTTTTAAAGTTCGAACTAAGACATACAAGAGAGTTTGAAATACACAATATTGAAATGTTTATAACGTAATTCTGATTGAAGAATAAAGATAAGTTATGTCGAAATTTGAAATCTTAAAAAGCCCAAACAAATACTAATTACAATAATTTCACCAATAACCTGTATTTGTCAATTTTTATGAAAATGGGATAGTAAGGATTTCATAAAATTTAAAATATTCCATATATAGTCTCAAGTTGAAAGTATTTTTGAGTTTCCGAATTTTCTTTATTTCGCGACCTTAGAATAACACTGTTGCATCTACTCGATGCATAGTTTTGAGAAAATGAAGTTTGAAAATTTGAAGTGCTAGAACTTTTCCATTTTATGGATAATTTTCATAGAATTGTGGTAGTGTACTGTTTTGATTTATATTTTTAAAATAAAGTAGTTGATTACATTACTTAAAAAATGTGCATAATTATTAAAATAATTGAAGCTCCAAAAGTAGATACAACTTTGTAACTGAACTATGATACGTTTAGTCTTGTATCTGGCAGATACAACATTGTTATTTTGTATGAACCAAAATATACCACTTTCGTAGTTACATCTTTTTAATTATGGAAAATTAAACTAAATAATTTTATATTACACACAGAATTCAAATTTATTGAAATAAAACTAAACGGTTATACCGTAATATTCATGTTTTGAAATAAAAATATATAATTTCAGTCTATAAAAGTTATCAGTTATTTTAGTTTTTATTATTACATTTCATATCACATTTTTTTTTTTAAATTAATTTAAAATAAAATATACATTAATTCATTTTGGTATTTAAAAAGAAATAAAGTTTTGAAAGCTTTAAAAACAAGAAAAATCGGTTTGTTTATATCACTTTTCTTAATTTTTTATATCGAGGCTCTTGTAAATGTGGTCTGCGACGTTTTCGTTTCAGTGAAAACAGTCCGATTTGTACGAACGATTTCGGCACTTGAGACCGGATTTGTCTCATCAGATTGGATTACAGAAGGTCCTTCTAATTTCAAAATGACTTTGTAATACTTAATATCACTAAGGGGCATGTACTGAAACATAATTTGTAGATGTTTCTTTTTTGTGTCTGATAATTCTGATTTTTTTTTAGCGGCTGTAATTCACACACATCTGATGAAGACATAATTTTCCTGGATCTCTCTAAACGCCTTATGCTTTGGGTAGTTAACTGACCTTCACTATACCCCAAAGAGTATTCGACTTCATTGCTTTGTTGAGTAGTGTACCTCAACATTTTTATTTTGGTTTAGGGAATTTTGGAAAAATCAAAACACATTTTCCCATACTGCCCAAACTCCATAAAATCGGTTGCAGTCATTTGCATGATAATTAAAGGATTCTTCCGGTTCACTGTTTTAAGCATTCGAATAAGCCCTATTGGAGAGAAATATTCGTTAACTGCCAATACCTTTTCAATTGAACTATGAATATGGTCTACTTCCTGGATTATTCCGTGACCTGGAACTGAATATTTCATGCAAATTGAAATTTCATGCAAATTGAATTTATTTGAGGGTTTTGTTTAATGACATGCAAAATTGCAGTCGACATAAATGAGTTTTTGTTTTGTGGCACGCACGAATCACTCCATGTAATTAGGTTGTAGATATCACTATTATCTTCGAAAACTCTATTCAAAATTTTCACCAATGCAGATGCTAAATCATTGCCGGTTCTACCTGATGTATATTCCGTCCATAAGCAACAATATGATTTTTTACTACTACTCAAATACGCAGTTAAATTATAGATGTTTAATTTGGAATAGTAAAACATCGGGCCAATTTCTGATCTTGGGCAATTTATCACGTTCTGTAGATCAAAACAGAGGATCGGAACTTCTCCTTCTTTGTCAATAGCTTTCTGCTGCCTCATGTTGATTTTCAACTCGACATGTTGTTCTTTCTCCAAGATCATTTCGGATGTGATAAGTTGTTCCTGCTCAGCAACTTTATATTTTTCGCAAGAACCACATCTATCACTCTTTGGTTTTTGAAAGGCGATATTAAATTTTGTACAAAAAATATGACGATAAAAACTTTCCTTCACTGGCACTGGATCTTTTGTGTATTCTTTGTATAAGTCATACATCTTGGAAATGTTCAAATTTGGCTCTAGGTAATGCCGGGTTGTTTTAGCTTTGCAATAATGAGATGTGATTCTAGGAAATGCATTTATGTGTGCCATGACGTCTACAATTTTTTCCTGTGGTGTTCTCTTACTGCTTTTCCGCCCACGCATATCTTCATTGGACATCTCAGATTGTTCACATTTATATTGATGCGCTGTATAGACTGGTGATTGTGAAATGATGTAAGTTCCCAGATAAAAATTTTTGCACACCGTATATGTATGGCCAGAAACCGTCATAAAGTAGGAAAAGGTGAAAGACCGACGGGATTGCATTTTCGTTGTTTTTCTTGCTGGTGAATTATGGGTGGTAGTTTTTAGGATAAAATCCCGCTTTCTTTGAGCATCTAAGGCATAAAACGACTTAAACTGTTCTTCTCTTTCTGTTTTCGTCACATTTTGGGCACACAAATATTTACACTTATTGAGTCTTTTTTTGTAAGAACCATTTTGCATGGAACTGTTTTCCCTCGAACATTCACATATTCCTCACCTGCCTGACATTTTTTTTTACGAACAGAACTTATCCAATTTACAGGATTACGTCTACGTTTCCTACATTTTTTTGGAGTTGATAGTGATGGTTCATCATTTAACGGTTCGCTTGATACGTCGATTAAGGAAGGAATGAATGGTTCAATCAAACAGTTCTGCGCCAAACCGACTTCAACTGCTTTAACAACCTCAGATACAACCGTGGAATGATCTAATAAAATTTCTTCGCCGAGTAAAATTTGATCACAAAAAACAATATTTTCGTTGACAGGTACATACAAATTCAACTCTAGATCTGCCATGATTCCTATTTTGTAAAATAAACATTAAATCTATAGAACTAATATAAAAATTAATTAAAAAATAAATAACTTACAGTAGAATTTACACGTCTTTCTATTTTGAGCGCCAATTTTGAACTGTCATTAAGCGTTTTTGAGCATTACAAAATACTAACTACTCATTTTAAAAACGTAAGAGAGAATAACAAAGTTGTATGTACAAAAAGAGAAATTACAAAGTGGTATCTACATGAAAAATATTTTGTATTGGAATTACAAAGTTGTAAGTGGTAGATACAATATTGTTTACTCAATGAAAAAAGAGACGGTGGTAAAATTATGTTACTTACAACAATTTTTGTTTGTTTATATAAAAAACGAAAAGAACTAGCAGAATTTGGAGTGCATATTTAAAAAGAGCGCATGTAAATTACTATATAGACATATAAAACTCAAAAAGTCAAAAAATGTTAGTTACAACAGTGTTATTCTAAGGTCGCGATTTTGAAATGTCTAGAATCTGAAGAATATTCAAATACCGATCATAGTCTAAGCGTGTGAAGCGCTATTGTGAAACCATTAAAACTCTTAAATTTTAATTACTACACCGAAATTCGAATTTTTAAATGCAGTTGTTTCGAAAAACTATTTGTAATCTGACAAAATTTTGAAACCCTAGATTCAATAGGATATTCTAAATTTACAGATTTTTAAAATAGCAGTAGAAATCAGGTGCTTGAATTTAGAATTAAAGAAGCTTAGTTAATTATAAAATTTTAAAATTAAGGTTTAAAAGGACTATTTTGGAAAACTAGGAATTAAGTCGATTTTAAGAATTCAAGAAATTTGAACCTAAAACGACTGTTCATCAATGTAAATTAAAATATTTCAAAAATATACATTTGAAATAGTTTAGGATTTTGGAAAATGAACAAAAGCTCTTTCTATTTTTCAATACCTTTATAAACTACGATCAGTTGATGGCGGTCAACCACAACCCTTTGAGATTTTGGACACAACTTTCGGTATATCGGTAAATCGGTACATTAATAGACACATTTAAATGATTTTCTCACCACCAAAATGGTCAATGAAGAAATTTTTTTCATATTAAAATATTTTGAAGAAAATAATCAAGTATTCATTAAAAACACTTTGGAATTACGTTTTTTTTCACTGAGAAATGTTTTCATTTTATTTTGCATGGAAACAGAATCGGCCCACGGTACTGTGAAAATTATATAACTTTGTTTTTTTGCATTCAAAACAGACAAATGGTTGACTAAATGAAAAGATTTTTTTTCATCGAATTTTTTCATAGAACGAGAATTGACCCCCAGGGGTCAATTCTCGTTCTATGAAAAAGTTGTATGAAAAAAATCTTCTCATTCCCCTTCTGTCACATCTTTTTCATTAGTTTTATTTCATGGAACAAAAATGTACGATTCTTGTTGCCGTAATGAAAAAATGATTCAGCATAACGCTGAATATTTTTTTTTTTTTCATTTTGTACTAGATTGCTGAATGTATTTTGACATTTTGATACACCTGTCATACACACGCAAAATAAATAATAATTACATAGATTTTCCCTAAACCTAATATTAACTTTTACTATAATTACAAAATAACATTGTGTTTATTATAATGAGCTTAACTATTCGAGTAATCATATACATAGAGACGCAGCAGAAATCACCAAAGGTATGTACATAATTGTTTTAACAAAAAAATATTTACATAGAATTCTAACCAAACATTGCAATACAATAAATTAATATTTTTGTTTACAAAAAATTGTATAATTTATGTAATTGTGATGTGAATTCTATTTTGTATGTATATACAATGTGAATTCTATTTTGTATGTATATACATATAACATATATAGCAAAACCAAAATTTTCTGTATTTTAGAGATAATATTCGTGTCATTAGAAGGCGATTAAGGGACACAAAATCCTTTTGAGATTCTGTCAGACAGACAGTTCTCTGATTTATATAGATTCCCTAAGCCGATTTGCAGAGAGCTTATTGAAAAGCTTATGCCGTTACTTGTCGAGACCGAACGGATTCCCGCAATTCCATGTTTTTTAAAAGTGCTGTGCACATTGCGATTTTTTGCGACCGGAAGTTTCCAACGGGCAGTTGGTCAAGACGTCATGGCAACGATGTCCCAAACGTCGGTTAGTCGAACCATCACTGAAGTAGCGGAAGCCGTCAATGTAATATCGAACGAATATGTGCAATTTCCGACAAACCAGGAAATAATTTAATCAAAAGAAAATTTTTTTGAAATTTCGAACTTTCCTGGGATTATTGGTTTGGTGGGTAAAATTATTATGGGTATTGGCTACACCTACTGTGTTTTGTTGTGCAACAAGTTCCATTATAGTAATGTCTCCGTCGACGGCTTGAGGAGTCATCATTGACAAAATCCGCTCCTCATTGTCCGTTAATGGTTTTGAATTTTTCGCTCCATTAACCCCGCTTTTTTTGCTTATCGCTGTTAACTGGGCATGGCGATCTTTTGCGTATAATCTGAAATAAAAATGTTAAAACGATAATGAGATTTAAAGAAAAACGTATAGGTTATGTAACTAACTTTTGGTCCATCCAATATTTTCGCCATTTTGTTCCGTCCTTATTACCCCCTCCTAGTCCATTTCACTCTTGCGACAAATTATTCCATGCGTTCTCTTGTGCTCGAGCCCCATCAACTGAGATAAACCTACATAATAATATAATAATACATTTTATACATACATACCATATATAATAAAGATTTTTAACTTCATTTAGAACCACCTGTCATGAGCCAAATCCAAATTAAGCTCCAAAAAATCGAAAAGAAATCCTTTTTGTGCCTCGCTAGGCCTTTTGCCTTTCGGTGTTTTTTCCATGTTTCTAAATAAAAATTATAATAACTTTTATTTAAAATTTGTATGTTTGAAATATATATACTTATATTTACCCTTTCAATCTACTGTCACATAATAAACACTAGGTAAAAAAAAATTAACTTTTAACCGCTACTAACGGTTTTCCTTAAATTTGCCATAATACTTCATTAAATTGTCGCGAATTACGCTGGTAACATTTTATTAATCACAAAATTTTTTGTTTTTATTAAATTTTATGAAAACTAATTTTAAAATATATTTGATCATTTTTTTTATCTAAATTGTACATTTAGTATTTCCAAAAAGATGATTTAAAAACTTATTAATATTTTCGCGACCAAAATATTCGGTGAGAAAGTTTTTTTCATATGAAAAGATTTTGACGTCATTTTTCTCCTTCTCATGGAACATGAATCGGAAACTAAGATTTCTCACTGAAAAACGTTTCATTGTACTTTTCATAGAACGAGAATTGACCCCCAGGTCACTGCGTTATTGTGGGAAATAGTATAGCAGCCAATTTAACTAAAAAGCGATAATAACAACAACACATAAATTGGATAATAAACCAACCCTATCAGACTCAAATTATAATATAATTCTAGAAATTTCTAAAGAATGGATGGATAAATATGGAGAAATAATGGCAAAGAGTGCACAATATTATTGTTCAAACAAATCAGTCCTACATCAAGGAAATCACTTTCGTTCAAAAATCCGAACTTCACCGACTACCAAGTTAAATTAACCACAAGATTAAGAACAGGCCATATTTATAACAAAAAATATCCCTAATAAAATTAGAAGACTCACCAAATTGTTGTGACTGTGATACAGTAGAGGACAATAATCATATAATAAATGATTCCCCAAAATTTGAACAAATAAGAAACAGATATCCATTACTACATTACATTTTACATAATGACAAAAAATTTGAATACATATAGATTATATTAAAATTTATCAAGGATACATCAACACATCACCCTAAGCTACCAAAACACAAACCAAGCTCAAAATTAAATAATAAAAACCAACTACCAATAGTATAATTACCAACAATTTTGAAATTAACATCTTAATTAAATAAGGTTTTAATATAAATAATATTATATAAATCAGAAGTATTGTTGTATTTAGACTACTATTTTATCAAAAAAAAAAAAAAAAGGAAAAAGATAATAAGAATAAATTGAATAATAGAATGTAAAATTGTAGTAAAATCAGTCCAGTAGCCATTGAGAGGATTGATTTTTTTCATAATCATATGCTTATCAATTAGAAACTGAATTAAATTCTCCTACAATTTTCCGAAAAGTATTAACATCATAATTTAAAAAAAAAGTATCATTTTCAAGGATTCTCAATTTTCTATAAAATGGCTAATTTGGATTTGGGAATGAAATATCCAGTAGGTTCGTTTACACTCTCAAATATAATACTCTCAATAGGTTCGTTTACACTTTCAACACCATAACGACACATCATAAATAGAACCTACTATTTACTATATATAAGCGTCTATGTCGTGACGTGACACAGAGTAAACTTTATTTACCCCTGCAATATACATACATATATACAAAAATCATACAATATTCCTATTCCATATATCGAGAATATGTATATTTGTATACATAAAATAAAATACAAAAACATGTTCAAATATGAGAAAAAAAAAAAATTAAGACATGTCCGTGCATGAACAGAAATTTAACTGCGTAAATCAAATTGACTCAATTTTAATATTAATTTGATCCAAATATGAGACATTTTGTATTTACATCTAATAAAATAAATGAAATGCCATTTAGGAATACGAGTTGTAACCTGCATTTTTGTAAATGTATCGTTACTATACACCTTTGTTTTTGTATTTTGTCAGCCACAAAAAAGCCATGGAAAAGAATAAACCGAAAAAACATTAACATAATGTAGTCTCAAAATCTACAGCCCAAATAACATTCTGACCCGTCATGATTTCAAGACAAGTTTGTACGTGTTGATCAGGGCTATGATTTTATTGCTTGTCACTTAACCACTATAAATATTTTTAACCATCTCACCCATCAATATGTAATGTTCTTTGCTCAATATATACATACATATATCTCATTGTTACACACGATTCTATCTATAAATTTAACCCAAATTTATCTCTCACTTTGATTTATAAGAAATAAAAAACAAGGAACGATGGAAGAAAATGTTTCAACGAAAGAAATTTATTTATTGTCTTAATCTTAATTGAAAATCAGATCAACAGTAAAACAAAACTGTATTGTATTGTTTTCTACTTTCGTAACAAATAAATTAGACAAGAAAATAAGATCGGAAAATTTCAACGGAAAACTTAAAAAACATTTTGTACTTTATTAGATTTTTCTTATTTCGAATTTGCACTGTTCGAAAATTCTACAAATAGCTATGTGTTTGATGCTTTAGTCTTTTCTAATTTTAGATTTCCTGAGATTTATTTCGTTTTGCTAGTTTTGTGTCTGAAATTTTGCAATAAAAAACTTTTGTTACGGATAATAATCATTAGGAGTTTGTTTTTGGTCGCAAATATCCGAATTGTTTACAAGGAATTATTTTGTGACAAATAATACTCGATAACTGTAAGTTACAGCAATGGATAAATTTCATAAGTGCCAATTACTTTATTGTTACTTTAGAAACGAGAGGATTAAAGTAGTTAGGATTTTGTCTCCTTAATGTGTATGGACAACCGCAGACACACAGCAGAACCATTTAGTTTTTTTTTAAATCGGAGAGGAACATCAAGAAAATTTCATGAAGCTCTATCCACATTACAATGCACACATACACACCTACAACACAAATCGTAAACGTTTTTTCTTCTCACCACTGGGAATCGAACCCGGGGCCCTCGGATGATAAAGCAAGCGTTCTACTTACTCTACCACCGAGAGCGATAATGTATTATATAGCAATGGTTTACAACAAACGCTACAAAATACTAATTACTAAATAACAATAAAATGATTGTACATTTTTGTTTTTTTTACTGTAGCTTTCTGTTTTGCTCAAAACTTGGTTGTTTTTTTATTGAAGTGCGTATTTTTGGAATCGATGTGGTTTATCCATAATCCATATATGGTATGACACAATAAGTTATATATTTTTGCGTCTGGTTTTTCCTTTTTACTGTTTTGACAAAAAATTTGCTTTAAATAATTCCGGTAATTGAATCATTCAACAATAAGTAAAATTGATAGTTATACAATAATGCGATCGTACCATTCCCATCATAGTAAAACAAACATTGTTAAAGAAATGTTTGTTTTTAACTGTCTGAGGCTTTATTCTTGAGTCTTTCCTTCCTATGAAAATCACGTGGTGTAATCAAATCATACAAATTAATTAAATACATTTGATTAAGATTTAACCTTTGTTAGTTCCTAATGTTGAGATGCGCTTAGTAATTACTTAAAATTAGCTAGCTAGATTCGAAGGCTTTCTATAAGTCGCTGATATCCGGTGTTTTTTTTAATATTTCTCCAGCTAAAGCATTGGGATGTTATTATAATATCAACTGGTTCTTTTTGCTAAACTGTTGGATTGTATGGATTGAATCTGCTACTGTTTTGATGTATAGATCCCGATAATGGCTCAATTAAGTTAAGATAACAACTTAACGTGGGAAATGACGAATCAACAAAAATGTGTGGCCACAGTTATCCAGTGTAGCAACACTACACCAGGAATGTGTATTGTCTTAGAATTAACTTTATTATGTTTTTTTAAGCAAAACTATTGTAAAACAAGTCTGTTTTATCGATAATTAAATCAATTAAATATAGTTGTAACTTTTCAGATCAGCAAAATATCGATATGGTGTTCAAAATGGAAATTTTGTACCTCTACTACACGTTGCATAGACATTCCAAACAGCTAATTTATGTTATTTCATTTTTCGTTTTTCATTAAGAGTTTCGTAAGGATTTCATGTTTTAAGCATGAGACTCATTAGTCTCCACCTTTGCATTTAATTATTTATACATTGAGGGTATTTATCACTTTGTAAATTCCCTGGTCGCCGTTTCGAGCTGGATTAAGAGAATTACCTCGGACAGCTTCCACGTACTACATATTTTGGATTGATCGTATCAGTCATTTCCTTTCCATTTGGAATTTTGAAAATATGGTTTAATACTTGCATTCCCTACAGTTTTCAGTTTGATTTTCCCCACCATTGCTGCATTTACTAACTTCTGATTTGCTTTTATCCAGCTCACATTTGCTGCTGTTATGCAGATTCCCACATAATCACAAACTGACGGGACTTTGGAATAATTTCGCACATGCTCGTGTTCCTGACAGTTGGCACATTGCAAAACCGATTACGTTGATGGACCTTCTCTACTACGACATAAGTTGAGATTTCCTGTCGTGACTTATGGTATAATGTTTATCACATTAAAATTCATTTTTGTTAGCTCTTCGCGGATTTCTTCTGCAGCACAGTAGACTCGTTGTTTTTAGCTTGAATCCTAGTTTCGCTGATGTTACCATATTAAATTGGAGCAATAAAAAAGTTCTCGTTTGTTTCTGCATTTAGCACTGCCAGTTACAGTTTTTAAGGCGCCTCTCTTCAGTAGATTGGAGGAGGTCTCTCTTTAGACTCTCCTTCCTCACAATTGTTATCTTTTTAACGTGTATAATTTCGAATCAATTGCCAGATATTATACCAAATGGCAGTTTTATTCTCTACAGATCATTCGCAATTTATATTTAAATTAAATTTTATACTCGATAAAAAAAATTTACTCGTAGAGTCAACATTCTCCACACTTTGACGAAATCATCCGTCAACATCTTTTTTGTCTATTGGTAGAGCGCAAAGCTTGATGATTGCACATTATAATTTGCCTCTAATGGTGTTGACAGTCGCTACTCTAACCTTCTTGTCTACCCCCGGATGTAGTCCACCAACCATCTGCACGGCGGCAGACCTTCATCCTTTATGATCGCTAACTGTCCTTCTTTTAAATTAGGTGATTCGTTGGACCATTTATGGCGAGATTGCAATGAAGTTACGTATTCTTTCGTCCAGCGAACCCAAAAATATTGTACAAGAGCATCCACTAACACCCATCGTTTCAAAAGTGATAACTTATGGTTTGTATAGTTTAGTTGTGGTAGTGACATTAACGGCCGGCCAACTAAAAAATCGCCGGGAGTAAGAGCACGAAAATCATCTGGATTAGATGATAGTGGAACTAAAGGTCTAGAGTTGAGAACGGCTTCGATTTGTTTCAAGGTAGTGTAACAGGACCGGAGTATGGAGTTGGTCTGTGAAATGTCTGCCACGGTCATCTGCGTGCAATGTTTCACCAACCAATCCCACAATCCAGACTGCTAACAGAAATTTGCCCATTCAGAGGTCTTTAGGCGGTCATCTTTGGCCGGCTCGAGCTCAGGGTAAGGGGTGGGGTTTCTAAAGACATGAATAGGCCTTGATAGACCGCAGAGAAAAAAAATAAAATGAAAAAAAAAAAAAAGAAAGGTAGACTGAGGGAAAAGAAGACAAGCAGCTCACTTATCACTCACCACATACCTACCATGATTTCATCCCCAGTGTAAACGTTCCTACTTCATATTAGGAAACTTTAACCACATTGTATTAACAAAAAAACTACATTGTATAAACAAATAATCTTAACAAAACGGAATTGAATTCTGAGACATTAAATTTAATCAAAACAGTAATGTTTTTCCTTTACATCCAAAATTTAACAAAATAAAGAAATAACTACATAGGGTTCTAAAGTGCACTTTGAAAAAAAAACTTTATCTGAAACTTAATTACCCACCACCTAAACTAGTATAACTGAATTATTTCAAAAAAAAATTAAATAAATTTAATATTTTATAATATAATTAAAATAGAAAATATAGGGTTAAATAAAAAAATGGTCTTAACATTATTTTGTTTTTTTTTTTTTTTTAATGAATCCGATTATGATAACCATTGATGAAATGTTAATTGTTGTGTTTGTCTTTTACTGCCAGTATATTTTGGTTTAAATATTGCTTTTTTAATTGATGATTTACAGTACGGCACATAAATTATGTTGTAAATGCACCAAATTATATTTCTTTGTCAATATCACCAACCACACAAAATTCAATAAGAATTTTTTTTTTTGGTGGTTCACTGTTATTTATTGCACTTTTGTACCATCATACAACTGATGATGTATCGTAATAACGGTGTTAATCAACTAATTATTGTACTCTACAATTGGTGTCTTTTAATTTACTTTAAGCACATAATATTAATTATTTTAATTGGTAGTATGATATTAATCACCAATTATTGTATGCTAAAATTTTTCAAACGATTTTATTAAAGCACTATTTTAATTTGTATATAGTCCGTTTTTTTTTACACAATTTTTAATTCAACCTTGTTTTATTATTGCTTATTTAACTTAAGTATTTATTATAATTTAACTTAATTTTATTTAGTAATTATTTAGTTGTATTTAAACCCATCTTTGAACATCTTTGTTAAATCGTTTTTCTGTTCAAATTCACCAAAAAAAAATTCCAAACCATGCCGATCTCGACTTTCACTAGGTCATTTAATTTACCACTAATTTGAGTAGCTACTGCATGTATTACTCAACGTTTTTAGCTTTATCACATGAACTTAAATTATAAATTATTTAATTTCATATTAGTTTAATTTATTAATTCATTAATTGTCTTCTTATTTATTTAAATATTTATTTATTCATCACTAAACTATTTTATTTATGTACTTATTACTAGAAGATTATACAAACTCTATCTTATTCTACTTAACTATCACTAACTTATACCAAAAAAAAAAAATTACGTTTTTTTGAGAAAAAACATTAATTTTGAAAACAAGACCGTTCTCTTGTAAATATCAACCCAGACTCCCCGAAAATTCACCAAAAAAAAACCAGATATAAGCCAACCCGTCAATCCCGTTAAAAAAAAAATATTATCCAAATTCGGTTTTCTTTTCTTGGTGTAGGTATTTTTTTACAATAAATTTAACCCCTTCTGAACGATGCAATTTTGTTGCATCGTTACAGTAGTTAGCAGCTCTTCGTAGGTCAAATGCGCGTCACCCACAATGCGTCTTAGATGAAACTTCGTATATTTAACCGCAGATTCATAAATACCCCCAAAATGTGGGGATCCTGGAGGAGCAAAATGCCATGCAACTATGTTTTCTGAGCACCATCCTTGTAGTCGTTGCTTATGATCTTCGGACTGAAACAGTTTATAAAGTTCATTTAAGGTAGAGTTGGCCCCAACAAAATTTGTAGCATTGTCTGAATATATAAATCGACAAAGACCTCTGGTCGCCACGAACCGTTTCAAAGCACCGAGAAAAGACGCTGTAGTTAGATCACCCACTCACTAACCCTAGGTGGACGGCCTTTACTGCAAAACACACAAATACACAGACATAAGCCTTGACCGGAACTCTTCCTCTTGCCTTGAAGTGTATGTAGAATGGACCACAAAAATCGATATCAGTCGTATCGAATGGAGATGAAGGTTGAATACGCCTTGCAGGTAGGTTTCCCATTTTCTGTGGTTGTATCTTTGGTCTGACTTTGCAGCACACAACACATTTCCGAAATACCTCACTGGCCAAACGTCTTCCGTTGATTGGCCAAAATCGTTCACGTGTAGCAGCAAGAAGTGCTTGAGGGCCAGCGTGGAGTTACCTGGAGTGATAATAAAATAAAACTGTTAGTGTAAAACAATGATTTTTCGGGAGAAGGATTGGGTGGGTGATTGGGTGACAATGATTTAGAGGGATTTTTCAAAATGAGCCTTCCTTTGCGTAGTAGTTGAAGTTCGTCATGAAAACATTTTTTTTGTACAATGCGGATTATTGCCGACAGCCCCGATTCCTTTTCGGAAGTACTCAAATTTCCAACTTTTCGTAGATTAATATCTGGACTCTTTAATCTTGCATTCTCTATAAACCAACACACAAGTGTCATAACCCTTTGCAGTCGACGATGATGCAGCCGTACAAACATTCCTTTTCCTTTCTAGAAATTCACTTGATGATTCACTAACGATGTTTGCAGGCCACTTAGTGGTTCATTTTGATAGAAACAGTGGACTATGGAGCCATATGTTTGACTGTATCATTTGTGACGGATATAAGCCACGCGAAACGATGTCTGCTGCATTATTTCTAGAAATGACGTGTCTCCATGAAGAAATTTTGGTCAGTTCTTGTATGTTTGACACCCTATTGGCTACGAATGTTTTCCACATAGATGATGGGGCTTGAATCCTATTTAGCACTTTGGTAGAATCCGACCAGTAGTTAATGTTTGAAATCTCCATATTTACTGAAGTAGTGTTTTTTTTTATCAATTGGCAAGAAGTTGGGCAGCACATAATTCCAACCGCGGTAATGTAATTTTGCTTAAAGGGGCAACACGAGATTTGGCACAAAGTAGCGCGGTATAGAAATGTCCATCAGGTAAGCAGCATCTTGTATATAACAGCCCCATAAGCCCTTTCGCTTGCATCAGAGAAACCATGCAGTTCAATATTTGATGGCGCATCAATCTTGAATAAGTATCGTGAAATACGAAACTACATTAAATTTGGTAAATCATTACGAAATTTTATCCATTGATAAATGGATAAAATTTCGTAACGGCCCTGGTGACAGCTGATCATCCCATCCTAACTTTAAATTCCATAAATTTTGCATAAATAATTTTCCTACAGTGATGACTGGTGCTGATATTCCAATAGGGTCAAACACACGAGCAATGTCTGATATCACTGATCGTTTCGGTATTGCTGAATGTTGAGGCACGTTTATTTTTATGTGGAATTCTTCACTGTTAGGTTGCCAATAAACGCCCAATGTCTTTACAAAGTCACCTTCATCTAATTGTAATAGCTGTTCGCGATCTTCAATTGGCACATCTTGAAGTATTTCTGAGGAATTAGAGTACCATTTTCGAATTTCATACCAGCTGAACGCAGTAGTTTTGTTGTTTCCGATTTTACAGAGACCAAGTGCTGAATAGAATTTGCTCCAGTTAAAATTTCGTCTACATAGACGTCATCTTTCACGACAGCGGAGCCCAATGGATACGTAGCTTGTGAAGTTATTGCTAATTCTTTTAGGCAACGAGATGCAAGAAATGGTGCACTTGTTGTGCCATACATGACCGTGTTGAGTCGAGAAAACTGAAGTTCAGTACATGGATTATCACGCCACAAAATTAACTGATAATTGGTGTCATCTGAATGAACTTCAATTTGTCGATACATCTTTGATATATCTGCACTAAAAACTTATCGATGGGTTCTGAAGCGAAGTAAAATGGTGAATAAGTCATTTTGAACTACAGGTCCCACCATTAAAATCTCGTTTAATTAAGACTTTCCACTAGTAGACCTTGCAGATCCATCAAAGATGACACGTAGTTTTGTCGTTGAGCTGTCAGGCTTCAACACACAATGATGCGAAAAATGTTGAGATTTTTAGTTATTAATACTAAGCGCAGCAAAGTGCAATAGAACTTCCTAAATTTTTGCAAATGTGTTCTTGGACCAGCAAAAAAATTTTAAATAAACAACTAATTTTACATGTTGGTCTTACTGGTGTATAATAACTTTGAATGAAACCTGACCAACGTAATTCCCCTAAATGTCATTATTTGAGTAGCGTTATTTTTGAGTTTAGTACTGTTTTAGTAAAATATTCATCCTGTTGTGTGCCCAAGTGAAGAATTTACTAATATCAGACTAAAACAATTTTAGTAAAATATAGTATAAACTTCATAGGCATAAAATAATATTAATTAGTAAAGGCACATTTACACGAATCACTTTGGATGATCATCATCGATGATCGTTTAAAATGACTCTGTACATGCATTTTTCATTAAGAATAATCATCGAAGATGAACAGTGCAATAGGTTGAACGTGTTCTGCTTTTATTTATTTTATTTTTATTTATTTATCAATTAGCCAATGCTGTTTAAACCTAATGTTTTTGTACAACATGAATATATACAATAATTAAAGTAGAGAATAACAGACAAAATTTAAAATTAACACAAAGAATAAAACAAAATATACAAAGATAATATATATACAAAATATATACATAAACATATATACATTATATACATACTATTTACACCAATCAATCAAAAATTGAGATTACCTTGTACCAATTTTAACATTAATCCTTTAAAAATATTCAAAGAACCAATATTCTTTAGTTCCAGTGGTAGGCTGTTCCAAATGACAATCATGTTCACCAAACAGGAGTTATTGTAAACCTTTGTCCTATTGATAGGCAAGTTGACATTTCTTGTTCGCAACGATGTAGAAAAATCTAACTTCTCATGTAAATACAATGGTTTACCCGTTTTAATAATACGGAAAATAAAAGCCGCAGCTCTATAACGATAAAATTCAAACAAGTCACATCCAACAATAGAAACCCTAAATTCAGAGACATGGTCAAACTTCCTAAGGTCATAAACATATCGAATGCAGTTATTAAACGTAACCTCAAGTAAACGCCTAGAAGTACTATCACAGTTATTAAATATTACATCACAATATGTGAAAATTGGTATAATCAGACTTTTAACAAGATATATGCGTAAATTCACTGGACAAAACTTTTTTATCAACCTAAGTGAGTATAGACAATAATTAACACGCTGGCATAGGGATTTTATATGATCAATCCAAGTGAGTTTAGGGTTCAATATTAGTCCCAAGTTATTAACTGTAGGCACAAATGAGATAATATCATTGTCTAAATAAATCAGAGGTGCTATATTATGAGAATTATTTGTAGAAAGCAATAATGCTTTACTTTTAGTGGGATTAATAGCAAGTGAATTATTCTTGGCCCATAAGGAAACATTTTTAAAATCTGCATTAAGTCGCATGACAATCTCATCCAACTCTGAAAAATCGCCACCAATATACAATTGCAAATCATCAGCATAAAGATGAAATCGACAATTCCGAATATGCCCAAGCAGATCATTAATATAAATGGAGAAAAGCAAAGGCCCCAAAATAGAACCCTGAGGCACGAAATGCATGACTGCCTCATTTGATGTACCTAAAACTCCAAGCTTTTTTAAATTGACCCACGTTCTTTTAGAATTGTATACATTCCCAAAATATAATGAATGCTTAGCGTCATTAATGCATTTGTTGGTTTAATTTCTATAGTACTTAAAGGAAGCCAAATCATGCTCCAATCCATATTTTTTATATTTTTTATAAACCAAATCTCTACGCTCCATTAAATCCAAAATATAAGCATTTAACCACGGAGCAGTAGGACACCTATTTAAAACTCTCTTACGAGGCACACAGATATTATCCAACTGTAAAAGGTTTATGTTGAATTCCTCAACCATATCATTCACTTCCGCATAAAAACGAAAATTCAACCAATCCAACGAAAAGAAACAACTTACAAAACTCTCACGTTCAATCGCTTTAACATCAGCAACTACGGTATAGGAAATTTTATCCCTGACTCGACAGAATTTATAGCATGCAAAAACCAAGTCGTGATCAGAAATAGCAGGAACAGCATGTTGCCCAAAAGAAACAATATTATGCCTATCAGGCTCATACAAAATGATCAAATCCAACAAGCTGTTATCTAATCTAGTCGGTTTAAAAGGTAAATAATATAAATTGTACAAACTCAACCAATCACTAAGTTTATTGTTAGTCAACATGTTAAAATTAAAATCACCGCAGCAAATAACTTTTACATACTGAAACACATATTGAGAAAAAATTATTTGTAAATTATTAATATCCTACGTACAAGCCGGAGGCGGGTTATAAACAATCAAAATAAGAATTTTTCCAAACCGTCCAATAAGTTCAGATGCCAAAATTTCAACTTTTCCAAATGTGCCAGAAAATAATTTACAGACTTTTAAAGTATCCCTGAAATAAATACCAACCCCACCCCATCGTGTATTATTTATACGATCGAAACGTATTAATTTATAATTATTAATATGTAGTGACTTGTCTGAAATTTTACCGTTAAGTAGAGTTTCTGTTAACGCAAGAAAATCAAATTTGTAAACATCCAACAGTATAGTAATGTCATTAAAATGTTTAACTAAACTACGAAATTTAGATGACCAAACCATAAACAAGAACTGGCACTAACCTGCAGACTATCACCTGGAACAGCCTTACCACCGTTTGAAGTACAATCTAAAAACCTTGTGGATTGGGTTGGCGTAGCCCTAAAAAAGGATGACTCTTAGGTATATTTTGGAATTCCTTCACTAGAACACCAGCTGGCCAAGAAGTTGGATCCATCAATTTGTCAAACATAGTAACAGAAATTTTTATTTTAAATGATGAGTAATCCTGTTTGAAATTATCCTTTAATTTTGGTGTAAAGCGATGAACAAATACTTCCGACAAATTGAAATTGTCTAGCAAATATTGCCTGATATTTGCTTCAGTAACATCCGGGTGAAGTCTGGAGACAAAAATCTGTTTTCGAGGCTCCACAGCACGTAAGGTAACACCGCTACCAGTGCCAATAATATAGTTGTTCATAACATTTTTTGAAATTGAAGATGTTGACTGCTGGGCTGGAGTAATCATGCTCGCGGGAGCACTAATAATTTTCTTGCGTAAATCCATTATAACAGGCTGATTTGTCGTCAATGAGTTAATGCCAGGTATAGGATAACCAACTGGCAAACCATTTGATTCCGTAACATCTGAAGCAGGTTAACATTCCGGTGAAGAAACATTAGGTAGAGGATAACCAACTGGCAAACCATTTGATTCAGCAAGATCTGAAGCAGGTTGACATTCCGGTGAAGACACATTAGGAACCGCTAATACTGATTTCGGTAACGCTGCACTAGATTGGCATAAATCAGTCTCCAATTCATAATCCACTTCTGGTTGCACTTTCTTTAAAGGAATCAAAGATGATCCAAGATTTTTCACAATTCTTTTTATATCACTAATGTTATTGACATGCATTTTATATACGTCATTACAATTATCACAAAACCAACATAAATTTTTAGAACTTCTTATACAGTCAAATGCTGCTTTTTTTATTCCCACACATTTGTAGTGTGCCACATTTGAACAAAAACCACTACAAACTAAACCATTTTCGTTTATGTTTGTTTCACACATCATACAATTGATGGAACTCATCTTATGTAAACCGTTCATATACACACACAACTAACAAAAACTTAAACCAAACTATATATATTAAATGTTAATAGATTAAAAATTTATTTATTTATTTATTTTTTTTATTTTTTTATTTTTTTTTCACACAGCAAAAACATAAAACGTCAACTTAGTTCAAAAGCTACTTAATCCGTGCTTTTCGTTCGTAACAAAATTTTCAGATGAGAACTGTCATTGTATAAATGTTGTGATTAAATTGAATTTTGTTTTGAAGTAATTTTGAACTAAATATTTCACTGTTGATGTAATTTTTTGTAAACAAAAATATATTTGTGAATGAATTCACTTTGGATGATGATCATCCAAAGTGTTTCATGTAAATGCGCCTTAACCAACGTTTTTTGATCATCAAGGGAAACGACTTTTTGTTTTCAGAATTATGAGTATCAAAATTATGAGTATCCAAATGTATATATCCTCCAGTGCGACCATGTAATATGCACCAAATATGCTAGCTGACCCAACAAATCAGTACCATTACAGGAGTCTGAAATTTAAATTATTTCTATTGTATATTATAATTTTTAGTTAAAGACGAACTGGTGTTAGGTACTATTTAAATTAAAATTACATTTTGATCGTTAAAAAATACTTTATTAACGATATATAGTATGTATATATGTATATGTGCATATGAAGTACATTTATTGTCTATTATTACGTTGGAAAAAGAAGAAATAATTGGTTTCCCAAAGTTTGGATTTGATTTCCATAACGTTGGATTTGTAGAAAGGTAAATTTGACTTGCGAAAGGTTGCACGAATGAAATTGAATAGGTGCATTTGGGAGATAAAATGGGATAAAAAATCCCCTCCATTTTTAAAATTTAGCCAAAGTTGAACTGCGAATGAGATGATCTTCGTCTCCAAGCCTATAAAGAACAAAAAATTCATGAGTTGAAAGTTTTTTTTTAAAAAAATAGTAAAATTACTGTCATGTGACAGGTGACGACATGATTTTTACGATGGAAAGATGTTCCAACTTTAATAAGAAAGACAGTCACAATCAGCAGAATATCCTAATAAAAAACTGACTAATTGATTTTTGAACATTTCCAAATTTTAATTGAGAAAACAAATTCATATCTAATCATTATTTTAATACAATTAGACAAATAAAGTTGAAAATAACACATAGATAATTTGCATAAAACATAAACTCTATCCTTTCAAATTAAGCATAAAATAACATTTCTATTCCTTTTATCAACAAAATAATCAAATTAAATATAATTTAAAATAATTTTCAATTCTCAAACAATTATACACGCACACAGTACAAAACATAATAAATATTTTAATTTATGTAAATTCCAGTTTTTTATTTAAAAATAAAACAACAAAAAATAAATGAATTAAATTTAATAAATAAATTTTTTGTTTTAAAATTTTATTTTTGTTCTTTTGGAATAAATATGTATAATATAAAAATAAAATTTTTAAATAATTATTAAATTAAAAGGTTTCGTTTTTTTTATTTAATTTTGTTTTTTGTTCAAAAAGTAATAAACAAGAATTATCCAAAATTGTAACATTTTGATTGTCTTTTGTTTTATTTTTTTGGGGAATTTTCAGTTGTACTTGAAAAACATTCGGTTATTAAGAGGATTACACTTCAAGAAATTACAATATTACACAGTTTTTTGGAATTATTTTGGAATAAATATGGAATTATTTATATTATACTTAGTATGTACATTTATAAAGGGTGTTCCATCTAACGTTTGCAATTTTATTTGCGGTTGTTTTATTAGAAAGAGTATACATTGCCATTAGTATGGAACACAATTTCATTTAACTCATGAAATTCCACAATTGGCTTTACAGTACTCCATTCTGTCAACCTAATTTTTCAGAACATTTTCGATTGTAGAGGCTCCTATCTCATCAATGGCAATTTCGATTTGATCTTTCAAGTCTTCTATAGTCTCTGAATGATTAGCGTAACACCTAACGGCTATACAGTTTCAAGAACTCGCTTCACAAATTAATTCACAAATTGAGTTGTAGGTATTTCATTTTTACTGAATTTTCCACGTAAATTTCTTACAGTTTGGATAAAAGACTCACCACTTTGAAAGAAAGTTTTCAATATTTCCCAAATTTTTCATGCGTAAAGCGACCCATTTCGTAAATCTCAAACAATAAACTATTTTTCTGGCATAACGCGAATGACGTAAGTGTTGCCACACTTAAAATAACCGGTAGTTGGAATTGCAAACGCTAGATGGACCACACCTATTCAAATGTTTTATTTGTTGAATGCCGTTCAACAATGGTTTTGGTTCCATTTTATTTCCACTGAATTTGTAGATAAGCGCAATAAAATAATTTGTAAAGATGTGATTCATTCTTAAACAAAAAAAAAAAAAGAAAAAAAATGGAAAAGCCAATCTAGGTGAAAACAAGACATATTTTTTATGTAAAAAAGTAAAACAGTTCAACATAAATATTTCTAATAAATATTATAGGAAATAACAAAGTGAAACTCTTTGCAACATTGTAGAAATCGACTATATTTATTTATTTAGTACATTTCTACAGGTATTATCATCTTTTCTATTATTTTCTGTCAAAGAACTGACCCAAAAACATGTGGTGATATTACCATATTGACTAATTCTGTATGCTGCTTTGAGGATTGAGTTTAGTGTTGATTTGAGCAATTTTTTATATATGCTGGTTTGCGGATTAAGTTAGCGTTGAGTTTGCAGTTCAGTTCGGTTATATTTTTGGGTTGAGTTGGGGCTGGGTAAGGGTTTGGTGAGCAGTTCATCTGGTGATTTATTTGTGTGTTGAGTTCACGGTTGTATTAGAGTTAGCTTGAGTTGGGTTTACGTACACGTGTAGTTTTTAAGACCATATTGATTTGGGAGTTGAGTTGGGTATGAGTTTAGAGTTGATTTAAGGACTGTTGAATTGAGGTAGAATAGATGTTTGCGTTAAAGGTTGGATTGGCGGTTGAACTGGTGATTGTATTGGGGATTGCGTTGAGACTGAATTGGAGGTTGAGTTGTAAATTGTGTTATAGGTTGAGCTCAACATTGAGTTAAAAGGTATTGAGATAATTTTCAGAACCGAAGTTTTGATCACCTTCTTACATTTTATATTAAATAACCTGTACCCGGCCACGCGTTGCTATGGCTCAGTCCACATACTGGTTAAATGGAAAAGAAAGAAAAGATAAAGCACACGTTTCTAATATGTTTTGATTGTCTGGTTTGCCGACTCTACAACGCGGAACGTATAATTGTCCATGTGAGAGGCAATCCATGTCCAGATCTAAACCGCACAATTCTAAAGATTGGCTCTGAGCTTTGTTGATGGTGATTGCAAACGGCAATCGAATTGGGAATTGCAATCTGCATATCTGAACATACGACAAAATATCACAATTGATTGAGAGCTTTGTTAGCGATTTTTAAGTAAAAATCTTCAATCATTATCAACGCTTCGTTGTATTTTTTTGCTGTGAAATTGATGTTCATATTTGAATTTTCCTCGCATATTCGACGGAAAATATCTTAAGCCATGTACGATTTATATTTCTCCCTTAACTCTGTTGGAGATGAAGGAGAGCAGGCGGTCAATATGATTGCAAACAATGCACGAATTTGATTTGGATGTGATGTTTTGCACCCGCCATTAATGCATACATCCCAGTGTCGGTCGTTCTCCAATAAATTCAGAGCTTCACATGCATTACGAAAAGTAGCATGTGTGACGCGGTTGACAATTCTTAATTGCTGGAAAGACGTTGGACCGAGCACGTACAATTAAATTCCGTATAAATGGTTATTAATCAATCCCTAAGGTATTCCATTTATATGGTTTATTTACGAGTATATGGTTTGAAGCACGAAGAGTGTGTCAAAAATCTTACGATATTATTGTCTTACGTCCTTTATTTTACGATGAACTGGGCTGTAAAATATACCGACAAATATTGTTGTTAAATGCAACAAACTTCATGGATTTAAGACCGTTAAATGCCGGTTGAAAAACTAAATCTAAACAAGTATCTTCCCGAAAGGTATCCGATTGCAAAATGAATAAAATAATAAAATAACAACCATGACTAGACTAACAAAACGTTCATGTAATAAATGATTTGATGGCAAGAAATGGCATTTAATTGATAAACTATTTCATAATATCAATTAACACGGTTATTAGTTCATAATTGCCTATGTGATCATTTATTTAAAAGTTGAGTATTTCCTTAACTTAATTATCCTTTTCTTTCATCTAGATTGAAATTAAAACTTTTCCAATTCACATTATTCGTTTGTGTGTTGTTACTTTATACCTTTTTTACAGTAAGCATCTCCATCGGGGTACTCCACCGGCACAAAAGAAGGCCAGGGGAGAGGAATCTGTCCCGACGGTCTCGGGTTCTGCGGTCCGGTCTGGACTTACCTTCAGGCAGGTTCCGGAGTCGGAGATAGTTGGGATCTTGCCCACTGGTTTTCCAGAGGTTGTCCTCACTGGAGAGCAGCTAAAGGCTGTACAGGAGGGCATCCTAGATAAGGTGCTAGAGCAGGAGGCCAAGGAGCTTAAACCTAAGTTCCTTGGCAGTCAGCTTCGGCCTGGTTGGCTGGTACTAACCTGTGCTGACCAGGCCACTGTTTAGTGGCTCAGGGAGGCCATAGGTAGTATCAAGCCATGGGAGGGTGCGCAGCTGATCGTGGCCGAGGCGGAAAACCTGCCTCGAGTCAGGATTGTGTTCGGCACCTTCCCAAATAGTGCTGAATTGCCCACAGAGAAGCTTTTTGGGTTTATAAAAAGCCAAAATGAGGCCATGCAGGCGATCAACTGGAGAGTGATCAGGAGAGAGGCGAAAGGCTCTTCGGCCTTTTTCACGTTCTCTATGAACCACTCTTCAGTTGAGAAGCTCAAGCGGGTTGGCTTTAAGGTCAACTATAAGTTTGGGACTGTACAATTGCATCCCAAGGGTGGTCAGAGTGGAGCTAAGCCGGCTTCTGTCGGTAGGACCCAAGTGGTGAAGCCTGTAGAAGCTACGGTAGCGGCACCTGTAGCTAAGACCACCGGGGTGACCGCCCTCTCCAGGAGACAGGTGAGGAGAAGGCGGGAAAGGGAGAGGAAGGCGTCAGGGGTTCCGCGGGGGAAGGCCTCACAAGGACTCCCCCCGTGCAAGCCACTGGTTAGGCCTGGAGGCTCTCAGGCAGCGGGGGCCAGCAGAACGGCGATGGAGGACACTGGTCAGCCATCGGCCGGACAAAGAAAGCATGCGGGTGGTGGCGGTGCTGAAAAGGAGGCTGAGCAGGGCCTTCAGAAGGGGCCTTCGGTAAAGTGAAGGCACACATCGCCTGCCTGCAGATAAACCTGCATCATGCAAAGGCGTCTTCGGACGTCCTTTGTCGCAGGTTTATCTGCCAAAACATTGGCATGGCTCTAATCCAGGAGCCATGGGTGATTGGTAACCAGATAGAGGTATACCAAATCAAGTGGGTAAGTTAGTTTATCATAACGGAACTCAGAGTCCAAGAGCGGCTGTGTTGCCAGTTCGCAAATTAATTTTATTCCCATTTCAGAGTTCATCTCCAGGGACTTGATTGCAGTAATGGTGGAGGTTCTGGGTGAAAGAGGCAAACAGGAGGCTATAATGGCCTCCGCCTACTTTCCTGGAGACTCAGAGTTAATACCTCCACTTGAAGTTAGGCGGTTCATAGCTCATTGCAAACGCAATGGGCTGGCCTACCTGATAGGATGCGATGCAAACGCGCACCACACGGTGTGGGGTAGCACGGACATCAATAACAGGGGTGAGTACCTTTTTGAATTTCTGATCTCAAATAATGTAGACATTGTCAATAGGGGAAGGAAACCTACTTTTATAAATGCGATTAGGCAAGAGGTCCTAGATCTGACACTTGCTAGTCCGCATTTTAGCGACTTGGTCAAAAACTGGCATGTGTCTGAAGAGGCCTCATTATCGGATCACTTGCACATCAGATTCGATTTGGCGGCCGAGACCATGCAGCGGCAGGAAATCAGAATTCCAAAACTGACCGACTGGGACTCTTATAGAGTCTCACTCGAATCAGAAATGCCCTCGGTTGTGGGGAACATAGAGTCTCCAGAGGGTTTGGAGATCTGTTCAAACCAGCTGCATAATTCTATACACTTGGCTTACGAGAACAGCTGCCCAGTTAAGCGAAGAGAGTCCACAAATATGGTCCCTTGGTGGAACGGGACGCTGGGTAAACTGAGGAAAAAATCGAGAAGATTATTTTAACGAGGCTAAACGCACCGGTGAATGGGGCGAGTATAAGATGGCCTTGACGGAATATAATCTCGAACTAAGGAGATCCAAAAGGGCTACCTGGAGGAATTTCTGTGAGGGAATCAATGAATTGCCCTCTGCAGCTCGTCTCCAGAAAGTCCTTTCCAGGGATCATTCAAATGGTTTAGGACTTCTCCAGAAGCAAGATGGAGGGTTCACTGAAAACCGGAAGGAAACCTTAGAGGTACTGTTAGAGACCCACTTTCCGGATTCAGTAGTGGTAGGAGCCCAAGAGGACTCATATGATCCTTCGAGTGAGGTGGCCTATTCGCCTCACAGTAGGATCTGGAGTCTCTCTGGGAAAATTTTTACACCCAGCAAGGTTCGATGGGCTATTGGGTCTTTCAAACCTTTCAAATCCGCTGGAGGGGCTTTACTTCAAAAAGGTATTGAGGAAATACTCCCCAGCTTGATCCAGATGTTTCGGGCAAGTTATGCTTTTAATTATATTCCGAAACTGTGGAGGAAAGTAAATGTGGTCTTTATACCAAAGGGCGGGGGTCGTCCAGACACCCAGGCCAGGGCATATCGGCCAATTAGCCTCACATCGTTTCTTTTGAAGACGATGGAAAAAATCCTGGACTATCAAATAAGAAGTGAGGTCCTTGGAAAGAATCCGCTGCATCGGGACCAGTTTGCGTATCAAACTGGTAAATCCACGGTTATGGCCCTTAGCGGGCTAGTCACGAGGATTGAAAAAGCAGTGACATATAAAGAAATTGCCCTTTGTGCCTTTGTGGACATTGAGGGGGCGTTTGATAATACCTCCTATGGATCTATAGAGAGGGCAGCAATGGGAAAAAGGGTTCCACTTTCCACAATTAGGTGGATCCGTTCCATGCTGGAACATCGTGAGATTACTGCCAGACTAGGTGGCGAATCAGTAACCATCAAGGCCGTAAAGGGCTGTCCCCAAGGAGGCGTACTATCTCCTCTTTTGTGGTCATTGGTTATTGACAGACTACTGGTCCTTCTGAGTAGCCATGGGTTTGATGTCCAGGGCTATGCGGATGATGTGGCTATCATAATCAGAGGCAAGTTTGATGAGGTCATTTCTGATCGCATGCAAAATGCACTCAATATAATATGGCAGTGGTGTTACCAGGAAGGGCTCAGTGTCAATCCAAACAAAACTGTCATTGTTCCTTTTACGAGGAGGACAAAGCTTGCGCTTACAGCTCCCTCGTTAAACGGTACTACTGTTCCTTTTTCCAGCGAGGTTAAATATCTAGGGGTTATCCTAGATCAAAGACTGAACTGGAACCAACATTTGTTGAAAGTTCAAAATAGAGCCATCAAGGCTCTCTGGGCCTGTCAAAGACTCTATGGGCGTACTTGGGGACTACAACCAAAAATGATCTACTGGTCATTTCTTACAATCATTAGGCCTATGGTCACCTACGCATCGGTTGTATGGTGGCCTAAAACTGAGCAGAAGACAACGCAAACCTTATTGAATAAGGTTCAGCGTGTAGCCTGCATCGGTGTTACGGGCTCAATGAAGTCATGTCCAACCGCGGGGGTGGAGACACTTCTAGGACTGACACCGTTACACCTGCATATTAAAAAGGACGCTGCAAGTATGGCCCTGAAAATGCAGGCGGAAGGAAATATCAAGCCAGGCAATATGGTGGGTCATATGGAAATCCTTAAGGAATTTCAGACAGACCCTACAATAGGAATGCCTTCCGACTGTATGCCAGCTAAACTGGACTTCCACAAACCATTCTGTGTTAGGTTACCTGACCGGGATGTGTGGAGGGCAGGTGGACCATCATTTGACCTAGGGTCCATGGTATGGTTTACAGATGGATCAAAAACGGAAGATGGGGCGGGGATAGGAATACACGGGAGTGGCACTACTCTCTCGAAGTCCTTGGGTACCAATGCTACCGTTTTTCAAGCAGAATTACATGCTATAGAACTTTGCGCTAGGATAGGCATAGCAAAAGGCCTAAACGATGCAAAGATTTATATTGTATCAGACAGCCAATCAGCCTTAAAAGCTCTTAGGTCTTGTACCGTTGAGTCAAGGCTGGTATGGGATTGTCTGAAGGTTATTAAACATCTGGCAGGCTCAAATAAGGTAACACTTATGTGGGTGTCAGGTCATACTGGAATCGAAGGAAACGAGGCAGCTGATGGCCTCGCCCGTGAGGGTTCTGCCTCTCCATTTTTTGGACCAGAACCCTTCTGCGGTGTCACTAAGGGACACCTTAGAGCAGCGGTAAAACGCTGGGAGGATGTTCAAAAGTCCTCCTACTGGCGCAGAATTCCAGGTTTACGGCAGGCGAAGAAATTTATATCACCTTCGTCTGTCAGGGTTAAGGAGTGTCTTGAACTTAGGAAACCTGAGTTGAGGCTGCTTACTGGCTTCCTCACAGGTCATGTCCCCTAAAGGTATCACCTTAAGAAGATGGGCCTAAGTACGACAGATGGATGCCGCTTCTGCGGTCTGGAAGCGGAATCAGCGGAACATGTTCTGTGCCATTGCCCAGCCATTTTCCAGCAAAGACTGCAACATCTAGGAGGGAGAACAATGAGCCCGGATAGTATGTATCTTGTACCGGCCAGTAGTATTGTCAGATTCATTAAGAGCCTGAATATTGACTGGACGGATAATTAAGTAGGGTCCAGCACAATAGATCTTTTAGGTCGCGGTGCGAGGTGGCTTATCGCCCACATCGCCCTTCAGTAAATAATAATAATAATACAGTAAGCATCATCAAAATCGATCCTTTAACATATTTTTGTCAACGAAAACGGTGCGTTACTACAATTTAATCGGATCACTACTGTACAGTCAAGAGGAAAAGAACAAAATAAAACAAATGAAAAACTAAAATACATAATATTAATGTATTATTTCGTAATTTCATATATGTTCTCTCTCTGCTCTTTTCTTGTTTTCCTTTGTTTTGGAAATGAGAACAAAATCAAATGTTATAAATAATTTATTTATGTATTTCAATATTTTATCTGAATTTCGTTTAATCGTTCGCCGACGTCAAATGATACAGTTTCATTTCAGTGATAAAAATAAAGTGTTTTGTACATAGAAAAAAGTGAAGCCATACATATTTCGTATACAGTACTTAAAAACCAATAATGCCATAGCCACCGAGAATATTAATTGAAGTGTAAAAGAGTTTTTAAAAAGAGCAAATTTTCGATATAGAAATAAATATAGTAGTATGTAATTATATATAGCTTATAAGATAAATAGAATTAAATCACTTCCTTTATTTATACTTAATTTGAATTAAATAATTTTTATGATATGTAAAATCTTATAGTAAAATATAAGTAAACTATTAAGATAATTAACAATTTAATAAACGAATTACACAATGAGTTATAATTCGAGAATCTGAGATTATTGCATAAAATTACAGATTTATGAGCCTAGTATTGAATTTTATGATTATTGCCCTTATTGCTAGATCTAGTAGAGTTATAGATGTGCAACGCCTAACAGAGAACGTAAAATTAAACCCAATAATCTACAATTTTCCTTATAATAACAAGGGTTCAAATTGAGAAAATGTACTTACAAATTTTCGACAATTGCACGGTGGTTTAACCGACAACTTCAGTGATATGTGTATATTAAAATTTATTTTTTGTTTTATTGTTTCTTGAAAAATCGAGGTGAATTTTAAACTACCGCAGGAACTTCTGAATTATTGGATAATCGATCAAATTTTCTTAGCAGAATAGAAAAAAAAATTTATTTACGTTGAATCGAGCTAATTATCTAAACCAGACACAAGGACGGTTTATGTACGGAAAATTGTACGTACAAATTTCCGACAATTGGATGGTGTTTTACACGAAAATTTTACAAATATATAAATGGCGAGAGGACTGCAGAATTTTATCTGGTACACACACAAAAAGACAGTTTATTTACAAGATATTTTACTTGCGAATGTTCGACTATTGGACGGTTTTATATCCATCAATTTCACTTACATATTAAGGGCGAGGGGACTGCATAACGATATCCGATACCCACAAAATAACGGTTTATTTACGGAGAATGTCAATTACAAATTGTCGACAATTTGACTGTAAAGTAACCTACGGTTCTCGTTTAGACATTTGAGCCGCCCAAGGTGTTCCAAAATACGGTTTTTTTACAGTACTTGAGGAAAGCGAAGTCTGCAAAATACAATTCGGTCCTCCATCAGTTATTTTTCAGTACTAAATATTGAGATTGTTTGTCAGGATGCTAGGTCAGCTGGACTTCGTTCATGTATGGGAAATGAAAGGATTCGCCATACAGCTTCATTGCTGCTTAAGTATCTTCCAGCCTGATTCTGTGCGGTTTCATCGATATGTATGACTGCATTCCTATCACTTCTTTCTGATTGAAAACCAAAAACTGCCATGTCGCTGCCTTTATTCACGTAGTTACAAATGTATTTGATCGATTTAACGGAGTTACAGTATTCCACGTT